>JAJJWX010002758.1:1200000-1732500 GCA_023529315.1 Papaver bracteatum | reverse complement strand
CCCATTAATGAAACTTATGACAAAATAATGCTTACTTAAGGATGGATTGTTAGCAAGCATAATAGCTTTAAGGGCTTCAAATTCCTCAAAATACTCTTCTACAGAGTTAAGTTGTACCAGTTTATTAAAACTACCAATAAAATTTTCGTCTACAGGATTTTCAAATCGAATACAAATACGATGAGCAAAATCAAACCAGTTTATACGATTTCTACCAACCTAAAAATTGAGAAACCATTTATATGCCTTACCATCTAGATAGATAGCGGCTATATCCACTCTGCGAGATTCATCAATGTTGTGAAGATAGAAATAACGTTTACATTTCTGTATCCATCCACGAGGATTATCGCCATCAAAACATGGAAAATCAAGCTTTGGTACTCGATTGAAGTGATTGGAATGTCCACTGAGAGGAAGGGAACCAAATATTGGAGTATTGTCAAGTGGAGAACTATGGCTTTCGCGAACAGAATCATCCTGGTGATCAGATCGTGATGTGGAAGGTAATCTAGCCAGAATTTCATCAAAACGCTTGTTAATCGATATCTGGTTTGAATCAGTAAGTTGTTGTTGCTTGTTGAGCTTGTCTTCAATAACAGTAAAACGACCATCAGAGTTTAGTTGATTGCGGTTAACTAACTCTAATAATTCCTTCACTATTTTTGGATCGGAAACACCCATTGGAATTTTTTTTGAAGTGGCTCTGATGCCAAATGTACTGTTCTCAGTACAATTTGGTAATCAAAGTTAGAAGAAGATAAATCTGAGTCCCTAATGAACACAGCTACTAAGACTAAACTGTATATTATTCTCATTAAGAAAATAGAGAAGGAGGTTCTTACACATTTAAGGGAAGTGAAGACCTAACAACAATGATCAGATAGTGGACACCTGGCACTATCTGATCGGTTAACAATTGACTAATGACTCAACAGTAATAAGAGCACCCATTCTATTCATACAGGCAGGCACAATGCACAACATACTCATAAGACTATGAAAAAGTGATACATATCATCATAGTATTGTTGTCAAAGTTGTGATACAATTGGACTTTGATGATGTGTAATGATACTACGACACTGTATAACAATGATTGAGAGCTATTGTTTTCTCATTGTTATAGCTACGGATCTTGAACAACTATGACGCTGAGTTGAACACGTTCAGAATTACTGGAGTACTTGGAAGTGACGAAGATTTTGAGTAATGTTGAAGAACCAAGGAAATCAAGTATTTGGATTAGAAGCTACAAAGTTTATTTATTTTGTAATCCATATGTATTGATAGTTTTGTCACTAAAATTGACAAAGGGGGAGATTGTTAGAGCACTGCTCGGTCGAACTTGCAAGCGTTGATATCTCAAGCTTGTTGTCAAGTTTAGTTGCTAAAACTGTAAGTCTTGATTTCTAGTCTACTTATAGCTAAGTCTCGTATTAGGATAGAAAACTTAGTTGCACATTAGACTTCACGACTTTCATCGATTGAAGACGAATAGATACTAAGGGGAGTTTGTGGAACTTCATCGACAAAAGGTATGTGGAGACTTGAACTCATCTATCACTCAAAAGTTTATCTACTATATCTCCTATTTGAGACAAACGTCATATAGCTATATAGAATTCAATTATACACATTTGATATTTCTAGCTGAGTTTAACTCGCTTACATATTTCTCGAAATATATATTGGAAAGCTTTCGCTTTAACCAAGTTCATCTTATATTCTTGAAGAAAGTCAAAATATAATCATGTGAAAATCTCCTTGTAACATCTTACATGATTTGTGTGAGACGGTCATTTGATGTAGACTCGGAATGTTTCATATTGATCAGTCGATCACTTGAAAATTGCTTTGAAGCTAATAGTTTGTGTGAGACAGCTATTGTCGTCTTCTAAGAATGTTTCAATGATTGAAATGGGAGTTTAGAACAAATAACCATGATTGGATATAACATAGTATGCGTACATGTATGCTAATTTGTTCAAGATATTCTAAGTCCGTGAACCATGGTATGCATACCCGTATGCGTACTGGTTGGTTAATGAAAGTCATGGAACTTAGTATGCATACCGGTATGCGTACTGGCGTGAGTTTCAAGTTCCGGAAATTCAACTGAGTTTTGGAAGGTATGCGTACCTGATCGCAAACTGGCGAACCCAAAATTAGTCCGGCCACTTAGGTATGCATACCCGTTTGCATACTTGAGTAGGTTATGTTCTAAAATCGGTTTGTTCATGATCTAATACATTCATATAATAAGGAACGCAATCTTTTGCAAACCGTGGCTATAATGTTCATGAATTGATGCGAGTGAATCAAAATCGATTTTGCTTCAATTGTGTCTTGTATACTTCTATGAGAATATAAACAATTGAACAACTCTAGAATTAGTTTCATTTGAGTCATTTGAAGTAGTTATGGTTAAGATGAATAAGGTTGATATGAAAGTGTTCATATGGCTAACTTCGGTTAACTATTGTTGAGCCAACAAGGTGTACACGTTTAGGTACAGTTACTCATATCTAAATGAAGTCACTTCATTTGTGTGTAACAAGCTAAGTTCGATCTAACGGTTGAAAGATATTATCTTTGAGTCTAATTAGGTTTTCATCTAACAGTGAATTTTGAATGCTTTGTTACCAAGGTAACATCAAACCCTGATTTATATAAGGGAGAACTCTAGCAACTAGGAAACTTAATCCCCACACCTCTTTTGTGATACTAGTTGCGACTAGAGTCGATTATCCTTTAACCTTAGGTTTTTCACGAAACCCTGTAGACTAACGACTTGAAGACTTCATTGGGATTGTGAAGCCAGTCCCAACTATTTTCTATGTAGTTGTGTGTTCTGATCTTGTTGTTTTCTATTATATTGAGTATTATCTTCTCTAAGATTTGCTCGAGATTTAATCTCTGATAGGTGATGTGAATCAATAATGTTGTAGTAAAACGTTCTTGAGACTTGTGAAAGCAAAAGATTTTAGACTTATAAAACTTAAAAACAAACAAAACTTATTGGAAAAATAACCAAGACACTGATTCCACTATTACACATGAATAAATAATGGTAAATAATCCAAAACTCTAGTTATCTTTTAAGTCCTTATTTCTTAATTCACAAATAATCAGGCAAATTCTCAAAAATTAATTGTATCCCTTAAGCATACATTATCTTAATACAAAGCATAACCTATCTAATTGAATCACAACTAATGAATAAAATTATGCAAACAATTAAAAACTCTGCAAAAGCAGTGATTTAGTGAATAATAAATTATAAACTAGAGAAAATAAATAATTACCAATTATTCATGCGTAAATAGATTCCTCATTGCCTTGGTTGTGATTGAATTATCCGCTCATCATGTTGGAAACACGCTCAAAAATCATTATTATTGCTCAAAGGGTTTACAAATGATGAAAAGAGAGAAAATGATGTAAATCGGGTGATTGCAACGTTTATAATTGTTGCAAACACCGTTACAGGAAACGATAAAGATAAACTGTTGTTGTTGCTGTCACTCTGAGACCCACGGTTTTGTGTCATTCTCACTGTTGAAATAACGACTGTCTTGGATGGTCGGTTCTTCGTGTTTTTCAGGTATGCAGCAGCAGAAAAATATTCTTCCTGCAACTTGATTTTCTCAACTTTCTGATGCTCTGCAACTCTCCCAATCTCTCCGTCCCCTCTCTGTGGTGCACCAGAAACTTATTTATATTGAACAGCACCAAGAAATCTCGCTCATTAACCCACAATAATCCTCCATTACTCGGAATAAAAGAAAATACTCTCGGGATATTTTCTTTTCATTTTCTTCTCCTGCACGCTTCTGCCAGCTGAAAATTCTCCTTATTTATCTTTTACACGCTCCTGGTTGTTGCTAGAGTCAACAAACACGTTCAAATTCTCCACAACTCATGTAAACCCGTGTCTCGTGTAAGTGTTGCTCTGTTTGCTTCTCTAGGATTATCCAGCCAAAGTTAGACGAACAAAAGGCCTATACCAGCCCTGTTACGATAAATCAAGTCTTCCCAAGAAGTTTCAGCCATTGAATCTCGTCACATCTCCTCCAAATTCGAAACAGCAACTCTGCAGTTTTCAAATATATTTTTCCCGCCATTTTTGTTATTCACGAGAAAGAATGTGGTTAGCCCTTATCCAACGTCCTGGGTACTGAATAAAAAATGGGTGTTGTGGACAAAAATGGGTGACACATAGAAAAAGTGGGGGTCCTTATAGCAATGTCCTCCCGGGGTGTTCCGAGCAACTTTTCGAGCCGAATTTTCCAATAATATTTATTTCCAAAAAATACCTACAAACACATAAAAACGCAAAAATAAGTACGAAATCGAGTACTAACAATACGAAACATTGAGGACAAATTATACACATAAATGCGTCTATCAAATACCCCCAAACTTATTATTTGCTAGTCCTCGAGCAAAACTAATCTAGAAAATAAATGACTACACTTAGCACGTGCAGCAATCCGTTAAACCGCTAGGTGGCCCTAGTGGCGGAGTGTTGTCTCCAGAGGGTTTACCAGAGGTGTACCCACAAAACCTTTACTCCAGACCCTAGCTATCTACGCAGAACCTTGGAAGGCACTAAAGAATCTCCTTGGTTGGCATACTTATTGACTACAGGAGGAAGTACCCTGATGCAAAATTCCAATTGTTGTACACAAGTTTGCACTCAAGCATACTAAAATTCATATAAAGTGACAGAGCTCTACTCAGATAGTTTCTGGACATCATAAACCGGAGTCAACCAATCACATAGATTAAGAAGAGAAAAACATGGATGATGTTGGCTAGGGTGAACCTATCCTAACGGACTGAGATACTGGTCTTGGACTAATATCAACACACTGGCATATACAAGTGGACCAGTGGTCGATAATCCTAACTCTAGGTCAACTTAGCTGGCATATACAAGGGTACTAGTGGTCGACTTTATTGTATTTATTCTGTTTGGTCTAGTGGTCTGGTCTCAATTTTTTTTGGTATCTCGGCCACTATATTTCACCCTAGCAATGGTAAAAATAAAAATAAAAGAAGTGATCAGGATTCTTTCGATGTGTCCATCACGAGGATATGGCGAAACTACCATGTTTTCTTTTTCTAACACCTGAGATCTGTGCTTTTATGAATAGACTCTTTAGATGTTTCCATCTAATCAAATTGGTTCCTCAACTCCTATAACCAAAATGCTTCCATCCACTTAGATTGGTTAGTGCCATCCTTAATAAACATAAATTTCTAGGCTCTGGAGTTTAATTATTGCACCTAAAAACTAACAAGAAGTTTCTTCCCCACCCCCAAACTTAAATTTAACGTTGTCCTCAATGTTTCTAATGAAAGAGCAATACCAAAAAGTAAAGTAACATGAGGAATCAGTA
Organism: Papaver bracteatum; assembly: GCA_023529315.1. NCBI lineage: Eukaryota > Viridiplantae > Streptophyta > Magnoliopsida > Ranunculales > Papaveraceae > Papaver > Papaver bracteatum. Next base: position 1,727,092 of record JAJJWX010002758.1, on the reverse strand, counting down.
AAGAGAGAAGTCGGAAAGATAGTACCTGGGTGAAGAAATAAATCAAAAAATAATATACAATATACAATCGCCTTGATGGTCAATCAAGGGTAAACAGGGTCCTCCAGAGGGACCTCCTCAACATCACCTGTAGGAAAGGGCTCTAAAAAGGGTTTCAATCTCTTACCGTTAACCTTCGAAGAACTACTACCATCAGGTGTCTCGATCTCAACAGCTCCATAAGGAAAGACAGTGCGAACAATAAAAGGACCCGTCCACCGCGAACGTAACTTCCTAGGGAAAAGATGCAAGCGGATATCATACAAAAGAACTTTTTGACCTGGAGAAAATGACTTCCATAAAATATTTCAATCATGCACAAGTTTCATTTTGTTCTTATACTCCTTCGCACTATCGTAAGCATCTATAAGAATCTCGTCCAACTCATTGAGCTGGAGTTTCCTATGGGCTCCTGCCTTGTCAAGTGAAAAATTTAGCTGCTTAACATCCCAATAAGCTCTATGTTCTAACTCAACAAGTAAATGACATGCCTTGCCATACACAAGCTGATTAGGCGACATTCCAATGGGTTTTTTAAACACAGTACGATAAGTCCATAAGGCATCAATAAGTCTAGACGACCAGTCTTTCCGATTAGGATTAACTGTTTTTTCTAATATACGTTTTATCTCCCTATTGGAAACCTTTACCTGACCACTAGTCTGTGGATGATAAGGGGTGGCTACCTTATGTGTAATACCATATTTCTTCATCAAAAGCTTAAAAGGCCCACTACAAAAGTGCGACCCTCCATCACTAATTATAGCTCGCGGTGTACCAAAATGTGTAAGTATATTATTTTTCAAGAACTCAATCACAACCCTATGGTCATTGGTTTTACACGCAACCGCCTCAATCCACTTAGAGACATAGTATACGGCGACAAGGATGTATAAGTTACCAAAATAATTAGGAAATGGACCCATAAAGTCAATACCCCACACATCAAAGACCTCAACAATTAAAATCGGGTTCAAGGGCATCATATTCCTACGGGAAATGGTTCCTAATTTCTGGCAACGTTCACAAGTAACACAGTATCTATGGGAGTCTTTAAACAACGAATGCCAATAGAATCCACACTGCAATATCTTAGCAGCAGTCTTCTTAGCACTAAAGTGACCCCCACAAGCATGATCATGACAAAAGGAAATAATACTGGACTGGTCACTCTCAGGTATACATATCCTAATTATCTGGTCTGGAAAATACTTAAATAAATAAGGATCATCCCAAAAGAAGTGCTTAACCTCGGCTAAAAACCTAGAACGATCTTGTTTACCCCAATGTTGGGGCATTCGACCAGTAACAAGATAATTCACTATATGTGCATACCAAGGTGATTGGGAACAAAGAACAGTTGTTCATCAGGGAAGCTATCCCTTATATGAAGGGAATCATCAGGGGAACTAACAATTAGCCTAGACAAGTGGTCTGCTACTACATTTTCTGCACCCTTTTTGTCTCTAATGTCTGGACAAAATTCTTGTAATAAAAGGATCCATCTAATAAATCTAGGTTTGGTATCCTTCTTAGACAAAAGGTATTTCAAAGCAGCGTGATCAGTATAGATTATGATCTTAGAACCTAAGAGGTAGGATCTAAACTTGTCTAAGGCAAACACAATGGCCAACAGTTCCTTCTCTGTGGTGGTATAGTTCAACTGGGCATTATTCAGAGTTTTGCTAGCATAGTAAATCACGTGAAGTAATTTGTTTTCTCTCTGACCTAGCACAACACCAATAGCATAATCTGAAGCATCACACATGATTTCAAAGGGTAGGTTCCAGTTGGGTGCCTGGACTATGGGGGCGGTAGTGAGTAAAGTCTTAAGCTTCTCAAAAGCCTCTAAACAAGCATCATCAAAGGCAAACTTAGCATCTTTTGTAAGCAAATTGCAAAGAGGTCTAGAAATCAATCTAAAATCCTTAATGAATTGACGATAAAAACCTGCATGCCTTAAGAATGACCTAATATATTATATGGTTTTTGGGACCGGTAAAGTTTTAATAAGGTCAACTTTGGCTCTATCTACATCTATACCCTTCTAAGATACGATATGCCCTAGAACGATTCCTGAACGAACCATGAAATGACATTTCTCCTAATTAAGCACTAAATTTTTTTCCTTACACCTAGTCAAAACTAATGACAAATGATGCAAGCACTCATCGAAAGACGAACCAAACACTGAAAAATTATCCATAAAGACCTCTAAGAACGGTTCTACCATGTCAGAAAATATTCTCAACATACAACGTTGAAAGGTCGCAGGGGAATTACATAGCCCGAAAGGCATGTGTCTATATGCAAAGGTACCAAAGGGACAGGTAAAAGTGGTTTTCTCTTGGTCTTCTGGGGAAATAGGAACCTGATTATAGCCGCAGAATCCATCTAAAAAGAAAAAAAGGGTACGTCCAGATAATCTTTCTAGCATTTGGTCGATGAAGGGAAGGGGAAAGTGGTCCTTCCTAGTGACCTTGTTCAATTTTCTATAGTCAATACACACACGCCAACCCGTGGTCATTCGGGTTGGGATTAACTCATTATTATCATTCTGGACTACAGCAATACTGGATTTCTTGGGAACAACCTGAATGGGGCTGACCCACTTACTGTCTGAAATAGGGTAGATAATGCCTGCATCTAACATCTTCAAAACCTCGGTTCGAACTACTTCTTTCATATTAGGGTTCAGTCGACGTTGCATCTGCCTAGAAGGTTTGGTATCTTCTTCTAAATAAATAGGATGCATACAAACAGTAGGACTTATACCCTTAATGTCTGCTATGGTCCACCCTAAAGCTTCTTTGTTGTTTTGAAGGACGGTTACTAGCCTATTTTCCTGATCACTATATAAGTCGGATGCTATAATCACAGGTAAAGTTTCAGATGGGCCTAAAAACACATACTTCAAGGTATCTGGTAATGGTTTAAGGTCCAATTTAGGAGGCTTTTCCAACGAAGGAACTGGGGTAGACTCATAAACGGGTAAAGGTTCGAACTTAAGTTTCCAGCCATTATTAGTGTCTATCAAAGGGGTTGAATCTAACAAAGCGTTCACTTCATTAATCACATCATCATCATCAAAATCAATCCCAAAGTGAGCTAGGCATTTCTCTAATGGATCTTCCATCAAAGTGTTTGGTAATGACTCCTCGACTAATGTTCCTATCATGTTCACCTCTTCTATTCTCGAGTCATCTAGTTCAGCGGGTAGCTTACTAATATGAAATACGTTCAGCTCAATAGTCATATTACCAAAAGACAAATTCATAATACCAGTTCGACAGTTAATGATCGCATTAGACATAGCTAAAAACGAGCGACCTAAAATTACCGGTATCTGGTTCTCTGGTTCAGGGACAAGTTGGGTATCTAGGATAACAAAATCCACCAGATAAATAAACTTGTCTACCTCTATGAGAACATCCTCGATCATACCACGACGAATTTTAACGGACCTATCAACTAACTGTAGAGTCATCTGGGTAGGTTTCATCTCACCAAGTCCTAGCTTAAGGTACACATGGTATGGGAGTAAGTTCACACTGTCTCCTAAGTCAAGCAATTCTTTCTCAACACGATATTTACCTATTGTGCAAGCAATGGTAGGGGACCCTGGGTATTTGTACTTATGAGTAGTGGTATTCTGAATAATAGAAATCACATGACTAGCTAGGAAGGCTTTCTTTTGAACACTAAGCTTACGCTTTCGTGTACACAAGTCCTTAAGGAACTTGGCATAAGTGGGAATCTGCTTAATCGCATCTAACAATGGGAGGTTGATAGTAACCTGCTTAAAAACCCCCAATATATCATTAAAATTGGACTCCCTCTTAGTTGGAACTAGTAGTTTTGGGAACGGGGTTCTAGGAACAAATTCGGACTCAACATGACCCTCATTAGTCTCATTAGAGACTTTATCAGTCTCCTCATCATTTTCTGGCTTAGCAGGGTGAACTACATCATGTTCACTATCAGGTATGGTTACCTTGTTGTCTACCACTCTACCACTCCTCAGGGTTTTAATAGCATTCATATGTTCTGATGGTCTTCCACCTACTTCATGAACTCCTCTAGGATTGGGTTGAGTTTGACTAGGAAACTTACCTTTTTCCCTCAAAGACTCATTTATATGACTAACATGGGTTTTCAACTCGGAAATAGCATGAGAGTTAGCATAACCTATACTCTTACTTTCTTCTATCCCTTACGCAACCATTTGGTTGATCTTTTCAGAGCTTTTAATAAACGAGACGAGAGTCTCTTCTAAACTTGTGATCTTTTTATCCGAATGGTTCTGGAACTGGGGTTGACCTGAAGAGTTCTTAGCATAACAAAAACCTAGGGGAGGCTGAGAATTACTAGACTGTCCTTGATTCTGGCCCTTAGACCAAGAAAAATTAGGATGGTTTCTCCAACCAGGATTATAGGTCTCTGAGTATGGGTCAAACTTCTGACGGTTCTCAAACCTAGCGTTGTTATAGACAGCATGGGCTTGTTCTTCACTAACATGACCTTCCCAAAATGAGTTATCAGGCTCTATTCCATAACTAGAGACTTGAGAGGCTCTATTAGGTTCAACAAGGGACCTATTTTTAGACTGACCCATTTCCAAAGCTTCTAACCTTCTAGACAAAGAAGCAAACTTAGCATCTGACTCGAAGCTTGTATCTACCACATTGGTGCTACTTCTATTGACCAAGAGTCTTTTATGGGGTTCAACACAAGACTCCCACTGTTGAGATTTTTCAGCGATAGTTCCTAAGAAGGTAAAAGCATCATCAGCAGTTTTATTGGTGAACTCGCCAGCGCACATAGACTCAACCATGGATTTAGTCGAATAGTCTAAACCATTATAAATAATCTCCACAAGTTTCATTTTATCAAATCCATGGTGAGGACACTGGTATAAGAGATCATTTAATCTCTCTAAAAACCTATAAAGAGACTCTCCCTCTTGTTGCACACTAGCAATAATTTTCTGCCTAGCAGATGCATTTTTATGCTTAGGATAGAATTTCATATAGAAAGCAGCAATAAGCTCCTGCCATGTTTCAATGGATTCAGATGGTAGGTTGTTCATCCAGGTCTTGGCTTTATCTCTCAAGGAAAAGGGAAACATCTTAAGTTTCAAGACTTCATCAGTAAGGTCTTTTATTCTAACAGTCCCACAAATTTCCTCAAAGTCCCTAATATGAAAATAAGGGTTCTCATCATCTTTTTCTAAGAATATAGGGATCATCTGAAGAATACTAGGTTTTATCTCGAAATTAGCCGTATTGGCTGGAAATTTAATGCACGAAGCTCGGTTGGTCCTAGTTGGGAACATGTAATCTTTCAAAGTCATCATCGCTGGCACAGCTGAAGTACTAGGGGTAGTTTCCTCGCGAAGAGACATATTCTCAAAACTGAAGTTTCCAAAAACAGGGCTCTCAAAAGAAGAGTCTTCGAGCTCCCTGCCTTCACAAGAAGACCTACTAGGTTTTTCACTAATCAAACAACCTAGAGTGTTTCAATTCCAAGCCCATTCTCTAATGACCTCGGGCATACACTAGAAAAATAAAATAAGAAGAAAAAAAAAAAAAAATCCTAAAAGGAAGGGAAGTTCTATGCAAACACAAACAAGGCTGAATCCACCAAAGCAAACCTAGAGATTTCTAGCAAACAAAAAGCATGATGGCTCCACTTAGATTGTTTTCTAGACCAGCTTCTAATCCTTCGATAGGGAATTTGTTACAATCTGAGCAAACCCCTCTGGAATCAATCCGGGTTTAAGTAAATTGAATAGAGGCGAGGGAAGCTGCTGGAGCTTTGATACCCAAGGCCTCACCGCATTACAAGGCGGCGCAGTCACGTATTCAACTCACATATACCATCATGAACTTCGAAGTATGCTTAAATAGTAACCAATATTTTTCGAACGACTTTCCTACTAAGCTAGTTAACCTATAGGTCTCGTTCTATTCCAAATTTTAAAGCTTAGGTTCGCGTTAGGTAATGTTTTCCTAAGGCGGGCAAGAAGAGAACGGTGATGAAATCCAAACCCTTATCTTATATGGCCAGGTCTTGCCCTTTACTAGGAATTTAAAACAGCCGTATTCAGTTCCTCGACATATATGCAAACGAAGGAATACAGTAACTCGCTGACAGGGGATTCGCGAGTGTTTCGACAAACTTACCTCCCGTTCCAGACGGGGGATGAACCGCTGAAGTAGAGTCGGGCCACGACTCCTCTGTCATGTACGAACCCAAGGGGCCGAGGTGATATCGTAATCACCGTCCTTCTCAGCAAACTGTTTAATATTTAAACTACCCTTCCGTAGGGTTTAAAAATAAAAGAATGTCTAAGTCCAAAGTCCAAAAAAGTAAAGTAAAGTGCTAAAAAAAAAATTTACAAGAATAAAGAAATCCTAATACAATCTAAAAGAATAAACTCTCTTCTTTTTTTTCTCTCTCTTTTTTATAAAAAAAAAAATCTTCTCCTTTCGCTTTGTCTTTAACTCCAAACTTTAAGTATTCACCAAAAGCTTTGGCAAATCTTTCTTTCGCTCCAAATTCCAAAATCTGTAGTAAAAAGACAAAAACAAAAACATAAAGAAGAACAAATAAAAAACCTAAAAAAAAAGAATAAAAATCTAAAAACTCTAGCCTAAAGACAAGCTCCCCGGCAGTGGCACCAAAAATTGATGTGAATCAATAATGTTGTAGTAAAAGGTTCGTTGAGACTTGTGAAAGCAAAAGATTTTAGACTTATAAAACTTAAGAACAAACAAAACTTAACTCAAAATTGATTTCAAGATATTGGAAAAATAACCAAGACACTAATTCCACTATCACACATGAATAAATAATGGTAAATAATCCAAAACTCTAGTTATCTTTTAAGTCCTTATTTCTTAATTCACAAATAATCAGGCAAATTCTCAAAAATTAATTGTATCCCTTAAGCATAGATTATCTTAATACAAAGCATAACCTATCTAATTGAATCACAACTAATGAAGAAAATTATGCAACCAATTAAAAACTCTGCAAAAGCAGTGATTTAGTGAATAATAAATTATAAACTAGAGAAAATAAATAATTACCAATTATTCATGTGTAAATAGCTTCCTCATTGCCTTGGTTGTGAGATAATTATCCGCTCATCATGTTGGAAACACGCTCAAAAATCATTATTATTTCTCAAAGGGTTTACAAATGATGAAAAGGTAGAAAATGATGTAAATCGGGTGATTGCAACGTTTATAATTGTTGCAAATACCGTTACAGGAAACGATAAAGATATACTGTTGATGTTACTGTCACTCTGAGACCCACGGTTTTGTGTCGTTCTCACTGTTGAAAAGAACGACTGTCTTGGATGGTCTGTTCTTCGTGTTCTTCAGGTATGCAGCAGAAGAAAAATATTCTTCCTGCAACTTGATTTTCTCAACTTTCTGATGCTCTGCAACTCTCCCAATCTCTCTGTCCCCTCTCTGTGGTGCACCAGAAACTTATTTATATTGAAAAGCACCAAGAAATCTCGCTCATTAACCCACAATAATCCTCCATTACTCGGAATAAAAGAAAATATTCTCGGGATATTTTCTTTCCATTTTCTTCTCCTACACGCTTCTGCCAGCTGAAAATTCTCCTTATTTATCTTTTACACGCTCCTGGTTGCTGCTAGAGTCAACAAACATGTTCAAATTCTCCACAACTCATGCAAACCCGTGTCTCGTGTAAGTGTTGATCTATTTGCTTCTCTAGGATTATCCAGCCAAAGTTAGACGAACAAAAGGCCTATACCAGCCCTGTTACGATAAATCAAGTCTTCCCAAGAAGTTTCAGCCATTGAATCTCGTCACAGCTCCTCCAAATTCGAAATAGCAACTCTGCAGTTTTCAAATATATTTTTCCCGCCATTTTTGTTCTTCACGAGAAAGAATGTGGTTAGCCCTTATCCAACGTCCTGGGTACTGAATAACAAATGGGTGATATGGACAAAAATGGGTGACACATAGCCATGGGTGACACATAGCAAAAGTGGGGGTCCGTATAGCAAATATCTTCTCTGGGTGTTCCGAGCAACTTTTCGAGAAGAATTTTCCAACAATATTTATTTCCTAAAAATACTTACAAACACACAAAAACACCACAATAAGTACGAAATCGAGTACTAACAATACAAAACATTGAGGACAATTTATACACATAAATGCGTCTATCAATAGGCAAGATAAAAAGTAGACACAAACATCTTCATCTCATCGTTTGTGATTCCACAATATTTTGTTTTGCTACCATACGATTAAGATTGTTGTGAGGTGATTGATATTTCTAGGCTGTTCTTCAGGAATTTAAGTCCGGTATATCAATTGGTTCATGTTCACCTTGATTTATCAAAATACGGAACAAAACTCATAGGTATATCCGTGGGAGATAGCTTTATCTATTCAATAGACTTTTCTGTGTGGGAGAGATTGGTTTATCAAGTCTTCGACTTTGGGTCATAGAAACTCTTAGTTGTGGGTGAGATCAGCTAAGGGAATCAAGTGCGCAGAATCCAGCGTGGTTCCAGAGGCGTAAGGAACGCGACTGTACCTTGATCAGTGTGAGATTGGTTAGGGCTCCACTACATTCCAGTCCGAAGTTAACATGGAGTAGGCTAGTGTATGTAGCGGCTTAATATAGTGTGGTGTTCAAATTTGGACTAGGTCCCGGTGTTTTTCTGCATTTGCGGTTTCCTCATTAACAAAATTTCAGGTATTTGTGTGTTTATGGTAAAGTTGTTTCTGCTGGTTTTGGTAAATTTGGGTGTGTGGATGAGAAACAAATCTAAACCTAAAAAAAAAATGCACTGTACGGGAGTACTTTAGATTCGAGAGATCAATCTGTACAATCCTGGCCTAAACCAAGAAATGGTCGTTCCAGTCTTACTTCGGTCACAAAGTGAAGGAGAAGAGTTGGTCTTAGGGAGGGAAGCGAAGAAGGTGTTGAGACCAGAATGGTTAATTCTGAAAGTGTAGCTATTTTATGACTTGTATCAGAATTTTGAACTGGCTTGCACAATGTAAACTATCATTTCTTTGGTATTTTTTGGATACTGTATTGTTGTTCTAAGCAAAACTTGTTGTTTTGTGGAAAATAGGTGAAACCTATTTGTACAAGTCATATTGAACGCACCCTGGTCTCGTAGAAAGTGGGAATTATGGAGTGATGGAGAAGTGGGAACATGTGTAAATACCAGAAACCACGTTCCCACTATGAAGGAGATGGGTTAGTTTATACCCACTATATTTTGCAGCCACTAACTCCCCTGATTTCTGACACTTTCTTATAACGGGCCTGTTGCACGCAACGCCAGACCAATACCCTGATGAGTATCCCCCAGTTTATGACATGTTTGATGTCTCGAGTATTTTCGTGGAAAACGTGTAGCAAGTCAAATTCAAGAGACTTGCCGTAGGAAAATAGCATGTGATGCTATTAGGATTGTCTTGGACGACCGCCTAAGACTTGCCACAGGCCTGTCAATTCTGTGGCGAATTTGAACAGATGAGATTACAACTCATGAGAAAGGGTAGCCATGGATTATGGCCACATTATGTTGGCGTCTGATGGTAGCACAATGGCGTCTTTGGCACATGCCAATGGAATGGTGGCATTTAGCGGCATTCCGGTGGCACAGTGGCGCTTGGCGTAGCCATGGAGACTATTTTGGCATATTGGTGTTAGGCCCAAATATGGCTCCGGCAACATTGGACATGTTGATACATCAAGCTTAAGGCCTTAGGAGAATTACTTGACTTAGTTTTCATGACAACTTTAGCTAAATTAGGGTTTGGCATATCGAAACCCTAATTAGCGCGTGTAGCATGGCTGCGGCATGGTGGCGTTTTATGCAACCAGTGACATGGCCACATTAAAGGAATTATGGAAGGCCATAATATGGGAATAGCCACAGGCGCAAGGATGGCCACGGGTGGTCATAAAATGGCGCCATTTTTAGGGTTTGTCTTGTCCGACATGGCTCGTGGCATGTTGTAGGGCCAAAGTGGCGTAATTGGGCCACGACTGGAAATTAGGTTTTCGACTAATGCCATAAGGCAGAGCCGTGGAATACCCCAATTGGAATGTGTTATGGCGTTTGGACATGAACAAGAAGTAGGTTAGCACGTTAGCGCGCTATTTATGGCGTGTTGCCACGTTCGGCATGCTTCTGTGGCAAAATAGCACATTTGGCATGCCAATTAGCGCAATGACGCGACTTTGGAAAGCCAATTTGGTAGTGGCTCAACTTTGCCTCTTTTAATATTGTGGCAAGTTTAGAGCGACCTAATTAGTCGAAAAATAGGGGTCTGGCCAGATGCAGGAGTGGCCACACTTCTGGTATGCGTGTGGCGGGTTTAGAGCGACCTGATTGGTCGACATGAAAAAGGGGTCGGTCGAGCAACATGAGGTGCCGGCTGTCCTATGGCATGGCAACCTTTCCTTTGTTGTTGCTCCTATTTCGTGGCTCCTTTTATTCCTTGTTTTCTGATTTTGGGTAGGATTTTGCACCTACTAATCCATGGCGGATTAATTACCTAGTTCGCCTAGGTTTAATTTCGACAGGCAAGGTCTAATATACTGCGCAGGGTGCAAAACCGTAATTTTTGCAAATTAATCAGAGTGATATCTGAATCTTGTGAATTATCACAAAAGTGATTGAATTCTATGTGTTGACACAGAGTTATTTAAGTTTATTGCCAGAGAGCAGTATGCTTTCCGATTGAATACTTTATGTAAGGACCTTATCCTTGATACTTGGAAATTCGTGCTTCTCCACTGCGAGTGAACACAAATTGTCATGCCATATCAACATTAACGGTTCATCCGGGGAACATTGCACAAAATGCATTCAAAGAAATTTATATTAACTGAATAATACAGGCAAGGTGCCAAAATTTACAGAATATCTGGGATTGTTGCTACATGCACCATTCTAGGTAAATTTCACAAGGAAATATTGAGTTGCACAATAAATGTGCCAGTGGAGTGATAAGCACATAAGTGCTACATTTTATACCCATAATTATATTAGCTAGGACCCGATATTTTGACTAACGATACTCTTTTAGTTCTTTTATAGAAAGCACCAGAAAGTCTGATCAATCTAAGAGAAGCTGGCAAAATGTGGAGTTAAAATGGTGTTTTGGGAAGTATGGCATCATAAGAAGAGGGCTAACAGTAAGCTTTCATAATTATTTGTGTTTGTAGCATCATGCCACCTCCTGCTTGGCTACTTCACACATTCACGACCAGGGCCAAGGAGACACGAATATGATTCTCTTAGTTTGGTTAACAAAGTGGGGTTCGTGGCATTTCTCCCACCACATCTTCACTTCTCTCCTCATCAAAAGAAAAGGACTTCAAGCAGCTGCAGTGGTGGTAGCTATAACGTCAGTTGGTGTATATGGGTTTGGCATGCATGGTCTGTAGAGAAAGATGAGACGAAAATGGAGATGGTGTTGAAACTGAACAAGAGAACAACAGGTACCGCAGTTCAAGTCTTTAGTGAATGGACGCTGCCTGACTTGGAATGTAAAGAGGAGCTGTGGCCATTGATTTGTCATCGCTGAATAAGTCGATGGAGGTGATGCTGAGTTCGGTGGTTGTTGGATGGCTGGGATAGCAGGGAGAGAACAAGGAAGAATGGAAAGTGGTGGTCAAGATCAGTTGAAGGAGGAATGTGAGAAATGAAGGAGGTTGTGTTCGTTGGAGCTGTTCATACTGTCAGTGAATTGAGAAGATGGCAGCAAAGAAATTCATTGGACGTGACTAAGGTGTTTAGCATGGGGTTGTCGATTCGCGTGAAGTGGTTGAGATTTGGAGAGATGGTCTTAACAAACCAGTGGGTGAAGAAACTAGAAGACTAGAAGTAAGGAAGTCTTGGTTAGCTTAAAATACATTCAGTGCTCTAATTCATTTATATGAGCTACTGATACTAGTCGACGGTTGGCAGTGAGAAGATGATTTTTGCTCACGGGAAATGGAAATGGGAGATGTGCTTGAGAGATTGACAGGAGGCAAGGTTTGCAGAGATTGGTGTTGTGCCGGCCAGTGGAGGAATGTTCGCCTACAAATATCAGGTTAATGAGACCGTAGTGGTCTTAATGCCGCGAACTGAAATGGGTCTGTTGCAGGTGTTGGCTGATTGTGAATTACATGAAAAAGAGGTAGTACTGTAGCTGTTGTCGTACTCGACGATACTGGCCTAGCCGATGCTGGTTTGTTACGGGGTCAATATTTGAATCAAACTAATATCCAGCTGGTGTTCGCAGTCGATTGGTTTTACAACAGCATAAATAGTCACAGCAACATCAGTGGGGATTAGTTGACTAGGCATGAAGGTGTTTATACAGACAGGAAATAGACTTGGGTGATGTAGCCGATATGGGGTTATGTGTGTTGGCTGTTGAATCATCTATGGAAAATGCTCGAATGGTCCGGGAATATAGAATGCTGTTGTGGTTGGCGTTCGTATAGAGTCTGAATTTGGTAACCTGCTTATCCCTTGCAACCAGTGGTGATGAAGTTTAGAAAACTAGGACATGAGAATGGATGAGTGAGCCTGATGGAGTTGGTTATTGGACCGGGCCTGGCAGTTATTCGCTAGTTTTTTTTTTCTCGTAACATGTAGATATAACGGAAGACAGAGGACGGAAAAGGGAGGCCGGTTTTGGAGTAGGATTTTGGTTATCTCTGTTCGTGACAGACAGATGAGAAAGGGAGAGCGGTCGTGGAGGTTTGCGCATAACAAAGAGAAGAGGAGACGACGATCATTTTGGTTTAATCTCTCTATCTTTTCTTAATTGTTTTAATGGATTTTGAGAAATCCATTTCCATGTCTTGCTAGATTTGTGTAACTAAGGTTTATGTTGAAACCACTTGGAGTTTTAGGCTATTTTGATTTGAATAATATTAAGCAAAGACTATTATGATTTGATTTGGTTAATTGCATGATTTTATTTATTGATTAATCGAAATATGGGTTGTTGCTTCACCGGTTTCGAATAACCTTTGCGCATAATTGTTAGGGTCACAAATATATTTGTCTCATTGTTTGATATTTTATGCTTGGGTTAAATCCTTTGATGGGGTATGCTTAGAATAGCCGTATATTATTTGTGAACTTGTATTTAGTTTCGTATAACTTTCTCGCTAACGCAATTTGATGGTGCATGTTTGGGTTTAGTCTTTTGATGTTCCATGCTTAGGGCGTCCCAGTGATATTAGCGACTCTAATACATATAATAGGTGATGTTGATAGAACGAACGATAATTAAATATTCATGAATTATGTTTCATTTCAGTAATTGAATAGAAATAGTGGTGGATACAATAAACCTTGGTTACCAACTTTCCTGTTGATTTCATTTTATTAGTTTAATTTTATTACTTCGTTTTACATTTCTCATTCTAAAAATCCCCAAAACTTTATTTCTGGTTTGTCAATTGAGATATTGATTACAATATTTCCACCGCTCCTTGTGGGAACGACTCGTACTTGCCTCTGTCTGCATTGTAGACATCGTGCGATTGTGGTTATTATATATAGGCAATCTCCGGATCCTATCAATTTTTGGCGTCATTGCCGGGGAGCGGTTGTGGAATATTGTAATTGGTATTTTGTACATATTTATTTTTATCTTTATGTACATAGCTTATTTTTTTGTTTTATTTTTATATTTCCTTTTATTTCTTTTTACATAGCTTATTTGATTTTTTCTTAGGTACCTTAGTCCGAAGAGCGACGATTGGAGTCAACAATAGGCCTAAAGTAAGTACTTGATATTCTCGCAAAGCTTTTGCAAGGTGAGTTATTGGTAAAATTTTACTTTGTATAATGGTTTCCAGTGAGTTGACTTCTTTTATATCTTTTTGGAATCTTACCAAAAGAGGTGAGACAGAGGAGTCATTTGATATTTCACCTGAGGAGTATGCATATGCACCTTCTCATTATCAAGAACCTGCCGAGTGTCTAAATAATTATTGGAATTATTCTCATAGGTATGATCATTCCGGACCTTGTGAAGTTTATGATCATTACCAACCTTACCCTGGTTATGAGCCACAATTTGTTGATTCCAATTATTATTCACACATTTCTCCGTCACAGTATGAGAGAGATGATCAATCTTACTGTGACCCATCTGCATCACAACTATCTTTATTAGAACGCCTCAATATTGAAATTACTGAACAGACCAAATCTAATGAGTTATTTTTTGCTGAGCAGAGTAAAACTCAAGATTACATTGCTCAACTTTCTGAACAAACCGATTTATCGATAGCTAAACTAATGCATTCGGTAAAAGATCGTGGTCTTGCTGAGGATACAAGTTCTAATTTTTCTAATACTCTTGATATTAATGATGAAACCGCTTTAACTAATGAATCAATGTGTATGGAGAATGATGATGAACTTGATAGTTGTGATCATAGGAATAGAGACATTGTCATACCAAGTGAAGGTGGTGACACCATTCTTTTAAACGGTGTGACATATCAGTGCTATAACAATGATGCTTATGAAGAATGTGTTAATTCAGAGGACAGTGTAGTTAAGTCTAATGACTTAGAGACATTACACTCTATCTATAAGGTTTCTTTTAATCATCTTTATTGTGATATTCCTATTGATTCCCAGGTTGATGATATTTATGATAATGATTTAGTACAGGTTTACAAACCCAATGGAGAACTTAATATGCCTAGAATTGTTGGCACAACTTTTCAGAAGATTCCTAATTTTGGATTAGAACTGCGTGCTTCTCCAGTATTACTAGATTACTTTGCATCTCCTGTGCATGACTCCCAGATCGTTTCAGTTCTCATCCCCAGTGAACCACTTGAGTCGGTAATTCTTTTTACTGACGATATATCCTTTGCAAAAACCAGGTTTGGGGGTAGCTCTTTCCTTTTGATAATCTATATATCTTTATGTTGCTATAACGAGGATTTGAGGTTGTCATTGGTTGTTTATATTTTGCTTTGGGTTGATCCCCAAATATTTAGGTTGTTGATATATGGAAAATCTTGTTTGTATATTCCAGTAGGCATTTTTATTTTCTTGTTTTATTTTTATTTGTTTATTTTCGCATATTATATTTTGAATTTCCCATCTTAAATTTTACGTTGGATGACTCAATTACATTGAGGACGATGTAATGTTTAAGTGTGGGGGAGTGGTTAACTTTTTACTTTTATTTTTAAGGATTTTTCTTGCAATTTATGACCAGCTGTTGAGCGGGTCTATTGTAGGTTCGTAGGAATTTTATGACCAGCTGTTGAGCGGGTCTAAAACAAAAAAACAAAGACAAAATGAAAAAAAAAATTGAAAAGATTATGACTAGTTGTTTAGCGGGTCTTTCTGTCTAGCTGTTTAGCAGACATTTTTCTCGATCTTGGTATTTAGCGGATCTGTCTTGCTGTTTAGCAGACATCTCTAGCCACTGTTTAGTAGATTCGTCTCGCTGTTTAGCAGACTTCTCTAAACCACTGTTTAGTGGTTCCGTCTTGCTGTTTAGCGGACATCACTATTTATCCAGCTGTTTAGCGGATATATTCTTTGTTTTGCTCGAGGACTAGCAAAATATAAGTGTGGGGGTGTTGATAAGCACGTAAGTGCTACATTTTATACTCATATTTATATTAGCTAGGACTCGATATTTTGACTAACGATACTCTTTTAGTTCTTTTATAGAAAGCACCAGAAAGTCCGATCATTCTAAGAGAAGCTGGCAAAATATGGAGTTAAAATGGTGTTTTGGGGAAAAAAAAAAGAATAAGAAAAAAAAAATATTGCTACTTGTGTTTATCTTCTCTAGACAATTACGGGTCGAAGAAAATCTAAACTAGCAAATAGATTAAGAATTAATGATTCAATTTCGAACTTAAACCCTTAACAAATAATCCATAGACATATTAGAATAGTAGAAAATCAATCAATAACATAAATGAATGCAAGAGAACAAGTTATTTCATATCAATTGAAGATTCATATTTCGGGCTTCGAAATCGCCCTTAATCAAAGAGAGTTTTAGTTACTCATAATAATGGAGTTCATCATAAAATATAATAAATGAAGTAATGAAGATGAAAATTAACAAGGAAGCAAACCCTAGTTCCAGCTCTTTGCAAAACTCCAAGTAGAATAGAATAATACGTCATTAAACAAAGTGTAGAAATCCTCCCTTTTTGTAGCTTTTTCTCCTCAAACTAGGTCATATCCCAAAAGTCCAAGCCCAATGTATCCACCAAGCCCATATAACTCATGTGTGAGGGTAGCCCAGTAGATAATATGCCCATATAATAGTCGCCGGAAAACTGGGTGTATTGCCGGAAATTTGCCGTCGGCGCCGGAATCCGGTCGCCGGTCAGAGTAATCAACTCAGTTGAGTCAAATGAGTCATAGTCTAACTCAGCTGAATGGGCTGAGTTGAATCAGGCCAAAGCCATCTTGCAACAGCCAAATTCTGTGCTGCTTCACTTCCAGCCATATTGGCTGTACTTCACCAGTTGAAGCTGTGTACACCAACTCCAGTCCATTTCAAGATCCCCTTGCTCTCCCATTGTACAGCTTCAACTCCATCTGCTACTACACCTCTATAACCCAACTACTGCAACATGATCTGTGTCTTCTGCAGCTTCAAATCTAATCTGTGATTCCCATACAACCCTGCTAGCAACTGCAACAGTGATTGCTCCACTTCATCTTTGTTGTCTCCCTGTAATATCTTCGAACAGATGCACCTGCAGTTTGAGCAGCAGCACAGCATCTCAGCTGCTGTCTCATAACATAACCTTCAATCCCCAGCGCCATCATCTTCAAATTTGCTCTCCCAGCTACAGCTGCCCAGCTGTTTCCACCATTCCATGCACCTGCAATACAACCCAAAGAAGCAAAAGCAACAGCCCCAACTCACCAGAACCACCAACACTTTACAGATCACCATTTGAACTGCACCATTTCAATTCCAAAGGCCATTCATCTATGCAATTCAGTATTGTGCGCCTTCTAACTGCCCTGCAACAATCCATTACCACCAACATATCTGGCCATTGCAGCATTAGACTCACAACTTGCCATCAACTGAGATAATGCAGTTGAACAGCTGCAACAGCAGCACTCCCCTATAGCTTCCGTCAATCCAACAGCTACCTTTTCAACATCCGAGTACCAGTAACCCTGACTTCAACCTCCTCTGCAGCACACTGCAATACTGCAATGCACAAACCCATGAACACAGCACAGCTCCCTGTAATATAAGCAACACCCACCAGGCTTAGGCCATCTCGTCGTATTCCTGCCAACAACTACAATGCCTTGCAATTCTTCCCTGTAACTCCATGCTTAGTTCTGCAATTCCATAACCTGCAACCTGAGATGCCTGCCATCTCCAGCTGCAACTGTACACCATCGCTTGCGATTTTACCAATTCACGGCCATTGCCTTAGCTCCATCAGAACCACTACATCTGCAGTGCACAGCAACAACAATCTTTTCCCTGCAAACACAAGTTCATACATTCACAAAAATTCAATCACCATTATTCTCGTCTTATTCATCAAGAACAACAGCAGTAACGTCCCTTCCCAGGCTGATTTTAAGATTCAAAACTGTCCCAAACAAAACAAAATTGGACCCAATCTTCTTGACTGCTTAAGCTTCTCAAATCTCTTGTAAATCCTGGAGAACAACATTTCAACATTTCGAACCTCCAGCAGCTCCAATCCTCTAAAATCTGTTGATACAACCTCATCTGTCTCATCCACCACAAACCCTCACTTGCAAATTCAGTTCAACACCATGTCAAGCCAACCAACACCAATCTCAGCAACCTCAGAAACTTCATCAATTGACCCCTACATATCCACCATTGCTGATTTGAACCCATAACAACATGCAAGCTTTACCAACAGAATCAACCTCACAGCTCATTCAGAACCTTAAAATAAACCAAACCCATCACAACTTCTTGTCCTTTTGTTACAGAATCCCTAACTCAAACTTCATTTGTTTAACAGTGGCATCAATCTCTTCTCTGGAATCACTCAATCACTCAAACAACAACAGATTCTCTTTCTCTGAATTGTTGATATGAAGCTTTGAATCAACAGCACACTAGGTAATTCCCCTTAGATAAATTCTGAACTTCATTGATTTTCAGACAAGTGCAGCCGCACTTCTCTTTGATTTTTAGGTAAACTGTAATGGGGGAAGAATTAATTCACGTTGTCTGAGAAACTCGACCTAATCGGGTTTTTCTGTACGGATTGGATGGTGGCATCCAGTGACTATGATAAGGGCTGCCAAAGTGATTATTTGGCCTGTCGGTTTCAGGGAACTGACAGCTCATATTCCGCATGCAATTTGATCTTTTTGCTCATTTTAGCTCCAAATGAACGCCTTCTCTCGCCTTCCACCCACAACAGTCGTCTTTTACTTCTTATATTCACTTCTTCTCTTCAATGTGAGTCATCACTAAAGTTGTCGTGCTTTTCAGACAGAAAAGTTGCATCACTAAAGCCGACATACTTTTCAGACATAGATGAAGAAATAAAATCAAATTGTGAGAAATAATCCGCCTCCAAAAGCATTTGCACATGAGATGAGATTTTTTCCTTGTTTCTTCTTCTTTAATTCCAAGTGACTCCAAAGTACCTAAATATTAAAAAGCAAACATAAGATACATAATTTACAAGAAAACTAAGCAAAGAAAGCATAACCAATAAATAAATATATAGGTGTTTTAGACACCTATCAATGGCATCATAAGAAGAGGGCTAACAGTAAGCTTCCATAATTATTTATGTTTGTACCATCATGCCACCTCCTGCTTGGCTACTTCACACATTCACGGCCAGTGACAAGGAGACACGAATATGATTCTCTTAGTTTGGTTAACAAAGTGGGATTCGTGGCATTTCTCCCACCACATCTTCACTTCTCTCCTCATCAAAAGACAATGACTTCAAGTAGCTGCAGTGGTGGTAGCTATAACGTCAGTTGGTGTATATGGGTTTGGCATTCATGGTCTGTAGAGAAAACTGAGACGGAAATGGATATGGTGCTAAAACTGAACAAGAGAACAACAGGTACTGCAGTTGAAGTCTTCTGTGAATGGACGCTGCCTGACTTGGAATGTAAAGAGGAGCTATGGCCATTGATTTGTCATCGCTGAATAAGTCGATGGAGGTAATCCTGAGTTCGGTGGTTGTTGGATGGCTGGGATAGCAGGGAGAGAACAATGAAGAATGGAAAGTGGTGGTCAACATCAGTTGAAGGAGGAACGTGAGAAATGGAGGAGGTTGTGTTCGTTAGATCTGTTCATTCTGTCAGTGAATTGAGAAGATGGCAGCAAAGAAATTCATTGGACGTGACTAAGGTGTTTAGCATGGGGTTGTCGATTCGCGTGAAGTGGTTGAGATTTGGAGAGATGGTCTTAACAAACCAGTGGGTGAAGAAACTAGAAGACTAGAAGTAAGGAAGTCTTGGTTAGCTTAAAATACATCCAGTGCTCAAATTCATTTATATGAGATGCTGATACTAGTCGACGGTTGGCAGTGAGAAGATGATTGTTGCTCACGGGAAATGGAAATGGGAGCAGTGATTGAGAGATTGACAGGCGGAAAGGTTTACAGAGATTGGTTTTGTGCCATCCAGTGGAGGACTGTTCGCCTACCAATATCAAGTTAATGAGACCGTAGTGGTCTTGATGCCGCGAACTGAAATGGGTCTGTTGCAGGTGTTGGCTGATTGTGAATTACATGGAAAAGAGGTAGTATTGTAGCTGTTGTCGGACTCGACGGTACTGGCCTAGCCGATGCTAGTTTGTTACGGGGTCAAGCTTTGAATGAAACTAATATCCAGCTGGTGTTCGCAGTCGATTAGTTTTACAACAGCAGAAATAGTCACAGCAACATCAGTGGGGATTAGTTGACTAGGCATGAAGGTGTTTATACGGACAGGAAATAGACTTGGGTGTTGTAGCCGAGATGGGGTTATGTGTGTTGGCTGTTGAATCGGCTATGGAAAATGCTTGAATGGTCCGGGAATATATAATGTTGCTGTGGTTGGCGTTCGTATAGAGTCTGAATTTGGTAACCTGCTTATCCCTTGCAACCAGTGGTGATGAAGTTTAGAAAACTGGGACATGAGAATGGATGAGTGAGCCTGATGGAGTTGGTTATTGGACCGGGCCTGGAAGTTATTCGCTAGGTTTTGTTTTCTCGTAACATGTAGATATAACGAAAGACAGAGGACGGAAAAGGGAGGCCGGTTTTGGAGTAGGATTTTGGTTATCTCTGTTCGTGACAGACATAGGAGAAAGGGAGAGCGGTCATGGAGGTTTGCGCATAACAAAGAGAAGAGGAGACGACGATCATTTTGGTTTAATCTCTCTATATTTTCTTAATTGTTTTAATGGATTTTGAGAAATCCATTTCCATGTCTTGCTAGATTTGTGTAACTAAGGTTTATGTTGAAACCATTTGGAGTTTTAGGCTATTTTGATTTGAATAATATTGAGAAAAGATTATTATGATTTGATTTGATTAATTGCATGATTTTATTTATTGATTAATCAAAATATGGGTTGTTGCTTCACCGGTTTCGAATAACCTTTGCGCATAATTGTTAGGGTCACAAATATATTTGTCTCATTGTTTGATATTTCATGCTTGGGTTAAATCCTTTGATGGGGTATGCTTAGAATAGCCGTATATTATTTGTGAACCTATATTTAGTTTCGTATAACTTTCTCGCTAATGCAATTTGATGGTGCATGCTTGGGTTTAGTCTTTTGATGTGCCATGCTTAGGGCGTCCTAGTGATATTAGCGACTCTAATACATATAATAGGTGATGTTGATAGAACGAACGATAATTAAATATTCATGAATTATGTTTCATTTCAGTAATTGAATAGAAATAGTGGTGGATATAATAAACCCTGGTTACCAACTTTCCTGTTGATTTCATTTTATTAGTTTAACTTTATTATTTCGTTTTACATTTCTCATTCTAAAAATCCCCAAAAATTTATTTCTGGTAATTGAGATATTGATTACAGTATTTCCACCGCTCCTTGTGGGAATGACTCGTACTTGCCTCTGTCTGCATTGTAGACACCGTGCGATTGCGGTTATTATATATAGGCAATCTCCGGATCTTATCATGGAGTGGTTGAACACTCACTGCTTTTATATGTCTCTGTTTTTTTTGCAGAGTGACGGCATATTAAATGCAAGTTTTACAAGTTTAACCCTGAACTAAAAACCACCATCAACATTAAGTCCTCTGCTTAGCTCGTAACAGTTGCATTGTTGCGGGGTAAGCATGAGATAGTGACGGACAGGGATGATCCAAAAAGATAAAACATGCGAAAACTTCCATGAAGAGTTCAACTGACCTTAGTAAAAGGCGCGAGTGGTTCATGGTCTTTGGATTGGTGGCTTGGAGCGTTGGTGTGCTCCCAGCTTGGCTACGGAGCTGATGGCATGGAGCATGGTGCTGTCCTGGTCGTGAGGATTGGCGCAGAGCGTTTGGCGTAGAAACCTTGGCCACGAAGCGTTGTAGGTTGAGCGCTCGGCGCGCTGGCGTGTTGCTGGTTCGTCCGCGGAGATTGGTGCCTTGGAGCGTCACCACCGCGAGCCCAGTTGCCTTCTTCCGTGTATAGCTCAAAATAGAAACCTTCCTCTACTCAAACTCCAAAAGCATTACGCCTATAAAAGGTGTTGTCTATCTTCTTTATTTTGTATCATTGGCTTTGTTTCCACATCTTGGTGCTAGCGGTAGAGGTATAGATTAGCGGAGGGAACGACAACAATAAAGCAGGCCAGCATATTTCAGGTACGTATTTTAACATTTTTTTTGTTTTTGTTTGTTTACTCTTCCGTGTCGGTGTAAACCCTAGCCATGGGCATGATCTCCATGAATTTCTGAAAAATACTTCAATATGAATGATTCCTCTTTGCTAATAGTATTATAGTGTCAGAACATAGATAACAGCAAAACCAATCATTATGTTAGGCAAGCATGTACGGACGGACAACCCCTTTTGCTCCTTTCTCCATAAAACCTAGTTGTAGGATTCCCTTTTGTCCATGAGCACAACTCCCGCGGCAAAGCTTAATATGGCTGAGGGCATACTTCATATGGCATTGTATGGTTTCGGCTAAGAGCATGTTTCCCGCGGCATTACATGTATCCCGTTGAGCAGGCATAAGTCCCCTTTCCTTTTGTCCGCGAGTGCCATGACATGTGGCCAAAGGAAAACTTTCACGTAGAAAATTTATTGTTGACTCTTGATTGTTGTACCCAGATTTTGACAAAATTTCCATGATGTTTTTCTTCAAAGTAGTAACTTTTCTGCTTTGCTCCGTTGTCGTTACTTCAAAAAGCATAAGGAATCGTGTTAAGATGTCACCTAAAAGCAGTCTTGTCGCCGCGTCGAAAAATGCTAAAAACTCCAAGACGAGCACCGATGATGAGTTTTTTACAAAGTATGCTACAGTTACGAGAACCCATCCTAAATTCGTGGCAACCCTTCTGACTGATTCAGAGAATGAAGGAGAAGTCCAATCGGTCTATCCAGGGCGTATAATGAGGTTTTGTCTTCAGAAGAAGGAATATCCGGCTTCTCACATAGACTTCAAGATATGTCATAGCCCATTGCGCTCTTATTATAAGTGGATGAAATTTATGATAAGCCAAGAACAGGTAAGGGATAATCTGACTGAGGCGTAAATCATCAATGCTGTCACGGCATCTGCGATACTTCAAATCAGAAAAGATGTTGCAGGTTTGATCACTTTCATCTCCAGATGGTGCTCGGAAACTCACACGGCTATATGTAGATGGGGTGAGATGATCATTGCTTTGGAAAGCGTAGCCGATCTATTGAGTCTTCCCATAATAAGGAATCTTGACGTCATCTTGTCTGAGGAAAAAGAAGAATTACACGCCAACTTGGTCACGAAATCAACAGGATATGTTCGGAAGGATTATGAGGAAAAGTGCTTATATAACTGGTGGGTGTCTGAATGGTTCCCTGATGAACCAGAGCCTAATCATGTGCTAGATGACACACTCCATGTTGCTGTATTTTTAGATCTGTGGTTATCCAGGGACAATTTTGATGATGGCTCTGGCAAGATTCTTTTTTTTTTTTGATAAGTCAAAAAATTGTATTGATCAAAAACATTATTTACACGGTAGTTTATGATAAAAGAGGTCAAAGAAACCCAAAAAAATCAAGAAACTATTTAAAACGATAATAAATTACATTAGGAAATTCAATTGAACTTACAAAAGCAGGGCGTCCAACAAAATGAAACCCCACTACATTATCTAATAAAAAACCTCGCTTTGCCATAGTATTTGCTGCAAAATTTGCTTCACGAAAAGTGTGGACTAAACGAATTGAGTCATATAATCCCTTAGCCTCCAACCATATTTGCTGAGAAAACCAGGGAATGCTATCCTCCTCCAAAGCTTTTAACACACTAGACGAATCTGATCTAATTACCACTCGTCTTGTAGGTACTGAATATCGCAAGATAATAGTTCACGAGTATCAGGAGAAAAGAGTTATAAAATGATACGATGATAGAAGAAGCGCGGAGAAATATGAAGTTTTGCGAGGATGAAATAATTTTGCGAGTATAAGTTGCGATATTTCGTAACTCATGAACAGCTGTATAAATTTTACTATAAATAGGAGTTCAAATGAAAAATTCGAGAGGTTCTTTTAGTGAGTGTTAGAAAATATCTTAGGAAAGAGAATAGAGAAAGTTGTAACTATTCTAATTCCATTTAGATACTTCTTTGTAATCAATTAAGAACATTAATAAGAAAATTGTCATTCATCATCAAGAACTTCTTGAGTTTTTACTAATTCTATTGAGGGTGTAGTTGTAGGTTATTCTGCAACTACATAATTGGCACTAGAAACAGGGAGAGAAAGAATTCCTGTACCAGAAAAATGACAAGAAGAAGAAACACATCAGAACCATTAACTGAAGTAATAAGAAGTGTAAGATTAGCAGGAGGAGAAGCAAATATAACAGGAGAACCTAGTAGAAGAAGGAGTAATCGAAGAAATCAAGCTCAACAAGTAGAAGATCATGATCAAGTGAGTATACACACTTGGAGAACTAATACACCAGAAGAAGAAGATAGAGAACCACAAATCAAAGAAAATGGGAGGTTGATGGGAGGAACAATTCTTGAAAGAGAAAGGGAGATGCTAGAAACATTGAGACAAGGAATCCAAAAATAACGAATGATCGAAGCTGAAGAACGTGCCAAATTAACAAGACAAAATCAAGAATTAATGATGGAAAATGAGATGTTACAAAGGAGGAAATCTCAAAGTGTTGCAAGATCAAATGTTTGAATAGAAAGAGAAGGACGAAATTCACCGATAATCAATAATGAAAATGATATGCAAGAACAAGCGCAGAATCAAGGTGATAGAAATCAAGAAAATCGTTTCATTTTAATACCAAACCGCGAACAAAATATGGAGAATTTACGAACAAGACCAAATCATAAAGAAAACAATCAGAATCGAGAGGAAGAACAGCAACTTATGGAAGAAACAGAGAGACAACAAGCAATACATCAAAACAATCACGAGAATGGAGTAAGAAGACATGAAGAATTTCGTAACAAACAAAATGTTGAGTATGAAAGAATTAAGAGAAGAATTGTAAATCAACAAACAGAAGTGGAAAGAAATGAACCAAATTCTCGAATCAGAGTACAAGTAAATCAAGAAGAAATAAGTCACAGAAGAAGGAGAAATGAAGAAGAAGAAATTCCTGATATTCGCATGAGAAGAATGAGAAGAATAGAAAGGGAAGAACAAGAATTCCAAGATGCTTTACAACTGAACAATTATGATAATTTAGAAAGAAGATATTTGCAGAATTATGCAAATGAAAACATTAATGAAGAATATGATAGAATGCGAAGGATCGCAAGGGAGGAAGTGCAAGAACGTAGAAGAAGAGAAGCTGCATTAAAAAGACCAATGGAAGAGAATTCTGAGGCAAATGCACGAATCTTTCGAGAATTAGCAGAAATGAGAGGGATGATAAACAATAGAAGAGGAGGAGATAGGAGGCAATTAGATAAAGCAATAGAAGAAGCTGCGAGGACCCCATTTGCTAGAGAAGTACAGTTGGGAGGAATTCCACCAAAATGTAATTTGCCCACACTTACCAGTATTTTTGATGGGACTTCATGTGCTATTCAGCACATTAAAGCATACATAAGATTCATGTTACAATGGGAGAATCATGATGATGTGTTATGCAAGTACTTCGCATCAAGTTTAACAGGGGAAGCTCTAAAGTGGTTCGAAGGACTCCCTAAGAACACTATTACGTCATTCAATCATTTGCAAGCAATTTTCCTTGGAGCATATATCACAAATCACTCTTCACGGCTTGGTATTGAAGATGTATTTGGTTTAAAACAAAGAGTGGGTGAAAGTCTGAAGCATTTGGTAAGACGATGGAAGACTATGTGCAGTGATATGGCAGGGCGTGTAGATGAGAGATACTTGATTCTGTCCTTAATAAATACGATGTTCGCAACTGAACAATTATATGTTCAAATCTTCAGAAGAAAGAATTCCATAATGATGACAGAATTACGAGAATTGCAAGAAGAATACATTACACTAGAAGAAAAGCAAAACAATATGGAGTCATATCCAGTAACAAACACTAGCAATCAAGAGGGAGGAGCAAATTTACTTCCCAAAATAATCAATGTAGTAGCAGGTACTTCGCAAACATCCTCACAAACTTCTTCGCAAATTTCAGAAGAGAAGAAAATCAATGATAGCCAGCCAAAGATGGTAGCAATGGGCAGTAGAGCTCAAGAAGAATATGATAGAGAGAAGAATTTCTATAATCGGATAGGAAATAACCAAATTCCAAGACTAGATCAACAACAAGAAAATTATGGTGGACAAAGGCAAAATTATTTTGGACAAGGAAACCAGAGAAAAAATTATAACAACGGTCAAGGAGGTCAAAGAATGGTAAGGGAAGAGATAAAATTGCCACCTTTGAATACAAGTGTAGAAAAGATATGGCAAGCAATTATCCTGGTAGAGAATGTACCAACTCCATGGAATATGGGAAAGGAACCACCAATGGGTCCAAGAAGTCATGAATTTTGTTCATATCATCATTTTCATGGACATTCTACAAATAATTGCCATAATATCAAGAGGATAATCTTGCGAATGATTGATCAAGGAAAACTAAATCAATTTTTACTTAAGCAGGCACAGTCGCAACAATTACCACAGGCTCCAGCCATAACTCGCAGGGATAACACGACAAAAGAAAAGGGAGAAGAAATCCTACATATAGAAGTGGGGTCAAAAGCAAGGAATGTTTTCTGTAATTCCATTGTTCATTCATATAAAACCATAGAGGATTTTCATGATAATGTGTTAAGTAGGGTATATGCGAGGGATGGTGAAGGAAAGGAAGTAATGAACATCGCAAAGATTTCACGACTTGAAGATTGGCAGAAACGTGAAATTTCTTTTGAAGCCACTGAAATTCCAGAAGGTTGTGAAGCACATGATAATCCATTGGTGGTAAGACTGGCAATCTACATGAATATGGAGGAGAACGAAGATGATATGGAGGAAGAGTCAATTGGTCTTAATAGGATTTTGATTGATACGGGAAGTTCTGTCAATATCCTCTTCTATTCTGCTTACAAAACTATGGGGGGAAAAGATGCAGATTTAATACCTTCTACTTACAGAATTTATGGTTTTAATGGAACTGCCAACAAGCCCAAAGGAGAAGTGAGCATGCGAATTCCATTAAGTGGAATGCGAACTGAAATTATGTTCTGTGTTGTTGATGTTGAATCACCATATAATGCTTTGATAGGAAGGCCATGGCTTCACGGAATTCTAGGCGTAGCTTCCACCCTACATCAGTGCATAAAGTTTCCTCATATGAAGGGTATTGGAATTATCAAGGGTGATTGGGCTGAGGGAAAAAAATGTTACGATACAGAAGTAGAAGTTTGCGAAGGAAAAACTGCTGAGAAGGAAAATTGGAGAAAAAGAGCAAAGGTTGTGAAGAGAAGTGAAAATTTAATGGCAGAGGATTAAGGAAAAAGAGAATAAAGTTACGATGATAATCATACAAGAAATTTACGATGATAATAAGGGATTGTGATTTGCGAGGAAAAAAGAAGGTTATCAGTATGTTTGCTCGTGAAAATGAGGTATGTGGCAAAACAAAAAATTTATTTCGTGATAAAATTTTACGAATATTGTTTGCTCGCAGGAAATTGGGAAAAGTTACGAATTTTCAAAGTTTATATTCCGATTAAAATTTCATTAATTTGCGAATAAAAGACCGCAATCTGTGATCAGCCTCCAAAAAAGAAAGAGAGCCGCAGAAAATTTTATACAGGCAAACCTTTGTGGCGTACACCCTAGTTCGCGAAGCTATAATTCGTAAGAGGCAAAGTCCTAAAGTACGTCATTTAAGGGGGTACCTATAACGTGGATAAGGGTAACCGGAACACCACCAAGGGCCCTTAGTACATGGTAAAAATTTTGGGGTACAACCCAATAATGGGGTACCTATCCAGGTTAGACACCTTGGATTCTCACCTAATCTAACGACATTACGCAATATAAAATGCGGTGTAAGAAGATTTAGGCTGGGCAACTAAGGCATACTGTCTTTCCCAAGAAGTGCAGAAAACGATCAAGGCGCCGAGGTACACGGTTGAGTCAAGAGTGTCGGGTGAGGTTGAACCACATCTGCCATTTTTGAAAAGTCTTGGCAAATGATGCACTTGGCCCAAAGATACCCCATAGGGTGCAACCTCGTAACTATAAGCCCTATAGGCAAAAAGGATAAGAGGTTGCGATCAAAAGCTGGTTGTTGGCAGAACCGGATGGGAAGAGCTAACCTTTTATGGTCGATGTACGCTTCCTTGAAGGGGCAATCAGGGGGAAGATAAAGGGAAGCACCCTCCATTAGGGAGCTGATACGTGCTATAAGACGCAAATGTCACGAGGCTTCTTGTTTGCGAAAACATAAAGGCTTGTCATATTTGTGCAACAAATGAAGTTCTGCGAGCCTTCTAAAAAAAAAAAAAAAAAAAAAAGAGGAGAAAGAAAGAAAGAAAAGAATAAAGAACTCGCAGAACATAATAAAGTTAAGATGAGATCAATGGGTCGCTACATGAAAGTGTAGAGACGTCCTGCGATTTCATCGCAAGACGGCAATGTCATGGGGCTTTATGTTCGCAAGAATATTTAGGCCTGTCATATTGTCGCAACAATTCCTGAAGAGGCTAAAATACTATACAAAGAAGTTAAGATGAGATCAATGGGTTTTTGCATGAAAGTGTAAGAACGTCCTGCGATTTCATCGCAAGACGATAATGTCACGAGGTTGTATGTTCGCAAGAATGTTCAGACTTGTCATATTATCGCAAATAATTAATACAAAAGAGGTGGCAAAATAAGACCTTTACTTAGGAAGGCATAATAAGACCACAGAAATTAATGAAATTTATTGCATCAATATCACTGAAGAAATTATACAAGAATATACATTATGAAGATCTGAAAAGAAGACAACTTCGTCAATATCATTGAAGAAATTTTACAAGAATATACATCAAGAAATTTTTAAGAGAAGACAGATCTGGCAATATCATTGAAGAATTTTTACAAGAAGTCCTATCAAAAAAGACAACATCATTGAAGAATTTTAATGAAGACTTAACAAAAGATGCGATTTTGATAACAATCAAATACAGATAAGTTCATATTCGTAAAAGTTTACGAGAATTACATACTTCTTATACTTCTCCATATATTGAATATTTCACAAAAAGATTGAATACTTCTTATAATTCTTCAAGAATATCTCATATTTATTATACTTCTTTAATGGATATTTCATTTGGTGAAAGTTAAATAATCATTATACTTCGTCATATGTTACATAATTATTCAAAGATCGAATACTTCTTATATTTCTTCATTTGATGAATTGAATACTTCTAATACTTTTTATATTTCTTCATTTGGTGGATCGAGTACTTCTAATACGTAAAAGGGAATTGAGTATTTCTAATAATTCATTTGGTAAATTGAATACTTCTTATATCTCTTCATTTGATGGATTTGGTACTTCTAATACTTCTACAAAGGTTGAAACTTCGTAAGATAAACTGAGGCAGATATTTTAATACTTCAAACAATATTTAATCATTTAAAGAGAAATAATAGGGGGAAAAGGATATACTAAGCTTTATCTGTGAGTTATATATTATTTCTCTTCATATGATCAAATGGGGCAAATTTAGTCAAAGAAAGGTTAAATTATCTTCACAAAATATCAAAAAGAAAGGATAAATCATCTTCGTAAAATATCAGATGTACTTCTCAAAAAATAGAATTGTTCGCAAAAAGGAAACCAACAGTAACTAAGGGAAGGAACTCAGAAGAAAGAAAGACAGGAGAGTCAATGATAAATTGAACAAGGAATATTATCATGCTTCATCAACACTCTGTGCTGGATCTTTAAAATCAGAAGGGTCATTAGCAGCCT
This sequence comes from Papaver bracteatum, assembly GCA_023529315.1. Lineage (NCBI taxonomy): Eukaryota > Viridiplantae > Streptophyta > Magnoliopsida > Ranunculales > Papaveraceae > Papaver > Papaver bracteatum. The sequence continues at coordinate 1,697,387 of JAJJWX010002758.1, read as the reverse complement.
TCGAATTTTGCGAGATATCATCCTTGGAAGAATACGCAGCAGGGATATCTCCTTGAGGAATAGATTCTTTCTCATCATCAAGATCTTCATCATCACTCTCATAATCGAAATCACTATCAGGCTCACGAGCAAATTCATCGTCAGAGGAGTAATCTTTACAGGAGGAAAGCCTCTTGATAAGAGAATGTTATTCGCAAAGACTTGAGCTTTCAGATGACTTTCACAAAGTATAGCTTTTTGATGATTGGTATCTTCGATATCTTTGGAATAATCAAGATAATTGAATCTCCGAGTAGCACGGTCACGAGAGTTGATTAAGCGAGTAGAAAGCAAAGCATTCTTCTTACGAAGATCAGAACAGGAGGCTTCTAATCCGGATTTTGCGTTACGAAGGTGATTCTCATATTCTGCAAATAAAACAAAGTTCAAAGAATAAAATTTGCGAGTATAACGAAATTTAAAGATATACCAGAGGCAGTCAAATTTTAATGACTACCTTCTCTTTGCGAAGTAAAAGATTGAGTTAAAGATAGACAACAATTCTTCATCTGATTCATCGCATTATCAAAACCATCACCAACTAATCCTTTAAGTCGAGATTGAAGCTTTTGATCTTTAGAAAGGAGAAAATTTTTATCCTTCGCAAGTTTGGCATTAAGACTTCTTAATGACGAAGTAATCTTCTTCAAGTTGATTCTTCTTAGCACACAAGACTATATTCTTATTAATAAGGGAATTCTTCTCAATAACAAAAGAATTTATTTCAGCATCTGAAGACTTCTTTAATTCCTCAAGTTCACCTTTCAACAAAGAAAGAAGATTTTCTTGATCGCAACATTTATTCTGAAGAGTCTTTAATTCTTGCGAAGAAACAATCATTGTATTCAAAAACGAACATTTATCTTCTGATAAGGTTTTGTTCTCTTCTAATAAGGTTTCTATTCTCAAATTAGCTTTGGTTAAGGAAGAAAAAAGTTGAGATATATCATCATTCAAAAAATTTCGATCATATATTAATTGAGTATTCTCTTGAAAAAGAGCATCCGAGTTGTCAAGAGCACACGAGTAAAGATTAGATAAATGGGAGAATTGGTTTGAGAGGCTTTCATGCTTGGTTCGATATTCTGTTGCATCTGATTCATGGTGAAGTACCAATCTTCTACATTTCTGGATGGATTCTATAAAGGGGAATGGGTTTTAATGGATGTTTCAAGCATATGAAGAATATAAATAAATAAAAGAGAAAATATGAAGATAGTAATCATACCTTTCAATTCATCATTTCTTTTGCGAAGAATCGCACAGTCCAGAGAATTATTCTGAAGATGATGATTTTCTTTACGAAGATCCTCGCATTCTGCTTGAGAAGCTTTCAAAGAGTGGCGAAGCAATTCAATTTATTTTTCCAAGGATTGGCGTGAAGAAGAAATGTCTGGATTGACGAAATTATTCAGAACTTCGCAAAATTCATATTGCGAACGAACATTAGTAGACTTCGCAGTATTGGTCAAAACCTCAGATAACATTCGGAAAGTTGAATAAATTCCATCTCGAATTTCTTGAGGAAGAGGAGAAGAATTTGAAGGAATAAGAGCAAGCTGCAAATTGTCTGGAGAAATAGCACTCAAAGGATTTGGGGACAAGACAGGTTTTTCTAAAGAAGAAGTTGAATATATATTTTGCGAGGGTTGTTTTTCAAAAGAAGAAGTTGAAGAAATATTTTGAGAGGGTTGGTCTTGAAGAAGTGTTGATAAATTGACATTGATAGGAGATTGAAAAGAAGGTAATGGAGTAGAGGCAGGAGTATGTGAAGAAGCATTTTCACGAGGAGGAGAGGAAAATTCCTTATCAACTTCAGGAAGGAAATCATCAATCGGAATTAATGGTGTGGGTTTAGTTATTCGAGATCTCTTACTTGGATTTGGTTTTTCGTCAACCTGCGAATCAAAATGTAGATTAAAAACTGAGGCAACAATATATTGTTCAGGAAAGAAGGCAGAGTATTTTAACTACCTTTTGATTCTCAGATTTTCTTCTTCGTGGATTAAGGCTTGGATTCTTTAGTTGATATTTCATCTGAGAAGTTATTTTGCTGAAATAAACCAAAATCAGATAACAAATTATACAGAAATTAAAGAGGAGAACAAATGAAATACGCAGAGATAGAAGGAAATTACCTTGGAGAACTCATGAAGATACAGTAGAAGAAAAAATTGCAGAGAAAATAGTGATAGTATGAGTAGAAGATAGAATTGCGGAAATAAGAAAAAGAAAAGGAAGAGAATATAAAGGAGTTATATAAGGGAATTAACGGTTATGTTCTCACGATCATTTCTTCTTCGTAGAATTGACATGAGAAGAGGCAAGATGTAGGTACTGAATATCGCAAGATAATAGTTCACGAGTATCAGGAGAAAAGAGTTATAAAATGATACGATGATAGAAGAAGCGCAGAGAAATATGAAGTTTTGCGAGGATGAAATAATTTTGCGAGTATAAGTTGCGATATTTCGTAACTCATGAACAGCTGTATAAATTTTACTATAAATAGGAGTTCAAATGAAAAATTCGAGAGGTTCTTTTAGTGAGTGTTAGAAAATATCTTAGGAAAGAGAATAGAGAAAGTTGTAACTATTATAATTCCATTTAGATACTTCTTTGTAATCAATTAAGAACATTAATAAGAAAATTGTCATTCATCATCAAGAACTTCTTGAGTTTTTACTAATTCTATTGAGGGTGTAGTTGTAGGTTATTCTGCAACAACACGTCTATAACCCCATTGAATTTCCCATTCTAGACCAACCAGAATCCCATATAACTCCTCCATATAATTAGACGTAATGCCTAAACCAATGCACATAGCTCCTACAACTTCAGAGTTTGCATTCCTTGCCACTACACCAGCTCCTGCCACCCTGGATTGCCCATTCAGGCACCGTCAATACACAGTATCAACTTATTGTGATTTAGAGGCGTCCAAGTACACTCTTTAGGGTCACAAATCTTCACCTTTCTATAGCTAACACGAAAGAAGTCCAGAATCTTCAAATCTTCCAACGTATTATGCATAAAACTCCTAATTCGAACTGAATATTCTTGCATCAAATTGAAAACTCGTTTCTGGAAAAAAAAGACTAGCAAGGAGTTTTCCTCTCGTACACCTTTTTGTTTCTTGTGAACCATAATTCATAACGTACCACCAGCCACAAATCCTTAACAATACCACTACGATGTTTGGATTCATTGTTATAATTAATCAAATCATAATGAGGTTTTATATTGAAAATACCTGCCAACCAGTCCCATGCTTTTTTCACAAAACTGCAGCTCTAAAGAACGTGTTGTAGAGACTCTTCAGAGTTTTGGCAAACACAACATTTATAGGAAAGAGAAATCTTAAACCTGCTGCGAACTTTGTCAAGTGTTGCACAAGCTTCACAAACAAACTTCCAGTTTTGAGCCTCCAGAGATGGGTGAACTACCTTCTTCCATAGCAGCGCAGCTTCTTTCATGACATGATATTTGTTCGAATCAGTTCCCTAATATACTTGACTGAAAAAAACTCCCTTCGGGTCCGGCATCCAAATCCTCTTATCTTGGCCATTACGAATCCTTGGAAAATCCTCCAAAACCACTCCAGCACTAGTGAGGTCTTACAAATAAACACCTTGTAACTTCCAAACTCCTTGCACAATTATGTCACTAACCCGATTTGTTCTATCTAGGTATATGCGATTCAAAACATTAGCCAAAGTCTCCGTTCCATACCATACATCATAAAATAATGAAGTAGATCTTCCATCCCCGATTATGCACTTCGTATTATTTACCACCTCTTGATGCACCTAATGTATGCCAGGAAAAATCGAAGATTTAACACCTGCCATCTTAATACGACCATTCCTACAAGTGAATTTATATTCCAAAAAACGAGGCCACTTCTTATTTGAAGATCTTATGCTCCACCATAATTTCATAAGTAAATCCTTATTCATAGTCCTCAAACTAGTAATCCCAAGACCTCCTTCCTTCACCGGATTACATATCTTGGCATAGCCTTTTTTTTAGTAAGTTCAAAATTGTATTAATAGATAACAAAATGTACAGGAGAGATTACAAGAAAAAGAGATCAAGAGATCCCAAAAAACTCATAAGCTACTTGAAACGAAAATAAGATACATAAGGATATTCGATAGAATTTAGAATCTTCCAACATGGCTCAGACCTTGACCATTTCTTAATAAGAAACCTCTATTTTCCATGGTATCCACTGCAAAATTCGCCTCCATATACGTGTGCTCAAAAGATATTGAATCATAGATACCTTGAATAATCTCCCAACGATGTTTGATCATCCAAGGAATATTCGAATTATAAAAATCAGAGATTGCACTAATCGAATCAGAGCAAACTATAATGTGCCTCCAACCCCATTGAACATGCCATTCAAGACCCACAAGTATATCAAATAATTCAGCCATATAATTATTAGTCATACCAAGACCAATACTCATTGCTCCCATTATAGTGAAATCAGCATCTCTAGCCACAACACCAGCTCCCGCATGGCCAGGATTACCCTTGGAAGCTCCATCACAACAAAGAAGTAAAACATCTCTTGGAGGAGCTCTCCAAAAAAATTCTAGTGGTTGAATACTCTTAACCAACCTGTACTGAACTCTAAAGTAGTTTGGGATGTTCAAATCGTACACCGAGTTATGCATATAACTTTTAATTCTAACTGAATGCTCATGAACCAGATGAAAAACACACTTCTTAAATCTACGTTGAACCTTGTCCAGCGTCGCACACGCCCCCTTTACAGCTTCCAGTTTTGTGCTGCTAGGCTAGGGTGCACTGTTTTACGCCATAGAATAGCATACGAATCCTCCAAAATAAATTTATTGTGGATAATGTCCTTTGCAGAACGCACCGAGAACTTCCCATTCAAGTCTGGAATCCAAACACGCTGATCTTCACCTCCCAGAAGTTGTGGTAATTCATTCATATTAACCCCAGCACGCTGTAAGTTCTCAATGTGAGAATTTGGAATGTTCCATTCATTATTATTAATCAAAATACTGAACTTTACAGATCTGTCCATCCCTTCATCACCTAGAATTTCAGCAATACTAGTGAAACCATACCAAATATCAAAGTATAGAGAGGTAGAACGCCCATCTCCTAGAAGCACTTTTGTATTTTGCTCCACCACTTTGTAATTTTGTTTAATTCCAGGAAGGATATAAGACTTCACTCCATACATCTTGATCCTACCATCTCTTGTAGTAAATATGGTAAGAAGAAAACGAGCCCACTTCTTTTTTGAAGAACGTATATTCCACCACAACTTCATTATAAGAGATTTGTTGGTAACCCCCATTTTAGTAATGCCTAAACCCCCTTCTTTAACTGGACAACAAACTTTATCATAACCAACCACAAACTTCAGGCTCATATCACAATCTACTGACCATAGAAAATTACGAATAACTCTCTCACATTGATCAATAAATTTGCATGGCCATTTATAAACCGCCATGTTGTGAACTGAGTAGATAGCAATCACTGAATTAAGTAGCAAAACTCTATCTTGGAACGAAAGAAGCCTTCCTTTCCACACCGAGAGCTGCTTTTTAATCTTCTCAATCACATTACAAATATGACGGTATCTAACAGCCCCAGGCATGATTTGAACACCCAAATAACGATCTAGAAAAGTTGAAACTCTCATTCCCAACAAATCCGTGATAGTTCTACATCTGCTCAAAGAACCACCACCAAAATATACCTTGCTCTTTTGGCGACAAACAGTTTGTCCAGAGGCATCTTGGTATCTTCCCAATAAATTGAGTAAATTATGAAGACTCTTAATATTACCCTTGCAAAAGATCATAATGTCATCAGTAAAGAAAAGATGAGTATGAGAAATACCTTTTTTAGACAACATAGGAGTCATCTCTTTGTTATCAAAGAGTTTGGTGAGATTTATGCTAAGGACATCTTCAATCAGCAAAAAAATAAGAGGAGATAATGGATCCCCTATCTCAAACCTCTATTGATTTTGAAGAAACCCCCCGGGCTGACATTCAGAAGGATTGAAATACGAGCTGTATTAAGGATAGTAAGAATCCAAGAGCACCAATATTCTGAAAATCCATATATTCTAAAAACTTCCAAAATTAAAGACCAACTAACAGTGTCAAAAGCTTGAGTAATATCAAGCTTCATACCCACATTGACATCCTTTCGCTTAGTTTTTAAATCATTTACCATCTTTGAAGCCACAATAATGTTTCATGAATATTCCTACCTTTCATGAAAGAAACCTGCTCCTTTGAAACAAGTTTATCAAGAACTCCACCTAGCCTTGTAGCCAAAATCTTAGTAAAAAATTTAAAGAAAGAATTACTAAGACCTATAGGACGAAAGTTGCGAATAGTGTTAGCACCTCTCACCTTGGACAAGAGAATAAGAAGGCTCGAATTCACACCTTGAGGAATAATATTATGCTTCCAACAATAAGTAATTGCAAGGAAGGGATCATGATGAATGATGTCCCAACAATGCCTATAAAAACATCCAGAAAAACCATCCGGACCCGGGGCGCTATCAGCTCCCAAGTCATACACATCCTTCTTAAGCTCCTCAAACGTAGGAATTGCATCCATCACATCGCTCTCTTCAGCAGAGATAGTCTCGTGATCATAAAGAAAAAGACTTTCATCAATTGCTTGGGAATCTCCATAGAATTTAGATTAAAAAAACTAGACCATATAGTCTCTAATCAAGTCTAAGTCAGTAATAGTATTCCCATTCTCGTCCATAAGATCAGAAATAACATTACTACTCTTACGAGTACGAATATTTGCATGAAAACATGCAGTATTACTAGCACCATCAACCATCCACTTATTTCTTGATTTTTGTACTAGCATAATAGAATTTTGCATACGCACCTCATCAAGACAAACTGATGCTTATTTCATAGCATTTAAGAGACCTATATCCTCCGGGTGTTCATCTGGGAGATGGAGAGAAACTTCTATTTTCAGCTTAGCTTGCTTTAAACGAACATGAACATTACCAAAAGTTGATAAATTCCAGGCCTTAATAGCAGCTTTGAGATGCTTCAACTTGTAAGGAAAAATATAAGCAGGAGAACCCTCCACAGGTTCGTTCCAACTGTCCGTGACCAAACGCAAGAAATCTGGGTGTGTGAACCACATCTTTTGAATACGAAAAGGAGCACGCTTTGGTCTTGTATTAGCAAAAGGGTAACCAACAAGAGTAGAATGGTCGGAAACTTCCTTGGGAAGAGCTTTACACTTCCAATTCTCAAACTTAGTTAACCAAGCTTCATTAATGATCGCACGATCAAGCTTACAAAGAATTCCATGCACACCAGATTGGCCATTAGCCCAGGTGAATTTAGAACCCAAAGAATCTGCCTCAAAAAGATTATTTGTATCCATCCAATCACTAAACTCCGTAATGTAAGAAGTAATTGGTTCACGCCCCCCTTTTTCTCCTCATTTCGCAGGATACAATTAAAATCCCCCATAACTAACCAAGGGGTATTATCATCCAAGGAAGAAAGTTGCTGCCATAACCTTCTTCTAGGAACCTGAAAACAACTAGCATGAACGAAATAAATAAGAACTCCACCTGTTTCAATCATTGGACTAGAAAACAGAAAGGGTTATTATCATCCAAGAAAGTTGCTGCCTACTAGAGTTTATAACTACCGGAGTAGCTACATCATTGGACCAGAAAACCCAAAGATTACCCTTACTAAACCCTTCAGAATTATGAATAACTTCTTTTTTGTAACCATCCGCATAAAGCCTTTGTAGGAAACGTATGGTACAGTGCACCTTAGGTTCGGCCAAACAAAAAACTTCAGGCATAAGCTCCAAAATCAAATCTTTTAACTTGCATTGAGCATTATCACGCGCAATGCCATTCACGTTCCAGAAAAGGACACGCATTAAAAACCAGATTTGGTTGGATTTGTTATCTTCGCTTGTACCCCAGGTTTTATACGAGGAGAACTGCATCTTATAACTCGGTTTCCCAAATTTGAATTATCTACTTTCAAAACTAACTTGGATTGAGAAGCATGTTTTTCCCCATTATTAGTACCCTTATAAGAAGATTTTAAAGAAAGAATCATGTTTGTTACCACCGGATTCAGAAAACCACGATCTCCCAGAATAATTGAAGTGCCATCAGTTGTTTTAAGAACGTTGAATTTATTATTCGCTGGAAATTGTTCACCAGCCACAAACGCATCACAAATAGGATTTGAAGATATAGTCCTATCAAGATTAGGAATCTGAGTTCCAACCAATCCTGACTTATTTTGCAGTGTGCTAGTTTCACCCACTAGGCCACTTTCAACTAAAACTGTATTCGAGTCTAACACCTGCTTAGTTCTTGCCAATTCAGCAGATGCAGCTTCCATATCAGCTTTGGACTTTGCAATAGAAATATCCAGCTGCTTAGCCTTCTCCAGCTGAGAAGTATGCTCCGAGATAGCAGTTTCATCCACCACATTACGCAGTTCGGGAACCACAGGTATATGTGGTGTATTCTTTCCTTTCCTACGTTGTGCAACCTGCCAATCCTGGCCATCAGCTGCAGTACCACCAGAAGTACCCTCACCATCATTTAATTGTTGGTTCTCACCAGCACGACTTCTATTTTGATGAGAGTTAGGACGTGAAGTACCACTCTGTTGATTAGCTGCATTATTCTTCTTCTTGCATTCTCCATCAGTATGCCCAATAATTTTGTAATGCGAGCAGAATTTAGGTCTCTTGTATATATCAAATTTTTGCCAAAAATCCAGTCCACCCGCTGTTACATGTATAACATCAGTGTCAAGTTCAGAAAAATTGATATCAATCAAAACTGACGCATAGTAACCATACTCATGCGCCAAGGTTCTCTTATCAACGACAATGGGAGCCCCCAATGTTTTTACCATAGACAATAAAGTTTTCTCCAGCCAAATCTCCATAGGTAAGCCAGGAAATTTGACCCATACGGTATGATGGGAAGTTTTTTTTTCTGTGGATCGAAACTCGGGTACCATTCCAAGAGATTTAGCTTCTGATGAGCAATAATCCAGGCCTCAACATCAAAGATCTTATTCTTGTCTTCTTGTGACAGTAACTTGATAATGAAGAAACCCCTAACCATAGGGATAAACTGAACACGACCATTCCCCAGCTGCCATTGTGATTCTAAATCCTTATTTGCATCATTAAAATTAATATCTTTGAAATCCAGCCTCCCTATGAGGCTAAATCTCCATACTTCACACCCTTCTTCATATTACTCTTGCGGTAAAACTACAGCAGGTTTTCCATCTTTCACTGTTGGACTTGGTAACGAACTCAAATCGATAGAAGTTGTTGGTAACGATTTTTTTCCTTGTAATTTTTCAGCATAAGTTAGCGCCTGAGGTTGGGTAGGATCCGGATGATCCCCTATCTCGAATCATCACGAGATGATCGAGCAAAAGAGAAAAAAGTAAAAGTAAAAGTTTGCAAAACCCTAAAATTTTTGCCTCAGAGCAAAAAATTGATTCAATTGGTACCTTTTGAAAACCCTTTATACACAGCCATATTATGTCATAGCCAACCACAAAAGATCTAGAAATATTTGAATCTCCCAACCAGAGAAAATTACGAACCACATGCTCACATTGTTGAATGAACTTAACTGGCCACTTATACACATCCATATTATGAATGGAGTAACTCGAAAGAACATTTTTAACAAGCAACACCATATCTTGAAAAGATAGCATCTTTCCTTTCAAAACTGAAAGTTGGTCTTTAAGTTTGTTTACAACGTTGCTGATATGCCTATATCTCACCGCACCTGGCATAACCTTAATACCCAAATAACGTTTAGGAAAATAAGTAATTTCCATGCCCAAGAAATTAGCAATGGTTTGACGCCTACTTAAAGACCCCCCACCATAGTAAATCTTGTTTTTATCTCTACAAACACGCTGGCCAGAAGCACGCTGATAAGACTCAAGTACCCTCACCAAGTTCGTCAAACTTTTCATATTTCCCTTGCAAAAAATCATAATATCATTAGCAAAGAATAAATGAGTTGGAGCAATACCATTACGTTTTACCATGGATTTATTTTGAAATAGTTTTGTGATGTTGCGGCTAAGAACATCCTCAATCAAAACAAAAATAAAAGGTGACAAAGGATCCCCTTGGCGCAATCCTCTATTAATCTTGAAAAAACCTTCTGGGCTACCATTAAGAAGAATAAAAATACGAGATGAATCCAAAATTCTCTGAATCCAAGTACACCAATCTTCTGAAAATCCATATCTTCTAAACACCTCCATAAGAAATGACCAACTAACTGTATCAAAAGCTTTAGAAATATCAAGCTTTAGACCCAAATTCCCATCCTTCATTTTGATGTGCAGCTCATTTACCATCTCAGAAGCCAAACTAGTATTTTCATGAATATTTCTCCCCTTCATAAAATCCATCTGCTCCTCAGACACCAACTTACCCAACACCTTACCCAGTCTAGTAGCCAGAATTTTAGTATTTCAGGAGTCGGGATCTGACGCATCCAGCAGAGCGAAGCAAGGTTCCATTCTTTTCGGCGGCATCATTCCGCATTGGCGACGAGTGACGTGCCACAATCCCATTCAAAATTTTGGATCTACATAGTAAAATCTTGAAGAAAAAATTACTTAGCCCAATAGGTCTGTATTTTCTCAAACTATCAGCACCTCTTACTTTTGCAAGCAAAAGAATGAGACTAGAATTAGCTCTATTTGGAATGGTTTTATTGGTCCAGCAAAAAATAACAGCTTTGGAAAGATCATGGTGAATTAAATCCCAACAGTGCTTATAAAAACACCCTGAGAATCCATCCGGACCTGGGGCACTATCCGCTCCTAAATCATAGACTGCAGCTTTAAGTTCATCAAGAGAATGAATGGTATCCAACATTTGGCTCTCCTCAAAAGATATAAAATCATGAGCATAATCAAACAGCTGATTATCAATTGGAAGATCCTTCCCATTGAATTTAGCCTCATAATAAGAAACCACATGGTCACGAAGCTGACTCAGATCATTAATAGTCGTACCTTCCTCAGTAACAAGCTCCGAGATAGTATTTTCACTCCTACGAATGTTTATAGAGCTGTGGAATAAAGAGGTATTACTCGAACCCTCTAATAACCACCTATTACGATACTTCTGCTTTAACATAATATGCTTCTACATACAAACATCTTGAACAACAACAAGACCATCCTTCATAACATTAAGCTTAGAGATACTAAAAGGGTCTTCATCCGAATTCCCATTAGCCACTTCAAACTTAAGATGTGCCTGCTTTAGCCTAGCATCAACATTGCCAAAAACATTCTGATTCCACAACTTGATAGCCTCTTTTAACCGCTTCAATTTGAAAGAAAAAATAAAATCTAAATCACCATAAACCGGAGCATTCCAAGAAATCTCCACCATTCTCAAAAAATCTGGATGAGAAAACCACATCTTCTGGATACAAAAAGGAGCACGCTTAGGCCTCGGAGCAATAAAAGTAAAACCAATAAGAGTTGAATGATAGGAAACTTCTCTAGGAAGAGCTTTACACCGCCAATTCAAAAACTTAGATAACCAAGGCTCATTAATAATAGCACGATCCAGCTTGCTAAGAATTCTCTACCACCACCCGATTGACCATTAGTCCAAGTAAACTTAGACCCCAAAGAATCAGCTTCAAAAAGATCATTTTATTCCATCCAGTCACTAAACTCATTAATACAAGAAGTACGAGTTTCTATACCCCCTTTATTTTCATCCTCCCTAAGAACACAATTAAAATCTTCTATAACCAGCCAAGGAGTTGTAGAATTTACTACTGAAAGTTGACTCCATAACTTCCTTCTAAAAACTTGGATATAACTAGCATGAACAAAAGAGATAAATACCCCCTCAGTTTTCACCGTAATGGCCTGCCTAGTCATATTAATCACCAGCGGCTCCTCAATATCATCACTCCAAAGAATCCAGAGATTACCTATAGATTTTGAAGAAGAATTATGAATTGCGTTCTTTATATAACCAGCTAAATTTAGCCTCAACATAACACTGTTAGAGTATTGAATTTTCGGCTCAGAAATACAAAAAATCGCCGGCTTAAACTCATACACTAACTCACGTAAAACATGCATCCACCTTCGCCACCCCATTGACATTCCAAAAGAGAACACGCCTTAGGAAACTAGTTTTTTTGTTTTATTAATAGCTCTAGGATTCTAATTCGAAACCCTTTTTCTATATCTGGTGACCAACCTTTACTAACTCTGATTCCCAACTCATTAACTTCAGTATCTGAGTCAGACTTGGATTCCGCAGTAGTACTTTATTCAGAACTTTGCTGAAAATTGGAAACTCGAACACGTCCAGGCCTCCTTCTCTCTTTTGGTTTAACATGTTCATCAGGTATTTCGGACCACTTAGACCCTTTTACACCTGAAGAAGCTTGCTCAGACGTTAATTCCTCATCCGAGCTCTCTTCAACTTGATCAGTAGAATGTTGCACAGTATCTGACAACCCCATCTCATCAGTTAAGACATTAAACTTGTTTGGCGAAATAACCACTCTTGAATCTGTCAGAGCATTGTATATTGGAGTATCAACAATATTATCCACCACTGCATCCTGAGCAAGTTGAACGTTCTCGCCAGCAGTTGCAACAGGAGTAGAATAAGAACTAGCATTATTCCTATCAATATTTGAGTGGTTAATTCTTGCCAATTCACCACTCGTAGTTGACTTAGCATAGGTTGCAGTTTCACCCACTAACAACCCACTAGCTAAAGCTATTTTCGCAGCTAACGCCTGTTTAGCTTTCTCAAAAGCATCAGTCGATGCACGAAGTTGAGCTTCAAAAGAAGCTAGTTCTTTATCAAGCTGATTGGTTTCCTCCATACCAACAACATTCTCCTCAACTGCACTAGCTTATCAGCACCATCATTAGCATTATCAGCATGAGTATTTCTACCCTTATGCTGCCTTTTGTTTCTTGCAGTTTGCAAACCCTGGGAAGCGTCTTCTCTTCTTTCTTGGATTATCTCCAGCATTCATTATCATTGTGGCCGATGATGCTACACTTCATACAAAATTTTGGATGTTTTGGAATCTCAAGGTACTGCCAAAAAGTACATCCACCAGCAGTAAGCCTAATTCTCTCAGGTATATGTTTAGCAAAATCAACATCTACCAAAACAGACTCAAAGTTTCCAAATTCCAAATTTATGGTTCTTTGATCAACCACGATGGGACTGCCCAAAACGTTTCCCATTGGTAACAGATTTTTCTCAGTCCATAGTTCAGCATGGAGTCCCAGAAAACGAACCCATACTGCTGCATGGGATGTTTTCTAACGTTCCAGATCAAAGCTAGGATACCAATCCATGAATTTGAGTTCATGTTGGTTTACATACCATTTTTTGTGACGAATTCTCTCTTTAGTTTCAGCATCTTGTAGCATAATAACGAAAAAACCTTTGCTCATAGTCATCAACCTAACAGTGTTAGGATTTAGTTTCCATTGACTAACCAATCATTTTTTCACCTCCAAAACTTCAAACTGTGAAGTTTAATCGCGCAATAAAGCTATGCTCAAATGGTTTGCATCCCTCTTGGTAGAAATCAGCTGGAATGACCAGAGAAGGTTCTCCATCAATTAGTGTTGGGTTTGGTAAAATGTTAATATCCACTGTCGTAGGCCTCAAAGTTTGTTTTGCTTTCACTTTATCAACAAAAGATTGAGTTAGTTTGATAACATGTGTAACCGCGACTGATGTTTCCTCAACCATCATGAATCAAATCAGTAATTAAAGGAAGATTTTTGAAAAAACTCGAAAACCTAGAGATAGCACCAGAATTTCTCTCTCCTCATTTTTTAAGGATGAAGGACCAAGTAGAACCAATCCAAATCCTAAAAGAATTCTGGCTCTGGCAAGAAGGAGATAAGGCAGAAGCTCATCAAATTCTCCATTAAATTAGCGAAAGGTATTGCTCTTCCCATCGGCAGTTTGTTCCTCGGCTCTTTGTATACCCATCTGGATCACTTAGCAGCAGACATGTATGTCTCTAATGGGTATATGAAAGTAGACTCGTATGTCCATATCGCCTTTCTCCAGGCATGGTTGTGGGAGCATTTCAAATATTACGCTCCTAAACCGAAAACTTCATTCCCTGATACATATGGCGACTCTAGGATACTCCGTTGGCTGGAGAGGCGTCCAAAACCTGGCTCAAAGCTCATTTATTTTCTTGACAACGAGCATGCAGTTGAATTTCGTCCTTGGGCTCCAGTCCACATGTCTATAGTTCAGCCAAACACTTTTGCTTTTTCCTCAAACATGACGTTGCATTCTGCCGCAAGAGAACATGAGCATTGGAGAAATTGTGTTTATGCGAAGCTGCATTCCCAGATATGTGTCATCGTTTTTCATAGGATCATGTGAAGTGATTCCTTACAACATTGATAGAGCCGCTCGTCATATGGGTTTTGATCAGGGGGTTCCGTTTCGCTGTCCATTCACGGCTCCAAAAGAATTGTTGCCAGCCGTTTTCAATAGCCGTATCTTTGCGCCTCATAAAAGCCTCCCCTTTCTTCTCCCAGAACGAAAACCGGTAACAAGCTCCAAATATAATATTTTCTGGCAGGATGAGTTCCTCGTTATTTATCAATTTGTTTAGGATGTTATGACAGTCCCACGCGGCAAGCCTCATCTAAAGTTCTAACAAAATACAGATTGTTGAGGTTGCTTTCTTAGGGTAAGCGGAAATCTGACAGTCTCCAGGAAAAGAAGCGAAGGTCGAAAAATCTTGCGGGCGGCATCCGATCGGCTTCGACGGCTCTTGCGACTTTCAGTTTTTGCAACATGAAAGTATGTATGATTTGCAATCTGATTTGGCCAAATTGCATAAATACTCTGAATTGTCGCCACTGAAAATCTTTTTCCCTTTTGACTCAGGGCCTTAACAAGATAAACGCCTTTACCAGACTTGCACGTGGCCAGGAAATGGCACATTCTTAAGAAAAATATGGCGATGCTGAGCCTCTTGACAGTGAAAATGAGGGCGAAGAAGAAGAAAGTTCAGGATCCGACGGTCATGGGAAAAGTACTTCGGAGCATAGTAACGAGTCTTCCTCCATTTCCAGTGGGCTCGTAGATGAGTCGGTGAGTTTCCCACAAGTTTTTCTCTTGGAATATTTGTTTATACGGAATAAATATTCAATTGGTGATATTTACAAAAAGAAGCTGCTTCTGAAGATAACCCTGAGATGGAGATTCATGGCGATGAAGATGTAACTGTGTCTCCAATGGCGGAAAATGTTATCGTGGGGACGGGCGTGATTGTTCCCAAAGAAGCTTTGCTAGTCTTATATCCAGCTGCAGGTGTCGTTTTTGATTCTTTATTTGAGGCTCCTTTTGATGGTCACTTGTTGATTGGAGGATTTAGCGTGCCAGTGAAGTATGCGGAGCTATATACCAAGATATGGAGAAATTATGGGCATATTGCCACGACCAGGAAGGTTGAGAGTCGCTTTGCGTTGGTTAAACGTGTGGAGGAAACCTTATCTTCAATCCATGACATGTGCAATGTGACTGGATACACTATTTCTGGAGATGTAATCTAAAGCTGGGAATTCCATTGGGACATTATGTAAACTTCGAGTTTAACACCTCCTGGTTCTATGAAGGATTTTCCAAAATTCAAGAGCTGTAAACTGAAATATGTGGGGTCCCTTCTGCGGATTTTATTAACCAGCATGAGGTGGAAATCGAGAGGTTATCCCAACAGTTGAAGTTGAAGCAGGATGCTATTCAAAACATGAAGGATGCTTCTTCCAAGAGGAATGGGTTGTTGTTGGACAATTTCCCTTGAATGCTTTGGTTTTTCTAAACCTCTTTTTCTTAGGTTTTTTTTTTTTTTTTTTGAAAGGCAAAAATCGTCTCTTTTATGTTTTGATTTTCTGGTTTTTGGATTGATAGATGATTGTTTCTTGTAATATTTTTTTGGATTATTTTTGGAATAATGGCACTTGGATCAACTGATATGTTGGAATCCGAATTATGAATGTGAGTAGCACAACCATGAATGTTGCATGAAAAGGGAAAATATGGGATGATATGAAATCTTGGGAGAATTGGGTTATCGGTTTACACTGTCAATACGGAATTGATGATTGTGCATACCTTTAATAAATTCAAAACAATAGGTTGTGTAAACATGGTCTGACAAAACTTACTCGCTTTAGGATCTTTTAACAAAACTGAATCTTCGGGGCGTAAATTCGAGTTTTATGTGTGACGCCATCTTGGTCGCGAGAAGTCCCCAGTCATTCTTTATTGTCTGTGAAACATATTTATGCCGATCCACGGTAAGGCGGAGAATCTTTAGTCCCCAAGTGCAATTCCCCTGAATTTATCTTCCCTTGGACAATGCGTTTCAGAGCGTTGCACTTACTGGTAAGATGATGGATAAATCTGTGATAATGGCAATATCTTGAATCTAGCATCTCTTGATTAGTTGGTGGACGCCATACCGAGGGTAGTTGGACCACCCCCTATCGTACCTAAATCTCTAGCAACTCTAAGACTCTTCTGATGGGAAATGGGAAGCATGGATACTCTGGGTCTGACTTTTCTTGCATCAACGGTTGTTATGGTGCGAGTTCTGGTAGGCTTTGGTATAAATCTCTTTTCGAAGGCGGAATAAACCATTGGGCGGTCACTGATTCATGAGAGGACCATTTACTTCTACCATATTTTCGAAGAGCAATTTCTCTTGAGGGTTCTGCGTCAGTGTCAGCAACACGAGGTGACTGTGCTGGATATTGTTCACTTCCACCAACGTCACATCGTTTGTGATTCCACAATATCTTTTTTCGCTACCATACGATTAAGATATTGTGAGGTGATTGATATTTCTACGTTGTTCTTCGGGAATCTAAGTCCGATATATCAATTGGTTCATGTTCACCTTGATTTATCAAAAAACATAATAAAACTCATAAGTATATCTGTGGGAGACAGCTTTATTTATTCAATAGACTTTTCTGTGTGAGTGATATTGGTTTATCAAGTCTTCGAATTTGCGTCGTAGAAACTCTTAGTTGTGGGTGAGATCATCTAAGGGAATTAAGTGCGCAGAATCCGGCATGGTTCCAGAGGTGTAAGGAACGCGACTGTACCTTGATCAGTGTGAGATTGGTTAGGGCTTAACTACATTCCAGTCCGAAGTTAACTTGGAGTAGGCTAGTGTCTGTAGCGGCTCAAATTAATGTGGTGTTCAAATTTGGACTAGGTCCCGGGGTTTTTCTGCATTTGCGGTTTCCTCGTTAACAAAATTTCAGGTGTCTGTGTGTTTATGGGTAAAAATTGTTTCTGCTGGTTTTGGTAAATTTGGGTGTATGGATGAGGGAGTACTTTAGATTCGAGAGATCAATCTGTACAATCCTGGCCTAAACCAAGAAATGGCCATTCCAATCTTGCTTCGGTCACAAAGTGAATGAGAATAATTGGTCTTAGGGAGTGAAGCGAAGAAGGTGTTGAGACCAGAATGATTAATTCTGAAGGTGTGGCTATTTTATGACTTGTAAAATAATTTGGAACTGGCTTGCAGAATGTAAACTATCAGTTCTTTGGTATTTTCTGGATACCGTGTTGTTGTTCTAACCAAAAATTGTTGTTTTGTGGAAAATAGGTGAAACCTATTTATACAAGTCATATTGAACGCACCATGGTCTCGTAAAAAGTGGGAATGATGGAGTGATGGAGAAGTGGGATCATGTGTAAATGCCAGAAACCACGTTCCCACTATGAAGGAGATGGGTTAATTTACACCCACTACTTCTTGCCTCCACTAACTCCCCTGCTTTCTGGAACTTTCTTATAATGGGCGTGTTGCACGCCGCACGCTGTAAACCGCCAGACCAATACCCTGATGAGTATCCCTCAGTTTGTGACATGTTTGATGTCTCGAGTGTTTTCGTGGAAAACGTGTAGCAAGTCAAAGTCAAGAGACTTGCTGCAAGAAAATATCATGTGATGCTATTAGGATTGTCTAGGACGGTCGCCTAAGACTTGCCACAGGCCTGTCAATTATGTGGTGAATTTGAACGGCTGAGATTGCAACTCATGAGAAAGGGTAGCCATGGATTATGGCCACATAATGTTGGTGTCTGATGGTAGCACAGTGGCGTCTTTGATAGATGCTAATGGCATGGTGGCATATAGCGGCATGCCGTAGGCATAGTGGCACATGGCGTAGCCATGGCGAGTATTTTGGCATATTGGTGTTAGACCCAAATATGGCTCCGCCAACATTGGCCATGTTGCTACATCAAGCTTAAGGCCTTAGGAGAATTACTCGACCTAGTTGGCATGACAACTTTAGCTAAATTAGGTTTTTTTTTTTTTTTTTGATAAGTCAAAATTGTATTAATCAAAAAATATATACAAAGTAGCAAGAGATAAAAAAGAGGTCACAACAACCCCAAAAACTCTCAAAAGCTATTTAAAACGAAAATAAGCAACATTTGGTAACTCAATAGAGTGTAAAAAATCTGGACGGCCTACATAATGCATGCCTACACCACTTCCTAAGTTACAATCTCTTCTAGCCATTTTATCTGAAGCAATATTTGCCTCACGAAAAGAGTGAACAAATCTAATGGAATCATATCTAGCACAAACATCCTCCCACCTTTGTTGGACAAACCACGGTAGTTTGTTAGTCTCCAAAATGCCAATCGCACTTGCAGAGTCCGATCTAATGAGGATTTTATGAAAGCCCCATTGAACTTCCCACTCAAGCCCAACCACAATACCATATAGCTCAGCCAAAAAATTAGACGTAATGCCCATCCCAATTTCCATAGCTCCTACAACACCACAACTTGCGTCTCTTGCAACCACTCCTGCACCAGCAACACCTGGGTTGTTCCTAGACGCCCCATCGCAACACAATTGAAGATCTCCTTGGTTCGGAGGTAACCAAATGCACTGAATTGGATCATTATGATTAACCCTTCTAAAATTAACCCGGAAGTAATTCATAACCTGTAAGTCAGCAGCCGTGTTGTGCATGAATCCTTTCATACGAACTGAATAATCATACATTAAGTGGAAAAACCATTTTTGGAAAACAGGCCAACAAGGATTCTTCTTCTCATACAATTTTTTATTTCGTGTAAACCACAGTTCAGAGCAAATGACTAAGTTAGCTACCAGCCACAAATCTTTAAACATCCTACTCCTTCCCTTTGTTGCTTTGTTAGAAGCCAAAAGATTATAGTCAGGCACAATATTAAAAATACCTGAAATACATCTCCAAGATTTCTTCGCAAAGATACAGGTCCATAGAATTTGTTCTAGAGTCTCTTCATCAGTCTACAAACACAGCACATAGACGCAATCCGAATTTTGAATCTACTGCAAACTCTATCCAAAGTAGCACAGGCACCACGCATAAATTTCCAATTCTGAGCTGCTACCAAAGGGTGGACAATTCTTCTCCAAATCAACCTCGCTTCATCTATGACAGGGTACTTATTCCTAATCAATATCCTTGCTGACTTAACTGAAAATTTTCCCCTCAAATCCGTCATCCATATTTTTCTATCCAGACCACCTTGAATTCTTGGTAAGTTCTCTGGTACTACACCTATCAAACACTTTGTATTACGAACCACCTCATTATGCACCCAATGAATACCAGGAAGGATTGTTAACTTAACACCATCAATCTTAATTCTACCATCTCTACAGGTATATTTGGACTCCAAAAACCGCACCCACTTTTTCCTTGAAGATTTTATACTCCACCATAGTTTCATGAGTAACGCTTTGTTCATTATTCTCATACTAGTCAGACCAAGACCCCCTTATCTCACTGGACAACAAAGCTTGTCATAACCCACAACAAAAGTTCTCGACAGATTGGAATCTCTCGACCATAGAAAATTGCGTATTATACGCTCAAATTGTTGAATGAATTTTACCGTCCATTTATACATAGCCATATTGTGTATAGAGTAGCTAGAAAGAACGTGTTTTATCAGCACAACTCTATCTTGGAACGAGAGAAACTTACCCTTTAAGACTGAAAGTTGATCTTTTAACTTTTCAACAACATTACTAATATGATTGTACTTCACCACCCCAGGCATAGCTTTCACTCCCAAATACCGATCTGGAAAATAAGTTATTTACATGCCCAAGTAACTCACAATAGTATGGCGCCTACTTAAAGACCCACCTCCAAAGTATATCTTGCTTTTCTCCCTACACACACACTGCCCTGAAGCATGCTGATAAGTCTCAAGTAACCTCACCAAGTTCGTCAAACTTTTCATATTTCCCTTGCGAAAAATCATAATATCATCAGCAAAGAATAAATGAGTTGGAGCAATACCATTACGTTTTACCATATGAGTCATGGATTTATTTTCAAAGAGTTTTGTGATGTTGCGGCTAAGAACATCCTCAATCAAAACAAAAATAAAAGGCGACAAAGGATCCCCTTGGCGCAATCCTCTATTAATCTTGAAAAAATCTTCTGGGCTACCATTAAGAAGAATAGAAATACTAGCTGAATCCAAAATTCTCTGAATCCAAGTACACCAATCTTCTGAAAATCCATATCTTCTAAACACCTCCATAACAAATGACTAACTAACTGTATCAAAATCTTTAGAAATATCAAGCTTTAGACCCAAATTACCATCCTTCCTTTTGATGTGCAACTCATTTACCATCTCAGAAGCCAAACTAATATTTTCATGAATATTTCTCCCCTTCATAAAAGCCACCTGCTCCTCAGACACCAACTTACCCAACACCTTACCCAATCTAGTAGCCAGAATTTTAGTGAAAATCTTGAAGAAAGAATTACTTAGCCCAATAGGTCTGTATTTTATCAAACTATCAGCACCTCTTACTTTTGCAAGCAAAAGAATGAGACTAGAATTAGCTCTATTTGGAATGGTTTAATTGGTCCAACAAAAAATAACAGCTTTGAAAAGATCATGGTGAATTAAATCCCAACAGTGCCTATAAAAACACCCTGAGAATCCATCCAGACCCGGAGCACTATCCGCTCCTAAATCATAGACTGCAGCTTTAAGTTCATCAAGAGAAGGAATGGTATCCAACATTTGGCTCTCCTCAAAAGATATAGAATCATGAGCATAATCAAACAACTGATTATCAATTAAAAAATCCTTCCCATTGAATTTAGCCTCATAATAAGAAACCACATGGTCACGAAGCTGATTCAGATCATTATTAGTTGTACCATCCTCAATAACAAGCTTCGAGATAGTATTTGCACTCCTATGAATGTTTATAGAGCTGTGGAAAAAAGAGGTATTACTCGAACCCTCTAATAACCACCTATGAACGGGAGAAATATTTTACCATATGAGTCATATCCTTATTTTGAAAGAGCTTAGTGATGTTGCGGCTAAGAACATCTTCTATCAAAACAAAAATAAGAGGAGAAAGGGGATCCCCTTGACGCAAACCCCTATTAATTTTGAAGAACCCCTCCGGACTGCCATTGAGAAGAATTGAAATACGAGCTGAACTCAAAGTATTGAGAATCCAAGAACACCAACCATCTGAAAAACCATACCTTCTAAAAACTTCCAAGACAAAAGACCAACTAACCGTATAAAAAGCCTGAGAAATATCAAGATTCAGGCCCAAATTACCATCCTTCTTCTTAATATTCAACTCATTAACCATCTACGAAGCCAAACTAATATTTTCGTGAATATTCCTACCTTTCATAAAAGCCACTTGTTCCTCTAAAATCAACTTACCCAGGACTTTACCAAGTCTAGTAGATAGAATTTTAGTGAAAATCTTGAAGAAAAAATTACTTAAACCAATAGGTCTATATTTTCTTAAGCTATTAGCACCTCTTACCTTCGCAAGCAAAAGAATGAGACTAGAATTTACCCCATTAGGAATAGTTTTATTGGTCCAGCAAAAAATAATAGCCTCAAATAAGTCTTGATGAATTAAATCCAAACAGTGCCTATAAAAACACCCAGAAAACCCATCCGTCCCCGGAGCACTATCCGCACCTAAATAAAAAACCGCAGCTTTAATTTCTTCCATTGAAGGTATAGCATCCAACATATGGCTTTCCTCCAAAGAAATGAACTCATGCTCATACTAAAATATATGCTCATTAATAGGAAGGTCATCCCCATTAAATTTAGACCCATAATAAGAAACCACATGGTGACGAAGTTGATCAGGCTCATTGATAGTAGAACCATCCTCATCCACCAGCTCCGAAATCGTATTGGAACTCCTACGAATGTTAATAGTACTATGGAATAAGAAGTATTATTAGAACCCTCCAATAACCATTTATTTCTAGACTTTTGCTTGAGCATAATGTGTTGTTGCCTACGGATATCTTGAACAGCAACCAGAGCATCTTCGAAACCCTAATTAGAGTGTGTGGTATAGCTGCGGCACGGTGGCGTTTTATGCAATCGGTGCTATGGCCACATTAAAGGAATTATAGCAGCCATAATATGGGAATATCCATAGGCATTGAATGATGCCATTTTTAGGGTTTGTCTTGTCCCACAAGGCTCGTAGTATGTTGTAGGTCCAAAGTGGCATAATTGGGCCACAACTGGAAATTAGGGTTTCTATTAATGCCATAAGGCAGAGCCGTGGAATACCCCAATTGTAATGTGTTATGGCGTTTGGCCATGAACAAGAAGTAGGTTAGCATGTTAGCGCGCTATTTATGGCATGTTGCCACATTCGTCCCAATAGCTCTACATGAGCTATCAGCAAACACTATATGAAATTTTTGTTTTCGTCCTAAGAACTCTGGCAATTTTTTGCTTGCGTTTTTAGGGTTTTTTATTTTTTCACGTTTTCCTCCCTTGTTTAATCATCTTTGGATGATTGGCAATGGGAGAACAACTTGATTCAACTTCTAATATCATGGATTCTAGGACCACATCTGTTGGTGCAGGAAAACCTAGTTCGTTTGTGGATATTCTCAAAGGAAAAAAAAAATTAAACCCTACTTTTATCGATCTTTCCTCTCTTCCAAATCCAACTCTGAAAGAGGGTGAGTCAGCTTTGGAAATCCCTTTGGATTTTTTTCAAGAAGGATGTAAACCATTCAAATATAGTTTCATAGCTCGTTTGGACTTCACAGGCGTGAAGTTTTCTGAAGTTAAACACGCACTAGTTGAACAATGGAAACTTGGAAAGGATGTTAAGTTTCTTCCCATGCGTAAAGGATTTTTCATAATTATGTTTTCAACTGCTGAAGAAAAAGAAAGAATTTGTAATGGTCCTAAAGCCATCATCAAAAATAAAGTTCTTCAACTGCAGGATTGGTATCCTAGTTTTAACCCTAATAAGCAGCGTACTTCTCATGCTGTTGTATGGGTCATGTTTCCTGAATTACCAATGGATTTATGGACTGAAAAATCCATATTATCAATTGGTAGGAGTTTTGGCACTCCAATTGTTGTTGATGAAAAAACCCTAAGGTTGGAGTATGGTTATTTTGCATCAGTTCTTGTTGATATTGATTTCTCAAAACACATCCCTGAAAGAATTTTGTTATAAGCTAATGGGAGGGAATTCTGGCAATATATGGATATTCATAAACGTCCTCAGTTTTGTACAAAGTGCAGCATTATTGATCATTGTGAGGAGGATTGTAAAAAGAAAGCAAGCAACAAAACAAAAAAATAATCAACTTCAAGTGGTTGGAGCTGAGAAAATTCCTAGAATGAGGAATGATAATCCACCATGCATGAAGTGGGAGGTTGCGGCAAATAAAAATAAGGGTAAGCAAGCTCCAGTTATTCTGGTCATAGATGAACGTGATGTTGCTGGGAGTTCTCATGCAGCTGTTGTTGAAAAACATGCACCTATTGGGACTACAAATTTGGATAAGCAAAACAAAGCTAATACTATGGACACGATGGAAAAAAATTGCAATGCTGGTGCGTTAATGAATGATAAAAACAAATTTGGGGAGGGTGCTGCTATGGAGTCAACCAAACATCTGGAAGATGCCTTAGCAAAAGCTGAAGATGATTTACGCAAGTCAACTAAAGATTTTAAAGATAAGTAGGATGCGTTTGCGTATACTTCTAAGAAATCCACTAAACCTGCTAAGCAAACAAATTCTACTAAGCAACCAACCAATTCTGGAGTAGTTTTATCTCCTAACAAATTTAGTGTGCTTCAGAATGAAGAAGGTTTAAATGGGAATATTGCTGATGATGATAGTGATTCAAGTTCAGATGAAGAGTTTTCAGTTGTTCAGGAAGCCTCGGGGGTTGAAGGTAAGAAGTGGGATTATCTGCCATCGGACAAGGGGACAGGGAGTTCAAAAGGGCGATCTGAAGGAAGTTCTCGTAAGTCAGGGAGTTCTAATGCTACGCATAATGCTTTACTGCAACATCATAGCAATAGGGAGAGTATAAGATAGGACATTGCCCGTGAAGATCACAATGGAAATATTGGGCTTTTACATAAGCCCAATAACAATCAAAACACGGACAGTGGTGTTGGGCCTGTGGAAAGTGCTTCTATTCGCTTACCCACAGAGGAGCATGAAGTTTTTTGTTCAATAACAAAATTTTATATTCAACAAAAGTTTTTGAAGGATTTATCTTTCCGAAAGGAGTATTTCAAAGAAATACAAGTTCTATCTAAAAGAATGAAGTCTCCAAATGCGAAAAATAAGAACCAAGAAAGAGGAGGAGGAACTTGAATGAAAATCCTAGTTTCCTTCTTTTGTTAGTTATTTGTGTTTAGAAGCTTATTTTGTTAGCTATTTTTTTGTTATTTTTCTCCCCTTTGGTTTATGGGGGAGGGGAGGCCTTGAGCATCACTTTTTGTGATTCTTGTAATTACCTTTTTTTGCTTAATAAACTTTTTTTACCTAGCAAAAAAAATGCCACATTCGGCATGCTTATGTGGCAAAGTGGCACGATTTGCATGCTCGTTTGGCACGCCAATTTGGGCATTGGTGCGACTTTGGAAATCCAATTTGGTATTGGCGCAATTTTGCCTCTTTTAATACTGTGGAAAGTTTAGAGCGGCCTGATTGGTCGAAAAAGAGGGGGACGGCCAGATGCGGGCATGGACACACTTCTGGTGTGCATGTGGAGGGTTTAGAGAGACATGATTGGTCGACATGAAATAGAGGTCGGTCGAGCAACATGAGGTGTGGTCACTTGCAAGTGGCGCCGGCTGACCTATGGCATGACCACCTTTCCTTTGTTTTTGCTCCTATTCCGCGGCTCATTTTATTCCTTGTTTTCTGATTTTGGGTAGGAGTTTGCGCCTACTAATCCATGGCGGATTAATTACCTAGTTTGCCTAAGCTTAATTTCGACAGACAAGGTCTAATATACTGCGTAGAGCGCAAAACCCTAATTTTTGCAAATTAGTCAGGGTGATATCTTAACCTTGTGAATTATCACAAAATTGATTTAATTCTATGTGTTGACACATAGTTCTTTAAGTTCATTTCCAGAGAGCAGTATGCTTTCCGATTGAATACTTTATGCAATGACCTTATCCTTGATACTTGGAAATTCGTGTTACTCTGCTGCGAGTGAACACAAATTGTCATGCCATATCAGCATTAAGAGTTCATCCGGGGAACATAGCACAAAAATCATTCAAAGTAACTTATATTAACTGAATAATACAAGCAAGGGGCCAAAATTTACAGAATATCTGGGATTGTTGCTACATGCAACATTTTATGTAAATTTCATAAGGAAATATTGAGTTGCTCAATAAATGTGCTAGTGGAGTTCCAAAACTCGAGTCGCTTAATATGTAAACTACAGTCAACTTTGATATGTTAGACTAGAAATAATAGAAGTATTGTGCTCCAGTTACTCACAAAGATCTGAAGATGGATTGAAGATAACAAAGACTTTATCCTTCAGCTTGAGGTTAGTAACTACGACTTGACTTGATCCATTTATATCTTGTGTCTTTCAAATCTTTTATATTAAAAACAAAACTTTGAAGCATGAACACTCTAGATAGACATAGTATTAAGGAATATAACACGAGGTTTATTGCTTAACCATTAAACTTTGTAGATAAGACATCAACATAATGTATGAATGCTATTGTGATTATGTATGGGTATGAGGTGAGTATTTCATCCTAGGAAACAATATTTTACATGTGTTTTAAGGAAGTAAGTTCATGAAATTGTTTTGTGAACCGGAAAGGAATTCACCAGGCATTATTGGGGATGTTCTTCATTGCATATCGTATGAACGACCAATATGTGTGATTAGTATAACCGCTCATGACTTGTTTGTGTTCTTGGTAAAACTATTCACATGAGACCTGACTTATGTATTGGTATGACTTTTATTAGTGAAACCGATCTTAAGTAAGCACCTGATGGTATGATCGAGTTTGTGTATGTAAGGCCGAATCTGGGTAAAGGGGAACCGATCCTAGTAAGAGGTACAACACATACAAAGGGGAATCGATCCTTGTATAAGGTGCAGCAAGGTTTATAGCAGAAAGGGGAACCGATCCTATGGACATGTGCAACACATAAGTTAGATACCATATATATGTGGGGAACCGATCCTAGTACCTAGTCAACCAAAGTTTGGAAAGCTAGTGTGACTATGCACAATACTCACATGAAGGTAGAACCATTAAACCCATGATTTGTGATTGAGTGTTACTTGATCAATCACATAGTTTTTGAAAGTCAGGCGAACCAATTCTAAACTTGTTTGGAAGTGTGGTAAATCGGTTTCAAGTGAGTAAGTACGAAAGAGGACTTTCAAAAGAAAGTATGTCGACACACTTTGAACACATGCATTAATGCGTATCTTTTATTGTTCAAAGATATTCCTTAATAGCTAAGAAGGAAGTAAATCCCAAGATCGAAATTAAATAAGTTAAGAATCTTTTTCTTTAAGGTTTTTAATTATATATGGAAAATAAGAATTAGTAATGTGCATTTACTACTAGTTAAAGATTTTCCAAGGAGATTTTCGATCAATATTTTGGACAGATCATTCTCAGGAATTATGAAAACCGAACTTGAAAATTATATTGAATATCTTGAGAATATTTTCGGTTTTGGAAATTCCTTGGTGTCCAAACTTCCTTGTCTATAAATTCTTTAGTTTACATTTCTAGCAAACTAATCCTGCATGACATCAAATTTCCTCGGTTGTGTTTTTACTGGTAAAGTCGCCTACTCGGAGAGGAGAGTAACCTTATTAAGCGAAATATCTTACGTTCGCTCAGTTTAAAAGTCTTCTTTGGGATTGAGAAGCTCAAAGATTACCGTTGGTGGAACTTAGATAATTGCGGTTTATCTCTTCGATTGATTTGATTGACTAACATTTGTTGAATCTTTTGATTGCACCTAGTTTGTTTATTCTTGAAAACCTTCTCTTCTGATATAAGGCTCACTCAAACTAGATCAAAGATTTAACGTTTCTACGGATCTAAGTTTTCTAGATCCGTAAGATAGATTCATTGATTTGCCATTATTAACAAACTCTGTTATGTGAGAAAAATCAATAAGGAATCAAGTTTGTTTTTGCAGATTGTTACTTTGAAGATTACATCGAAGATTGAAGATTTTAAATATTTGAAGAAGAAGTTGTTCTGAACCATTAAGAAGATATATTAGATCTAGTCCTAAATAGAACGTCTGTTCATCTAGGATATTGGGTAACAAATGGTAGTATGGGTTCGAAAGATTGGGGTGAAGTTGATACAGATATTCTAGCAAGGAAACAAGCTAAAAAAGCGTCCAGGAAAGCTGCCAAAATAATGGCTACGAATTCAAATTCCAATGAGGAAACTCCAAGTTATGAGCATAACAAGTTTATTCAAGACGGGTTGGAGGAAAGTGTTTTTGATATGGGTAATATTTTAGCTAAACAGGAACTAGAGGTGGCAAGTACTATTCAGCTCAATGAAGTGCGTGCTAATTTCATTAGAGATCCATCCTTTAGAAAAAACTATTTCAAGGGAAAAAATGAGTTAATGGATAGAATGTCAACAAAGAAAAAACCACAATCTCTAATTAAGCTTGTGTCGGGTGGTAATTATGCTTCACATATACAAGATATACATTATGGTTAGGTAAACCGTAACCGAACCGTGTATAAAGACTATGTTTAACATGGTTAGCCGAAACTAGCCTATTTGAACTTAAAAGCTTAACACTCATTTTCATGTTCACTAAGACATTAATATTGAGTCACAATCATGTGGTCGAATAAGTCTAGTGTTAATTAGAGAAATGATCAAATTCAAATTACTTCGTAGAAATAATTTAATCACAACTGAATCATGATCGACATAGTTCGTAAATGTACAAAGTACAATTACTTGAATCGTTCGTGAATCGGCTGAGTCACAGGTACGCGGACCAGTTTTCAAACTTATATGCAATTACTGAGTTCTGGAGTCTACAGAACTTCTCAGTTCATAAACCGGTTTGTAAACTTTGAACCAACTCAAAGTTCCGGAGTCTACGGAACTTTTTAGTTCACATACCGGTTTGCAAACTTAAGACCTTTGCCGGTTCTGGAGTTCACAGAACATTCAGCCTGCGTACCGGTTTGGGTACTAAACTGGTTCTAAAGCATAGAACTATTTTGGCTCAGATACCGGTTTGATTATTTTAGCCCGGTTCCCTTACCACAGTTCCACAATTATTTGTATACGAATATACAAACCTATCATGATCACGAAACAAACATATTTTCCCATGATGCACATACGATATGCATATCACACAAATCTGAAAGTTGATATATACCTACTCCGCTACGTGTACGAATACATGTAATACAGCTTCAGGCATATAACATTTTTCTCAGTTTGTAAGACTGATAACACTGTCTTGTATTCCGAATATAGTGGTTCTATATTTCTCTAAATCAATTCGAAACATTCCTGAATAATATCAATGACACATATCACTGTTCCAGGCTATTTTCGAATGATAAACTTGAATCAAGATTTGGTTCCAAACAAAAAATTGTTCTCCACCGAATTTGATCAAGTATGAACAAATGTTCATTAAGCTTAGTCATTATATTTCAAGAAATCATAAACTAAATAATTAGTTCTCGACTTGAAATTCTTGTCTATGCAAGCTAGTCTAATTAGTTATGCGACAATTGTCTCAAGGATAGGAAGGTGAATATAAGTTGAGAAATAAGTGGTTTAGTCTTCACTTACCTTTTGTCGATGAAGTTCTCTAGAAGCTTCGGTTGATCTTCAACTTCAAACGGTAGAACACAAATGATGACTGGCTCATTTCCGGTTACCTCTTTTGTAGCAGATATATCAGAAAGTTAGAAGAGAGAGTAATTTTCGGTGAGCAAGCATTAATTAGTATCTTATTCTTTATTTATTTTTTGATAGTAAAGGTGGAATATATTACTAAAACAGCGAACACAATACCAAACAAATGAAAGAAACAAAGAAAAAATACCAAAATATAGCAATTCTATCACGTAGGGACAGATTTATATGTACAACATATTCATTTTTACCATTGTTACCTTCATTCTTACTGTTAATAATATTATTTAGCAAAATAACTTGATCCAGAAATACAAGCATATCATCCCTCCAACTGCTAAATAAGGAAGAGTTTCCTGCCTCCATAGCAAGCCTGTCAGCCACATAATTACCAGTTGTATGAGTGAACATAAATCCCAAAAAGTTATTAAAATCTTCTAAGATCTTCACAACTTCCCTTACTATTGTTTGGTTTTTCCAATCCATCGTAGTATTTATCCCTTCAGTTAACCTTACATATCTTTCACATTCCCTTTCTAATCAACAAATTTCCATTCTTCATCTATGGCCCATTTAGCTCCTTGAAGAAGAGTTAAAGTTTTAGTCTGTTCTGCACATGAAGCTTTGAATATTCCTGCTAGCTCTTTTTTCATCTCCTGCATCATTCTTCAGAATTACTCCAAAGCCAGCAGTAACAGTTGCAGAATTCAAAGAAGCATCATAATTCAATATATAACAGTTTATGCCATGAGATTTCTATGGAAAGTTATGATTCGAACTGTATGCATTATAACATGAGTTATGGTTTAAATTTCAAGAATGATTGCACCAGAAATTCAGATATCTCTAAATAACAATAGAGATTCGTAAAGAATAAGTCATTTTTTCTTGAAAAATTCTAGTGCATCTTTCCTTCCATACGAACCAACACTTAGTTGCAAAAATCTCAGCCATATTTTCATCTATTTCATACCAAATCATATAGCTCTTTAAAAGTAATATTTCTTACATTAGTACTAACCCCGCAACATCCATATTGACTTAGCAAACCAACACTCGAAAAAAAAAAATGATGTAATGATTCAATATTATTGTTACAAAATATGAATTTGTTATCTATGAAAGGTACATAACAACTTAGGATTTGTTTGTTTGATAATACATCATTTAAACAATTCTACAAAAAGAGTTTGATTCTTTGAGGTAATTCTTCTTTCCAAAATTTGTTCTAGAACTTTTATTTTTCTTTATCACATTTATGTATTTCACATAATCTATCATAGAAAGATTTCATAGTAAAAATACCTTTCTTGGTTAACTTCCATCTAGGTTAATCTTGTTCTAAGGTACAATTCAGATATGTGAACAAGTGTGAAAAGGAGAGGTAGGCAAGTACATGATCAACTTTTTCATTCGGAAATCTATATGGACAAATTGTAATGCAATTGCAAGTATGTCTAATTAAAGATCCTTGAAAAATATGTATAGAGTTTTTCTTTTTCTCTTCCACAATCAATATTTCTAGACAAAGAAGTTCGTGAACATGATAGTGTAGAAGAGTTCTTGGACGATCTCACAAATCAATACCCAAGATTAATCTAGTTATATCCAAATCAAGATCATTTGAATTCTGTCAAGTATGAAACTTGTTATCTATCTTTCAAGATACAAATTCAACAAGAACAAGTCTCGTTATTGATCAAAATTAATAAGGACTTAGACTACTTGTATTATTCATATTATAAAGATAAAATAATATAATGCGGAAAAGGAAAAACACAAGACACCAGAAGTTTTGTTAACGAGGAAAACTGCACCTGCAAAAAAACCCGGGGACCTCGTCCATCTTTGACCACAAAAATATATTAAGCTGCTACAGACAGCCTACTATCACACTTCGTACTGGAATATAATTGAGACTGAATTACCCCTCCAAGCAATTCAGATGCATTCGTGCTCTTTACGCCACTTGAAACTTGCAAGGATCTACGCAGTTGATTCCCTTAGATAACGTCATTTACAACCTAAGAGTTTATTCAACCTAAGTGAAAGCTTTTGATATCAATTTTCTTCAAACAAGGAAGCCTATTTGATTTCCCTTTAAACTTTTTAGATCAAGGCTTGGAACTATTTTTGCAATAGACAAAGCTACCAAACCTCACGAATCCGGAAAACTTACACTCAATTAGTTGAGAATCCTGGATTACCTCTCAAGAGTAATCTATACAAATATGAGAAGAAGAGAACTTTGCGATTTCTATATATCGCGTTTCTGATCGGAGATTGACAAAAACCTCAACGATCAATAAGAACAAGATTAGGATACACAAACTTTCAGGTAAAGATAGTCGGACTTGGATTCACGAATCTCTGAGTGAAGTCTTTAATTTTTAAATCTAGCAGAGGAAACCTAGTTCAATTAAGGATGACTCTAGCAAGAAACTAGTAAACAAAAGTGTCAGGTAGTGCAATAAATTAGATGTTGTGTGGAGTATGTCAAATTCTCAGTTCTTATCAATGGTAGTGCTAATGGTTACTTTACTAGCAAAAGGGAAATCAGGTAAGGTGATCCCATTTCACCTTTTTTATTTATTCTAGTTGGTGAAGCTCTTACTTTCATGATTCAAAAGGCCCAAGAACAAGGTATTATTTCTGGTTTTCAAGTCAAGTCTAATGGCATCAAGATTAGTCATTTGCAATTTGCAGATGATACTTTAATTTTCCATGACGCTGATGTTGAACAAGTAAGAAATCTTAGATCTATTCTTCTTTCTTTTGAACTTCTAACTGGTTTAAAGATTAATTTTTTCCAAAAGTCAGATTTATGGTGTTGGTTTTGAAGGAGATTTAAGCATATTTTTTCCTTGCATTTTGGGGTGTTATAGTGGTTATCTTCCTACTACTTATTTAGGCATTCCGTTGGGGGATAAATGTGGTGGTGTTTTAGAATGGAACAAGATTATTGAGAAATTCATCAGGAAATTAGCTGGTTGGAAAAATCCCTTACTTTCTAGAGTTGGAAAAATTCAGTTGATCAACAGTATACTTGCTAGTTTGCCAATTTATTACATGTCCTTGTATGAGATTATTGTTTCTGTTTTGAAGAAGTTGGAGAAGATTATGAAGGATTTCTTATGGCATGATAAGAAAGGCAAGAGAAAAATTCATTTTGTGAAATGGCTGGCTCTTAATAGAAAGAAAAGACAATGAGATCTTGGCATTGAAAATTTAAAGAAAGTGAATGAAGCTTTACTTACAAAGTGGTATTGGAGATATGCAGTTGAAGAAGATGCTCTATGAAAGTCTATTGTAAAGGAAAATTGCCTAAAAGAATTCTCTTGGATCATGATGTTGGGAACTATGCTGCTGTTTTGATTGATATTGACTTTGCTAAAAGAATTCCTAAAATAATTCGCTTGAAAGAAAATGGAAAAGAGTTCTGGAAGTATATTGAAATTCAAGACTTAAAGAAGGTCAAATTCTGCACTCATTGTAAGTTTATGGGTCACAAATTTGAGAATTTCCTTGCTGCAAAGAAAATTTTGGGAGGTTCTAATGCTGAAAAGAAGTCACCTGTTGGGAATATTAAGGATGGCAAAGAAGTAAAGTCAATCAAATCTGTTTGGAAAGAAGTTCGTTTAAATTCCCATGAAAACCATGCAAATAACGTCAATATTTCTGATGATAATGTGCAGTCTGGGAAGGAGAGTATTGATTCAGTTCATGAAAATATAGATGATAAACAACTAGAGGAGAAGCTCGAAAAAGCTTTTATTGAGTATCGTGAAGCTCAACTTAAATTGATAAGGTGTAAAAATAATATTGCTGCTAAGAAAGATCAGTATATACGTAATAGTTCTGGACATGTTGACAATAATAGTACGCAAGGGAATTATGAGATTATGGCTTGCAAGCAAACTAATAAGTCCATGCAAAATAGGGAAGTTAAGTCCAACCCAAACTCTGATTTGGAAACGTCTTTGTCCGTGAATGAATCTGCTCATGCAGATCATGCAGTCCGTGTTGATTTGGGAAACCAATCTGTGCAGAATTTGGTAACTCAGCAAACTTCCGAGATTAAGAATAAGAATAAGTCTGTGTCCAAGCAAAATACAGAAATCCAAGCCGTGAATAATACTCAGGGTTTGAATACTTCTGTGACCAAGACTAATTCTGAGAATGCCGTGACTAATTCTCAGGCTTCTAAAGAGGATTGGAAAGCTTTAAAGGGTAAGAAATCACCAAACAAAGGTACTCATTTTAAATTTAAATCTTTTGAAACTCCTTTTGTGGATGCGCTTTTTCAAACTGAAGTAGTGGTGAATAAAAATTATGGTGCTCTAGCTTCTGAGTTAGGCCTTGCTAATGATTTTAGTGAGGAATTGGTGGAGGAGGAACAAGAAGTTTCTAGCGACTCAGAGAATAGTATGGGTTCGAAAGATTGGGGTGAAGTGGATGCAGATATTCTAGCAAGGAAACAAGCTAGAAAAGTATCCAAGCAAGCTTCTAAGATCATGGCTATTAATTCAAAGGAGGATAATGTTTTTGATCATGATAATATTTTAACTAAGGAGTAACTAGAGGTAGTAAGTACTATTCATCTTGATGAAGTGTGTGCTAATTTCATTAGAGATTTGGCCTTTAGACAAGACTATTTCAAGGAAAAAAAGGAGCAAATGGATAGAATTTCACCTAAGAAAAAAGCTTAATCTCCTATTAAACTTATTCCTGGAGGTAATTATGCTTCAGATGAGGATGCATATGAATATGATGATATTTATGAAGATGAATACAAGGAACCCTATGGAGACCTTGATTTGACACAAATAATTGCGGGTCTTCATTCCAAGAAGAGGAATTTTAGAGTTGGAAACAAGGGACGCAAACGATATTAGTGTTCCTATTTTTTCTCTTGATGTTATTTATTTGTGTTTATGAGCTTATTTTTTGAGCTTTTAGAGTTTTCCTGCCCTTTTGGTTTATGGGGGTGGGGAGGCCTTGAGCCTCCCATCTTGTAATTCTTGTAATTACGTTTCTTTGTTATAATAAACCTTGGACTTAACAAAAAAAAAACTATTGTAAAGGAGAAATATGGTCCTGGTGAGACAATCTGGAGCCCAAAAATTCCCACCTACATTTATGGGAGATCAGTTTGGAGGTCTATAATGAAGCACAATGCAAAACATTTGAAGCATGTCAGGTTTAAAGTCAATGATGGTGTTCTTTGCAGGTTCTGGGATGATAATTGGATCTATGGTACTCCTATAAAAGTTTGTTACCCTAATATTTATGCTCAGTCTAGAGCGCATTCTTCTATTGCTAGTTTGGGTACTATTGTTGGAAACTCAGTTGTTTGGAATCTTCATACTCATACTAAACTTAATTTTGTTGCAAGAACAGAATATTCTCTACTTTCTTCTGATTTGAATAACTTTAGTTTCACTTTGGAGAAGCCTGATGAACTACAGTGGACTCTCACTAAAGATAAGTTTTTTTTTCTGTCAGTTCTCTTTATGATAGAATTGACTCTAGAGGATGAATCACTTCCAACTGGTAACATTTTCTCTCTTATTTGGAAACTGAAATGTCCACCCAAAATTGGTTTCTTTCTTTGGTTACTTGCTTACAATAGATTACCTACTAGAGACCTACTCAGAAGAAGAAGAATAGAAATTCCAGAAAATTGTTTGTTTTATAATGAAGTTGAAACTAGTTCTCATCTTTTGTTGTATTGTTCTTTTGCAAGACAAGTCTGGGAAGAGTTTATGAATAAGATGAACTGGTTTTTCACCATGCCAAATGATATTACTTTAACAAAGTCAATACCAGCATATGGAATTTAGTTCCTACTGCTATCCTGTGGAGCATTTGGAAAGAAAGAAATGGGAGAACTTTCACAGATACAAGAAGCACAGTGAGGACTGTTATTAGTAAAGCAATCTACTGTCTCTTTACTTGGGCCTTAGCTTTTTCAGAGTTTGAAAATGTAGATTCTTCTGTTGTTATGAGGAATTGGTGTACTATGTATTTTGATCCTCACTAAGTTGATAGCTTGTTATCAACTTCTTTTTGTTTTTATTTTTCTTGTATCTCTTGTTAGGGTGGTATAATTCTTTTATACCCTCTATTTTTTTATCAATAATATCCTTTCTTTACTGATAAAAAAAAAAGTGTAAGGTATTGAAATTCCCAATTGTTTGAATCTCACTATTTATATACTTTCAAAATTATAGGTAGCTTTCAAGAATGTAGGTAGCTTATATTTCAAACTACGTTAACATCAATAATATATATATATCAACTGACGACACACAATCAATCTGTTTTAATTCGCAAATCGCAAAAGCTCAAAAAAATCTATATCTACAGAGTTCGAAATAAAAACTAAAAGAAATAAAGAGAATATTAGAAATTCGATGTTCTAATATTTTTATATACCAAGGGTATTTCAGGTATTTTGAAGAAAAAAATTTTCTAACCATACATGTGGATGGAGATGCGAGTAAGTTTTCAAAGTCAAATTTAAAAAAAAAAAGTATCATCCGTTAAAATCACTTTATTGGATAAACTAGACATTAAATTGTCCTCAAAACAGAGTTGACTAGTAATTTCTAGTTGGGTGACCCATAGAATTTGGTAATCCTTTGCATAATTTAGGTGGTAGTTGTTAGAGCACTGCTCGGTTGAACCCACAAGTTTTCCAATCTCAAGCTTCTTCACAATGTTAGATGACCAAAACTATATCATGGTTTCTATTCTACCAACTCCAATCTCATAGTAGGTTAGAGTTTGGTAGTTGAGTATCAGACATCATCCTCGAAGACTGGAGATCAACCAAGGAAACATCTGTATCAGATATGTGAATACTCAACCATTTTATTTTACTCACTATCTTACCATTCTATATTTTAGAGACGATGTCGTATGACTTCTAATAGAATTAGAAAAAAGAAGTTTCGAGTCAAGTTTGTCTTGTTAAAAATCTTGAAATATGATTCCAAGAAAATATGGTCAACGATCCTTAACAATACTGGTTTTAATCAATTTATTGTGCGAATTAATTTATGGATCAATTGAAAATTGGCCACGCAAATGATTTCATCATGCGGGAATTTAATTTTCTGATATTTCTACTCAAGGTAGGTTGGTGAACCAGTTCGGTAAACCATAGATGTTTGAGTTTCAGAAATATAGGAGGGTTGACGAACCAGTTCGCAAACCGCAAGTTCAGTTGGGGACAGTTCAAGAACCTTTGTGAACTAAAATTTGAAAGTTGGTATTAAAGGATAGCAGTTGACGAATCCGGTTCATGAACCCACTACCTTCTTCTTCACAATCACCACTTACCAATTACCATCAGCGAAGCGAAATTATATACTTTACCTTCTTCAATCAACAACAACGAGTCAAGGTAAATCATTCATCTGATTTCTGACGGTATTAAACCCGTTACTAAGTTTACTAGTTCTTAATATGTGTTTTTCTGTTTTCTTAGATCTGAGAAAGTTAGAGTTTGTTTAGATTTAATGGTTTCAGTTTTTGGGATTAGGGTTTCATATATGTAAGTATAATTATTAGTGAAATCATATGTTTTAATTTTCGAAAATGAATCAATTGAAACCCA
Source organism: Papaver bracteatum (assembly GCA_023529315.1). Classification (NCBI taxonomy): domain Eukaryota; kingdom Viridiplantae; phylum Streptophyta; class Magnoliopsida; order Ranunculales; family Papaveraceae; genus Papaver; species Papaver bracteatum. The sequence goes on along the minus strand of JAJJWX010002758.1, from coordinate 1,660,334 downwards.
TTTTGAAATCTAGAACTGTTAATTTATTTAAATCTGAATTATATGTTATTTGTTTTTACGAATTTGGTGTTTTTGGTTATAGATGAGAACAAAGTTTGGCTATTTTAGGGTTTTCCAAATTGTTATTTTAACTGATTCAGTGGTTGAATGACAGTTTAATCTTATATGGCTTTGATTCATCTATTAATTGATGTGTTTTATATTGGATTTTCAAAGGTTAGGGAAATTAGAACTTAAGAAGACTAGATTTGGGTTGTGCAACCTTACAAACTAATTAGATTTTGGCAAACATTTAATGCTAACTTTACATTCTCTCATTTTTCTTCACAGGATCGGGAGATCTTGGGAACCTATACCGCATTATACGGGTGAAGATCATCGAAAAGGTCAATTCTGGAGTGTCTTCATATTGATTGATTGTTATATATTTTAACCTTTTAGTATTTCTGAGGTATTTGTTGTTTTTACTCAATGTTGTAATAGTTCCAGGCCTAAAAAATCTTATATGATATTATTCTTGGATTTCTATCAATTTGTTTCCAATTTTGTTATATCGTTTAATTTGTTTCTGGAATTCGATTGGCATCGTTATCAGTTGTTTGGTTAAAGGTTATAATACAAGTAATAGAGTAGGGATTATAAATTTGTAAATTTTGGTTGTTCTTTTTTCCTTATTTATGTTGTTCTTTGAGAAAATGAAACCATGCACGGCATTATTGATAGTGGTTGTTGTTAGGTTTCCATAATTTATAGTGGTGGTGGTAAGGGGATTTGTCTTGACACAAGTAATTAAAAACAAAGAGAATTATTGGTTGGGTTTTCTGCTAAAGACTTGTAAATTTCTAAATTTAACCCTGAGAGGTTTTGTAGGTTGGTTTCTTTCTAACTATCACTATGCAATTACCTTGGCTTTTGTAACTGGATGATGTGATTTCATTGAACAAAGAGTTGGATAATGAGTTATGGATGTTGTACTCGAAGACACAATCTTGTATGTTAGTTTGTTTCCATATGAGTTTCGAGTATTTGCATCCATTCTATAAACAACTTTGCATTTCTAATCGAATGTCCATTGCATGTTTCCTGTTGCAGACATATTGGGTGATTTGCCTCTTGATGCTTGAATTACATTCCTTGTCGCAGGCTTATGGAATAGAAGTGGAATTATAGAAATATTGTTTTTACTATTTCTTAATGTTGAACTTTGAACTTAAGTACTTTACTTGTTTTAAAATTTTATTTTTCTTGTGTACTTGTTATCTTAAGAACATAAATAGTTAGTTAATATATTATGAACCAATAGTTTTAAACTTTTGTTGTTTATGTATGTTACACTCAATGTTTTAAAACCCGAACCGGACCGTCCGGTTCAACCAGAAAACCAGTGAACCAGTAGAAAAAATGGGTTGGTTCACCCATGACCCACTAATATGTTAAAAAACCAGTGAACCAGTCGAACCGTCCGGTCCAACCGGAGAATCGTCCGACCCAGATGGTTTTATCCGGTTCACCCGGTTACTTATCCTGTTTTTTTTTTTTAATATTCTTTTCTGTTTCTCGAATCTTCTTTTCTCTTCTCTCTGAGAAGCTCAACAGGTTGGGGAGGTTTTAATTTTCAAATTGAGAAATTAATTATCATCAATTTCCAATAGACAAGTTATGTTTGTGCTTGTTTTTAAAGCATTTTTAGTGGATACTCATATAAGAAGAAGATCAACTATGAAGAAGATCAAGAGATTCAAGACTCTTAATCTAAAATTGAAACCTAAACCTAGATGAAGGAAACCCAAAACCTGAAATCGTTGAAGTGATTGATTTTAATTTGTAAGGTATGTGTGCTTATAGTTTTTACATTTGATTTTACTTTCGTTTTTTGAATTTTTTGTTCTTATTTTCATTATAAACCCTACTTTGCAAACAGTAGAAGCATGACAATGAAACTTTTATTGCAACTTTGCTACCTGCTTGCCTAGTACTGAATACTAATAACATGTGATTGTAATTAGTGTACAATTATTTAGTTTATACCATTTGATTCTTATGTCAAATCCATTGTTTGTATTGTCTGTTTCAGTTTGTCTACTGTTAATTTTGTTTTCTTTCTCACTTAATTTTAGTTGTAGTTGTTTGATTAAACCACATATAGTTAATCTATATTGATTCTTATGTCAAATCCATTGTTTATATTGTATGTTTCACTTTGTCTACTGTTAATTGTGTTTTCTTTTTCACTTAATTTTGATTGTAGTTTGATTGTAGTTGTTTCTTTAAACCATATAGTTAATCTAGTTGTAGAGGAAAAACAGACCCTGCTTGGGAGTATGCACTGGAAGAGAAGGATCCAGCGACCAAGAAAAATCCTATAACTTGTTTGCTTTGTCGGAAAAAGATAACAGGTGGAGGAATTCATAGGCTTAAACAACATCTTGCCGGGAAAAGAGGGGAAGTTGCGCCATGTAAAAGAGTAACTCAAGATGTTCGACATAAAATGCAGGAGTTGTTAAAAGAATCATTTACAAATAAGCGACAAAGAGAAAGTGAGCTTGACAATGAGCTTGGTTTAGAAAATGATACTGAAGTTCAGGAAATTGAAGAAGTTCCAATGAGTGCGCGAATCTATGTACCCACAAATGCAAACAGAAATGGAGGTAATAAGAAGGCGTCGGTGCATATGGGAGTAAGCCAACCAAGAATGGGGATAGATTCATATTTTGCGCCTCGAACTACTCCTGGTTCTCAACCATCTATAAAAAGTGCGCTTGCGAGCAAAAAAGTAAAGCAACAAGTGGATTTAGCTATTGCTACTTGAATGTATGATGCTTGCATACCATTTAATGCTATAAACTCGTACTACTTTCAGCCTATGCTAGACGCAGTGGCTGCAATTGGTCCTGGATATAAGGCCCCCACATATAATGACATTCACACTCATTTATTAAGAACTAGCGTGAAGGAAGTGCAATTGTTTGTGGAAAGTTTTCGAAATTTTTGGGCAGATACAGGTTGCACAATTATGGCTAATGGTTGGAAAGATCAAATAACCGCACTCTAATAAAAATTTTAGTCGATTTTCCAAAGGGAACTGTTTTCTTAAAGTCAGTGGATGCCTCTGAGATAGTAAAGACATGGGAAAACCTTTTCAAGTTGCTTAAAGAAGTTGTTGAAATCGTTGGTGACAAGCATGTTGTTCAAGTGGTAACTGATAATGCGTCAAATTATGCACTTCCTGAAAAATTATTACAAGAAGATTTCCCTAATATGTACTGGTCACCTTGTGCTGATCACTTTATCAATTTTATTTTAAAGGATTTTGAAGAACTAGCTCATATTAAAGATGTCGTGAAGAAAGCATCGCAGGTAACAAAGTACATTTACAATCATTTATTTGTTTTAACTTTATTACGACAAAGACCCGGATGGACAGAAATTATACGACCTACTTCCACTCGATTTGCCATAAATTTTATTGCATTGCAAAGCATTTTCTCTCATAAGCATCACTTGCAGGCGGTAGTTACATGTGAAAATTTTGTCGAATCTGATTACTACAGACAAGCTACCGCAAGAGATTTTTGTAAAGTTATAATAGATGTGGAGTTTTGGAATACTTGCTCAACTGTTGTTAAACTTAGTCATCCTCTTGTCCGTGTGTTAAGTTTAGTTGATTCAGAATATAGGCTTGCAATGGGGTACTTATATGATAAAATTATTAAGGCAAAGAATGATGTCTCGAAAATGTTCCATATAAATAGAAGGGAATATGAACCTTACAAGAATATTATCAACGATAGGTTGCATAAGCACTTGAAGAAAAAAATTCATATCATGGATATTGGTTGAATCCTGCTCTCCAGTATAGTGAGGACATGTCTAAGGACCCGAGAATTCAGTCCTCTGTCTTAGATGTTATTGAAGATGTCGCAGGATATAATCAAGTATTGCAGGATAAATTGATGACTGAAAAACATATTTTTCGGGATGCAAAAGTTGAAATTGGTCGGAGACTTGCAATTAACCAACGTAAAACAATGGCTCCAGGTAAATTTCTTATGACATGGACATAGCTGAGTTTCATTATTTTTATTATTAGTTCACCACTCAAGTTTACACTTTTCCTTGAGAATCCTTTAGATGAATGGTGGAGGAACTTTGGCTGTGCTACTCCTAACCTCCAGAAATTGGCGATTCGGATTCTTAGTCAAACTTGCAGTTCGTCGGGGTGTGAAAGGAACTGGAGCATATTTGAACGCGTACATTCCAAAAAAAGAAACAGACTGGAGCATCAACGACTAAATTATTTGGTGTATGTTCACTACAACCTTCGTTTAAAGAATAGGTATACTTCTGGACATACTTCTCAAATCTGAAAACTTATTTACTAAATCATTTACATTATGCTAAATATTGTCTTTACATTCAGGACTAGGACCAAGAAAACAGTCTATGATCCTATTGATTCTGATGCACTTGATCTTACGGAAGATTTGGTAGTAGATGATGAGCCAGACCAAATTGATATAGCTGAACTTGAAGATATAGCTGCTAATTTAACAATTCCAATATTTGGAAATCAAACTCAGGGATATCATGATATATCACAAGCAAGAGAAGGTACTCGAATGAAAAAATTTAGTGTTTTACGATTACATAGACTAAATTATGCCGTATTTCGCTGAATTATTGTTTGTCATTTGGCAGATGAAGATGACAGAGTGGCAGGTGATTGGAATGAGTTTGATATGCATTTTGAGAATGAATTTTCGGACCATGTTCCAAATGATGCTTATTACCAACATTTCAATCTGAACAATCTTCCTTGATAATAGGAGTTAAAGTAGAACTGAGAATTAAACTGCAACGGTACCTTGTTTGGCTACTTTTTAAGTCTTTTTACATTTCTGGTTAATTTTGTTGTTTTAAACTTAATGAATAATTCCTCATTTCAAATGCTTGGACGGAAGTACTTATTAATTTTCTTAGAAAAATATTTATGGATTTGATTGAGGATTATCTATTGATAAGTCAGATACTCAGATATTTTATTGTTATATTATATGTCTGACCCAGTCACCACCGGTTAAACCAGTTGACCCTGACCCAGTGATTTTACTGGTTTAATGGCCGGTCTGGTTATTAAAACATTGGTTACACTTAGATGAATGCTTGGTTGGGTACAAGAGCTGATTGTGGTAGGAGGACAGATGGGTACAAGAGGTGACTGTGGTAGGAGGATAGTTGAGCTTTGCTCAGCTAACAGTGGGGGTGATATTGCAGGTAAAACCCAGGACCAAACTAGAACCGGACCTGTATCGCAGTTACAGGTAGCCAAAACGTGAAACCTGCCAATAAGAGGTATAGGTATTGGGTTTTTTAAAAGGGAACATTATCTATATACCCCTATAGTATGAGACCTATTGAAAAATACCCTTTCTAACTTAAATTATACCCCTAAGCTTAATACATTGCTAAAATACCCTCTTTTGTATAGTGTACATACAAAACCACCAACCAATATTAAAAAAAAAAAAAAAAACTACCTCCACTGCCCACCACCACTGTCCACCGTCAACCACCACCACCATTGTCCAACGCCGCCCACCACCACCACCTACGACCACCACCACTGTCCACCGCCGCCCACCACCACCGACGACCACCACTGTCCACCACCGCCAACCACCACCATTGTCCACTACCACTCTCCACCAATACCATCAACCACCGCCGTCGCTAACCAACACCACCACTGTCCACTATCACCGCCACCAATCACACATCGCCGCAAATAACCACCACCCACCGTCGCCGCAACCACCATCGCCGCCGCCAACCACCACCGCCACCATGTGGAGTCAACTAGCTCAAGTTGTCTCCAAAAGTGGAAGCAACTAGCTTAAGTTGTCTCCAATAAATAGTATACGGGAACAAGTTACAAAACAAAATGGAGCCAACTAACTCAAGTTGTCTCCAAATTTGAGGCAACTAGCTCAAGTTGTCTTCAAAAGTGAAGGAAACTAGCACAAAGTTTCCTTCAAAAAGTGAAAGCAACTAGCCCAAGTTGTCTCTAAATATGGAGGCAACTAGCACAAGTTGTCTTCAAAAGTGAAAGCAACTAGCCCAAGTTATCTCCAAATATGGAGGCAACTACACAAGTTGCCTTCAGATAGGGAGTCAACTAGCACAAGTTGCCTCCAAAAATAAAAATTATACAGAAATGAGTGAACCTAGTGTGAGTCGAACACACATCTTCTGACATATAGTCAGTTGTGCTACCATTGCACCACAGATTCGTCGTGATTACTCTAAGATGTATGCAAAAAAATAATTTACCACTAAAGGTATACCTTAAATGTAGGCACAAATAAAGCCGTGATTGATATTACAGCACTAGTCGCTTCTCTATCTCGACATCTTTTGTAGTTACCCGTTTGTTGATATAAGCCTATCTAAGCACCACTGGTTTCAACCACCTGAATAATTTAACGCCATTACCAAAGTCCTGCCACTGCCTATTTCTGTACGTTCAACTCTCTTCGCGGCTCTGAAGCCGATCCCTTCCAACTCCAACAACACCCATACAAAACAACACAGATCCTAAATTCTCACTGTTTCATCACCATATACCACCAGAGTTCCTAAACCTCAATCTAGCACAAAAAACATTTAGAACAAGCAAGTTCATTAAGTAACCCTCAACTGCTGCAACCATTCACCATTCATTCATTACCAAAACATATACAACATGGTGCGCAAAAGTGGAGCAAACTCCCATTCCATTGTGCTGTTAAATCTCTTCGTGTCTAACCTTCCCATTGAGTCGAGAACCACGAACTCAATAGAGCCAATTACTGAAATCATTTCCCATTAAAAGAAGAATTCGAACCCCTCCGACCATTCACATTTTGCTGAATCACAGTCCATCAAAACTTTTAAACTGACCACAGCACCACACCAACGACATTTCAAATTCCGACCAGCACCTAACCACACTTCTATACCCTAGCCATATCCATCCCGTCTCCTAATTTATCTTCCCACTGTTCAGTCTGTAGACGATCCAAGAGACACCAACACGTACTAATTTTCACCACCAAGAACAATATAGCTGCAATCACATTTTCTAAGAATGCGGCAGCAATGATTATCCCCAACAACTGTTACATCCACTTTATGAATCCAACTGACCACTAAGCCATAACACCATGTCTTGTTGCTACCAATCATTCTCCATTCGAGCACATAGCCCATCCATTCTCATACCTCAGCATTCTACATCTCGTCCTCACTAGTTGTAGGGCTCAGCCAATTACTCATATAACTCCGTCCAACTAAGCCAGCAGCCACATCTCTTCACGTCAATTTCAGACCACATATGAACCCCTAGTTGACTGCTCCGTTGCTCACTCCACTGTCCCAAGATTTATGATATCTAATTCTGGACCAAGCCAAAGTTAGGCCACTGCCCATTCAAAACACGTACAGTACCACCAGCTCATACGAGCATACCATCAGTTCAAGAACCCACCAGTTAGAGAATATGAACTCCACTGCCATATAGAAACACACATTAAGTCATACATCAACTAATATCAAGCATAGATGCCCCATAGAATACCTTAACTGGTTGGAAAAACTCATCAATAACATTTTGTGCTCTTGAATCAATAAAGAAAATAATTGATGTGCTAGAATGAGTATTAATTCCTTGCCGTTTGGGATGTCTCCTTGTACCATCTCCTTGTGGTACAACAGGCATTGATCTCTTCGTCAATACAAGAGTAATTACAACCCTGGATACATAATAATACCATTACCATCATCCTACATAAAAATTCCTAACATTAATCTCATCACCATCATCTTCATCATCCGATACCTCTGTCTCCACTTCAACATGCTTTACCATTACCACCGCAACAACATATACCATAATCCATTAACATCACATCTATAACAACAATAACCCAATATCAACATTTACATCTAATAAAATCAACAAATCAATGCACATTGAAGCTAAATCAACATACGAAATCAGATCCTTAAAACATTCCACCACCGCCATATTAATTTTTTTTTTTTAATTTCTATTTCTATGAGTCAATAAGTATGAGAAAAACGAATTGAAGAAGAAAAACATCATTTACCTGAATCAATTATCTATCTCAAGAAAAATGAAATTCAAAAGTAGGGTTCGAAAAGGGAATCGTGTACAATTTAGTTGCAAATCGGAATGGATCTAACATTTTTTATGCTTGGGATTGCGTTTTGGAGAATAGTTTTGCATAGGTTCATCACTAAGGTTTATGATTTGTAGTTGAATCGACTGTTTTGCAGTGATGTTGCTGCTGGTGGAGTATTGGAACTAACTGGTTTGATTGATTTTTCATGGTGATGGAGATGGAGGTGGTAGTGATGAAAATGGTGGCGACGGAGATGGTGGTGGTGATACTGAAATAGGAGTTAAGAGAAAATATAGCATATCGTTTCAGATATGAAGTTAAGGAGAAAAGGAAAAATGTTCGACAACTTTATTAAGATGATGAGGTTATTTACGGGATTACCATAAAAGTTAGTTTCCTTGTTTTTAGTTAGGGGTATTAATATAATGGATAAGGGTATTTGCGCATGACCCATGGATATCAGGGGCATAAATAACATTCCCACTTTTAAAAAAACCCAGCCTGTACCGACCCATGTGAAGCCTTAGCGAGGCCAGGAAGCAAAGTCTCACACAACCTATTCATGTAGTGGACACAATAAGCTGATCTTAGGTATATGTTTACGGCTCAAAAAATTCTTTGAAAAATCTTGCCGTTAAAATGCTGGCATTTTTTCTATTCATTAATATAAGTAGGAAATACCATTAGGTCCTACAAATAATATAATAGGATGAGTCTAGTCCATTTGACCCAGTCAAATGTCTGTTTGGTCCTATTTGGTAATATAAATTATAGTTTGGTCCTAAAAATTATTATTTGGTCCTACGTTGATGTCATGGATGATGTAAATGTCATCCTATAGTGGCACAAATACCCTTTTGGGACCAAATATATAGAAAGAAATCCAAGAAAATATCTAATTTTCAGATTTACTTTCTCTCTCCTCCTATTTTCAGATCTAGTTTCTCTCCTCCCCATTTTTTCTTTTTTCTGTTGCTGCTCATGAAGACGGTGAAGAACGACGAATTTTTTAGGTTTTTCTGCTGCTGTGTATGACGAAGAAGAAGAAAAACACAAAAAAAACACATTACTGCTGCTGTTGTTGGCGAAGAAGAAGAAAAAAAAAATTCTGCTACTGATGAGAAGAAGAAAAAGATGAAGAAAAAGACGAAGATGAAGAAAATGATATTTTATGTTGATGTTGTTGACAAAGAAGAAGAAAAAGATGAAGAATAAAAAGACGAAGAAGAAGAAACACATTTTTCTGCTGCTGTGTATGACGAAGAAGAAGAAAAAGATTTTTTCTGCTGCTATTGCTTAATATGAACTTCATTTCTGGAATGAAGTCTATATGGACTTCATTCCTGGGAATGAAGTCTGTTTTATTTAGATTTTTGTATGGAATTCATTCCTGGGCATGAAGTCTGTTTTTTTAGCTTTTTGTATGGACTTCATTCCTGGGAATGAAGTCTGTTTTATTTAGCTTTTTGTATGGACTTCATTCCTGGGAATGAAGTCTGTTTTATTTAGATTTTTGTATGGACTTCATTCCTGGGAATGAAGTCTGTTTTTTAGATTTTTGTATGGATTTCATTCTAGTGACTAAAATCTGTTTTTTTTTAGCTTTTTGTATGGACTTCATTCCCGGGAATGAAGTCTGTTTTATTTAGCTTTTTGTATGGACTTCATTCCTGGGAATGAAGTCTGTTTTATTAGCTTTTTGTATGGACTTTATTCCTGGGAATGAAGTCTGTTTTATTAGCTTTTTGTATGGACTTCATTCCTGTGAATGAAGTCTGTTTTTTTAGCACGGAAGAACTGCTACAAAAAAAAAAACACGGAAGGGTATTTATGTCTATTTAAATATTTTTAAATAATTATGGACCAAGCAGTAAAGGCATTTGACCAAAGGACTAAACAGACATGGGCCCACCCAAAAAAGGACCAAACGATATTTTTCCCATAATATAATTTCAGTTCCAAAAATTTCTTTGAAAAATCTTGCCGTTAAAATGCAAGGATTAATTGGGGGCCTGAATAGTTGGTCTCCCAATAGCACTTTGGTACTACCCCTTATCCTAATTTTTCAAAATGCCTAAACTACCCCCTAAAATAATTAATGTTAATTGAGTAGATTAAGTTAGATTAGTTGTTAATCTTTTAAGTTAGATTAAATCAGATTTTGGGTAAAATTTGAGTTTATTGAAGAAAAAAAATTAGTTGAATAAAGAGGAAAAGAGTGAGTTTTTTGGAAATTTTAGGTTATTTGAAATGAGTGATTGTAGTGGAGGAAATGAGTTAAGTGAAGATTCAACCAACATACATGATTGTGTTGATGGTGAGATTGTCTCATCTAATCCTATGGATTGGATGTTTGATGAAGAGATGTTAATAGAGGAAGCCATGAATATTGGTGCAAATGAAGATCCCATTGATCAAAATGAAGGAACCAACCCTCAAAATGAGGAACCTCAAGCTCAAAACAATCAGGTAAACTTCCTATGCTCTTCAAATCACATGAATGGTGCTCCAAGTGGTCGATTGATGGTCACTATGGAACTACTCAGTGTGAGAGTCGTTTGGTCGGGAATATAAGAAACTGACGACCCTTAATAGTCGTTAGTTAATTGGCACATCAGTAAACGACTCTAATTCGAAATATGAAAAATCGTCATTAAGTTTATAAAATATTAACGACTCTAATGTTGACTTATGAAAAATCGTCATTAAGTTTATAAAACATTAACGACCTTATTAAATTTACCATGAAGAAATGTTAACGACCCTATGTTCAAATTATTAACGACCCTAATCAAATCATTAACGACCCTATGTTAAATTTACCATCCCCATCTTCACAACCATCATCTGGTAATGTTTTAACGACCTTAATAAAACATTAACGACCCCAAACAATGATTATAACGACCCTGTGTTCAAATGAAGAAATGTTAACGACCCTAATAAAACATTAACGACCTCAAACAATGATTTTAACGATTCAAGCATATTTCCCCTATTATGTGGACGACCCATTCATTTATTTGAACAGAGTGGTGTCGCAAATTTTATGACGACCCTAATAAAACATTAACGACCCTAGTTTTAACAACTCAACTAATGGTTAACGATTTCTCCAAAATCCAACATGCAGATCAAATATCGTTAACCAAAGATGAAAAATCGTTAAACAAAGATGAAAAATCGTTAGACATTCAAACGGGATGATTAAACGGGATGATTAACGACTCCCATTCTGAGAAATCAATTTCTACGATTCAAACCCTTTATTTTTTTTTAATAAATAGCCGTTAACGGAGGAACTGATAGAGGGAGGGGGAGAGGAGAAGAAGAAGGGGGCCTGGTTTAGTCTTAATAGGATTTTAGGGTTAATTTTAGGGAAAGGGTAAAACAGTACTTTCAATTTCATTTTGGAAACCCCTAAAATTTTGGGTGTGGGTATAAATTTTTCCAGGCTCACAATTAATACTTCTGGCCCCAATTAATCCTTGTTAAAATGTTGGCCTTTTTGCTATTCATTAATATAATTTCAGTCCCACTTCAGTTGCCACATCAGATTCATTATCGCCCAATCCCAGAGCATAAAAAATAAATAAATATACTATTCAACATTTCCCATTGAGTGAATGGGATAGAAACGCGATCTCTTCTCTCTCCCCTTATTCTATCTCTGCGACATAACAGCACTATTTTCTAGTCCGTGTCTCTCCATTACTCTTCTGGTGGCAAGTGCAGCTGCCTCACTTGCACGTAATGTCCCGGATGCCATGATCACCGCGAACTCGGCAGTGATTTCCTCCTGCACCTTCAATCTTGCATCCCCAAGAGGATCCCCACCACTGTTTGTCTTTTTCTTCTCTGGAGTTTCTGCAGTAGAAGTCTTCCCATCAGAACCTAGTGGATTACCCGTACCATTACCTATTGAGGTAGGTGAATGAGAAGGCTGCTGACTCGAGGAAGTAGGACTGAACTGAGGGACTTGGGGAACAGCACCAGATTTCAATGTTGTCTCTAGTTGTTGTATCATGGGTACTGCAGCAAATCAGACAAAAGATTATAAAGCCATGCATACTACCATATACAAAATAAAAAATAACACAATTTTAACTATGTAACAAATCACAGAAGGCGGACTTACATATCATAGCACCCATAGGGCTACTCAAAACATCATTAGGCAGATCTAGTATGTAGTCAGGTATGTTGGTGCCCACCAAAAATTGGGCAACCTCATTACTGAAGTTATTGCAATTGTGTCTGAGCAAATTGTAGGTTTCAGCTGTATACCGAGGACTGATCTCCTGTAAATACTCTTCAAAAATCTCCTTAGGCACATGTGTGACACCCAAATCTAACTCGCTGATAGGTTTTCCATATGGGGTGGTTCCAACAGGAGAATGTTGTATACCTCCCCCAAAGTAGTATTCACTCCCAAAAATAACTATACCTGTGTGCCTGAAAAGCATACAACGAATAATTTTCAAATAAGACACCATCACATTAGATGTTTATTTTTAGTAAGACACCATCACATAAGTCTCTCCATTGATGGTGGAAGTCACAAAAAGAAATACTACCGTTTCTGGAAGAAAAAAAGGTACCATCATTTTTTCATTTTAGTCAAAAAATAAGCCAAATTGAAAAAAAAATAGTAATCTTTTACATAAACGGAGGGAGTACAAGTTAACAAAGATCCCTCGAGTAACATACAATATGGGATTAACATACTAGAGTTCAAGAAACAGATTAACATAGAGTTCAAGAAACATATTAACATAGTGTATCGGACATTACCAAAAAAAAAAAAAAAAGACTACCCAGACAATTACTTTCCGGCTGTTTTTCTCTTTCTGTATGAAAGAATGTTACATTAACAATGAAACCACGCGCTCAGGAAAACAATGCAGAAGGTTATGGACCCCCAGCTTCCACAGGACAGCTCCTAAGAAATTTCCTCACACGGAATAAAAATGATAAATGAAACAATATAGCCCAAATCTATAGCACCTAAGAGCAGTTCCTATGGAAAACACAGTTTGTTAAAACCAAATCTGTTCATTTTATTCTAGTTTTCCATAGTGGAAAACGCAGCTTGTTCATCTACGTGGCTCAACAAAAAATCATTATGGCACTTTCGATTATCCTATTTAGGATAGGAAGCCTTTCATTTCGTAAATAAAAAGGTACTATGTTTTTTTGGTTAAACGAAAAAAACCTAGTACTTGATAGAAAGTTTCACTTTTCTTTTGAGCTTTTGAGGTTTCTTGATTGCCATAGGAACTGCCTTAAGACCAGCATTTAGACTCAAAACTCTAATATCAACATGTTTAGAAAAACACCGCATAGCACAAGTATTCAGAAATCAGAAAGCTGTAAACAACGGATAGCACAAGTATTCAGAAATCAAAAAGCTGCAACCCCCAATTAGCGAGGCCTGAAAGAAGTCCTTTAAAACACGTTAATTGTTTATTACTATTTCTTTTCCTATCAGCTATCTGGCTTTCCATGTGATATAAAATCGATGATCACGGTTTCCTACTTTTTGTATTCTTATTATTTCATGGTGAAGGCATTCGGTTCCACAATTAGCCCTATAACTCTCATGTAAGAGCATGTTTTATATTTTCAAGTGCTTTGCACATTCATCGAGTAAAAATTCATTCACATAGGTTAGAGACAACGTCCACTGTTATTTACAAACATCGCAACACCATTTATTATACTTATGAATAGTTTTTCTTTAAAAGATTGTCAGACGCAGGAGATCAACCTCTACACTAGCAAAGCAATAATGCCCCAACATGAAATGTGTTACCATTTGCCATCAACTAGTGGGATATACAATTTGCCATCAACTAGTGGGATAATGTTTGGTTTTGGTATAACTACCAACTATGTGGCGGAGGTCTATGCAATTATTGTGGGCCTGGAATGGGCAACAAAATGGGGCTACAGGAGAGCTATTATTAGGACAGATTCAGCAGCAGCTAGGTTGGCGTTTATGCAAGATACAATGCCTTGGTTTGTCAAACCGAGATGGGGAGGCATTCAAAGGAAGTATAACATTATCACTTTTAGAGAATGCAATTTTGCAGCAGACAATTTGGCTAAGAGAGGACGTGACTTGGGCAACGGAGTTGGCATGGAATATTTTGGTCGTCCAAATTTCATTCATTCAATTGAGCTTCCAAATATTGCTTATCCAGAACTAGTCATAAAAACCCAAGGTGACCAAACTTGTGGTACAAAAACCCCATTCAAATGTTGGGATCCATTAAAACTCCATCTTAAATAAAATTGATACAAAACCCCCAAATTTTTAACAAAAACCCCAAATTTCAAAATTGGTTTCATCAAATTCTTTGAGGTTTTTGTGTTACTTTTGTTTTGATGGGATTTTTGTGTTACTTTTGTTTTGATCGGTTTTTTGTGGATGGAAAGTGACACCTGTGGGGTTATAACTCGCGGATCGTATTACTAGATTTAAATAGTTTTTAGGTTTTTGGGGTCTCCTTGACCTCTTTTCCTTTAAACTATCTTGTAATTATCTTTCTCATATTTTTTTTTTTTTATTATTATTTTTTTGACTTATATCAAAAAAAAAAAAAGTGGGATATTGTTGCTTTGAATACATAGATACCTCCAATATGCAACACTCTTGCAACAAAAAACTATCAATGACTATGAACATTATATGGTAACATGCTAACAAAATGCGGCAGCTCTTCCTAGATAAATTGAGCTTGGAATACATGATTCGGGGTATATTTATTTTTAAAACGGCATTTGTTTAATTAAAATGCCATAGATCTATTAATGAGAGGAAATCAAAAGGCATGGTCCTATTCGACGTTCTCCAATATGAAATTGCATGAGTTACGACTAGCATAAAGGTTGTATGCCACGATCTGTACAATGCAAAAGCAAGTTCTGTACAGAAAAGACTTACCAGATCCCTTCAATTGCCCTGCCTAAAAATGTTGTAGAGAGTTGACGAGCAAGTCCTTGACTTAAATCATACACATTCAGCATAACCTTTTGTCCTTCCTGAAACAATCAACATATTATAAAGAATACAACAAACAAGCACAAAAAAACATCAGATGAATACTAATTACTTTAAATAGCTGCACAATTAACTATTGTAAGAATTGTGTTAAAAATACAAGTGTAAATTATTACATACCTCTGCCATTGCTCCGAGAATCTGATAAATAAATCCAATAAATAGACTGCCAAAAAATACTCTGAAGATTGCAAATAAAAAAAAAGCTCTGATGTGATCCTAACCAGGAAAATCAGATGATTCGCTGCACAACAAGATCCAAAGCAATATAAGTTCATTCCTTTCAGTTTCAATAAACAATGTTTTGCTCTTTCATTAATTAACATTATAAACTTTCACCGAATTCAAATCTTTATGCCACAAAAATACTGAATTAAGAATTCACATAAATTGTTCTCACTTCTCAACACTCAATGTGCAATATTCCAATAACCCACATTCATCAATTCGTCAACTAAACGAATCGCCAAAAAGAAAAGAAAAAGTCGCGGCGAGAATGAGCATGCAAATATCAGATCTGCGGATATTCTCACTAATCAATAACATTCTCACTAATCAATCACAAATTAACAGCAAATCGCGAAGAGAATAATAACAATTGAAAAGATCTACGATAAAAAAAAATATATATATATATATTTACCTAAGATCCCAAAGACAACCGAAGAATTCTCGATACAAATCTGTTTTAATTCAATTTTCCTATAATAATGTTAAAAAATCCAGATCCAACCCTTCCTTCTATAAGAAAAAGGAAAAATAACCCAACTTTTCGTTATTCCAACCTTCTGGGTCGTTCTAGAACCTACTTACCACTGAGGTCTTCCCACGTGTCTCATTTAACGCGTAAAACTGCATAAATGTTTTAGGCCGTTTGGATCGTGATTGGTGAGGGGGATCGGAACTAGTAGGGAGGTACCGTTTCATATAAGACAAAAGAGTTATATCCGATCCTGATCGTCGAATCACTCAAACGATACCCCTACTAATTCCGGTCCCCCCTTTAGCAATCGTGGTTTGGATCACACATGAGAAGAAAAATCAGAAGTTAGTTTGGTTAGATTTCAAAATAATTTCTGAAAGTCGAAAAGTTAATTTTTTGTGAAGCAAAATTGTAGTAGCAGGAAATCTCACACTACACCCCTCACAAGAATTTGCACAATCGATCTATGAACACTTAATCAGGAACAACGATTTTCATTCATTGACACTTAGAAAATTACAAAGAAAAAGGAAATTAAAATACAATCACTCTGTTTAGAATTTTCTCTCTCCTAAAAACTTTCTTAGCATTTCAAAAATTATCCCCCTCTCTCAAGATTACTCATCCCTAGGGCTGTCAATGGACACCCGAAGTCCGAGATCCGTTTCCGAATATTAGACATCCTATAGGATTTATTCCGAATTGTCGGATTTCGGAATCGGACGAGTTTCCGGAATTTATCCCTTAACCCTATCGGAAGCGGATGAGGTTGATTCCGTTTGGTTTATATCCGACATCCGATAAGCCTAGGGGTGTACTAGTAATTTCCTACCCTAGGTATTATCTGTCGAGGAACAAATACTCTTTTCATCTTTTGTGTCTTCCTCTTTCACATTTTTCCTACTCTACACACACAGAAACTGAAAGTCTGAGAAGTGCGAAAGAGATAGATTCATCGATAGAGAGATCCAGTTGGATCGAGAGAGGGAGTGACTGATTGATAGAGAAGATTTTATTGTCAGATTGATGGTCATATATTATCAGACATACACAAGTAAGATTTGTTTCGAAATTAGTTTTTTCTTTTTCCCCTAATCGATTGCATATTTGCATGTTCTATGTTTGAATCTTTCTGTGTTTAAATAGAGATAACGATTATTAGGTTTCAATTTCGATTTTGATTATTGGGTTCATTAGATTTTGAAGTTAGGGTTTCGATTTTAATTTTTATTTTGAATTAAATTTAGGGTTTGAATTGTTGAACATTCAATTGAATCAATTTCATGATTTGGTTTCTGTTTTGATGTTGGTGGTGACTGTAATTTATTAACCTTATGAACATCAAAACATGTGACTGTATTTTCTTTTGAATCTTTTCCTTAATTCCTTTGCTATCTGTTCTTCTTCTGATTCCTCACTTTGTGTGCTAATGCAGATATGAAAATCACGTACTGATGAAGAATGAAGATGAATCGGAAGACCTTTTGGGCGAAATATGTGAGATTCTTGCAAATACTTTCCAGTTGAAGTGAAAGACGGTCTTTGAAACAATTGTAAAATCTGAAACTTTTTTTATCCTTTTCTGTAGCAGTGGATGTATCTAATCCCTCTAGTGCTCATTGTCATGAATGATGTAACCCAAGCTATGAACATGCCAGAGGAACAAGCTGCTGCTGGTGCCCAAGCAGCACAACGAGCTGCTCCTGCTGTCGTACGAAGAAGGTAGTAACAAGGTAAGGTATTCACCAACTCCCGTCAGATCCCGTGTGTCCTAGACTACCAACCATAGTGCAATAATAATACATACAATCTGAAATTATTTAATAGTGTATGTAGAGTTTAAGCCTCATTATTGCGACAAGCCTGCTAATAAAATTTGTCTATTCATATTACAGGCTTCCTTGAGGTTGAAACGGTGCAAAGCCGACCCAGAAGAAGAGATAAGAGAACTGATATGTACTGTCGGCGTTTTTCCTGGAAAGACAAGATGATGCAATGTTACTTGTTAGCCTGTTAGTCTGTTTGCAAAACATTATTTTTTTAGTGTGATGTGGGAGACTGTGTGGGTTTGAACTTAAAAACTATGTTTTTTTTCTGTTTTAAGTTTTTTTCACAGAATCCGGATTTTATCGGAAAAAAATCCGACATCCGGTAACTAAGCCTAACGGAATCGGATTGAGATTTTTGAAATCCGCCGGATGTTATCGGATGTCGGAATTCCGATAAAACTTAACCTTAACCTTACCGGTATGGAAAAAATCCGACGGATTTGTGTCCTTTGACAGCCCTACTCATCCCCTATATATAGGGTATTACATAATGGATGACAGCTCATAGACAGCTAAGTTATCCCTTAATTTTGCGATATCTTCGCGAGTGCAATAATGTTAGTCACGCAAACACTCTAATCTTCGCAGGATCTTTTATGTTTTCTTCCTATTTCTACCATCGTTACTTGTTGCGTCGTTCTTTTGATCTTTTATGCGATGCTCGCCAGTGTCTTTAGTGAAAACTTCGCAAGAATGTTCTTGCTGCGATATTCTGATCCTACATCTTGCCTCTTTTTCCTTGAATATTGCTTAAGAAGCGATTTTAAGGAAAAATCTTCCTTGCTGTAGCTGTTGAAGGAACGAGTGAAAGAATATTTGAACTTGAAAAGTACGTACTTGCCTCTATTCTTTTGCGAAGTTTTAGAATATTGCTTCTGCTCTTTCGAAATTATCACTTTAACTTGTCCACTTTGGAAATGATTCTTGCCGAGAAGATAAAGAATATATGATATTTTCTTAATAATCCATACTAGCCTCTATTCTTTATCTTATAAGAGTAGAATCTTTGAGAAAGTGAGTTAGTGATTTCTTCACCCTTATCTTGCCTCTGCCTCAGGGTAATATAATCCTTTAAAGATGTCTTTAACTTTGCAAAATAACCATACTCTGCGAATCTCTTGCATATTCTGCGATGTTGTAGCTATTTCTGTGAAATAATGTTTCTCAAAAAACTTTAATAATATTTCTACGAAATTTTGACATATTTGCGAGACTACAAATAATACTTCTGACATATATTTTTATAATTTTCGGAGAATATATCACACATATCTTTTCTTCCATCCAATTCATGACACGTCTTTTTCAACCGCAATTTTTCAACCATTCACGTGTCTCCTCGCATTAATTGCGTTTATCTTTTCGAGAACATTCCCTCTCTATAAATATCCCTTTCATTCTCCTTTTTTCCTCTTTTTATCTTATTCCCAATCTCTCTGCAATTTTACTATTCTCCGTAATTTGCGCTTCTGCTACCGTAACTCTTCATTCTTTTCTTTCTTCCAACTTTCATCCTCATTCTTTAAATATGGCTCCCGTTGGTCACAGGAACGAAATTTATTTTGAAAGAGTTCAAAAGAACCTTCAAAGTAAAGGTTTTACTTTATCCACTATCACGGGTCAAGGCCATAAATCTGAACTCACTGCAAAGTTATTTTCTGATCATCAATCCCATCAGAGTAAGGTCATAATATCGTTGGGTCAACTTCTCGCGGGCATTACCATTCCTCTCTACGATCCTGACCTTCCCCTGTTTTATGAGATACTTTCTCATAAGAAATTCTCGCGAGTTGTATATCAACTAAGCGGTGATTGCATTCTTCTAATGCATGAGTTTGCCACTCGCGGTGCAGGTAAAAAATCTCTTTATTCTGATGACGCCAAAAATCCTAAGTTCAAAGACGTTGCGATTGTTCCTGCGAAGTATACTGTGGAAAACGTTTTTGTGAATTATGAGGTAGTTTCCATGAAGAGAGATAGCACTTGTTGGGGAGTTCGTTTAAACAAGAAAAGTAATGTTGCTGCTGACAAGATCTTAATGCAAGACATTGACTAGCACCATGGTAATAATTCATGCCCACGTCACTCTAATGATGATAGATGGCATATTTTTCCCTTAATCCTAGAAGGTCCATATATTTCTGGTACTCTTGCTTTACCTGCGAACCTCACAGCGTATAATCCTTGGGAATTTTATTGTCTTAATAGAGATTTGGAGGTATATTTATGAACTCCTCTTGAATTATTTTCTTATGTATTCTTTATCTCTTTTTGCAGATTATTTTTATATCTTCATATGTTTACAAAATTATCAGATTGAGAGATTAAAGAAGAATTATAGCAATACTGGGAAACCCAGCATTTTATCTGCTCTTCGTTCTATCACAGATGAGGTAAGAAATTCTCTTTAAGAATTTTTAATGATATATTGTTGCCTCCATTCTCTCTGTTTCTTATCTTTATTTTTGGTATAGGTTATCACTGAGATAGAACCTATTGATGATATGGGCGAACATATGGATTTGCCGTGGATCATTATAGGGGATTTAAATGTCACACTCCACTCTCATGATCGGAACTATTTTACTACTCATCCTTATTTTGCTCCACAAATCATTCAGGATACTATTCAGAAATATGGACTTCAAGATATTAAGTTTACAGGTCACCCTTTTACATGGTCTAATCGAAGGAAAACTGCTCATTTAGTTCAAACAAGACTAGACAGAGCGCTTGCTTCCAATTCTTGGATTTCATTCTTTCCTGATGCCATACTTAATCATCTTATTCCTTTAGGTTCAGATCATGCACCAATCTTATTATCAATTACCCCTCAATATACCAAAACCTACAGGCCTTTCAGATTGTATGAGGTGTGGACAAAAAATGAGACATTTCAGGATCTCATTCAGCAGGAATAGCGGAAGGTTCAGTTTGGCTCTTCGGCTATGCAATTTACTAATAAACTTCAGCAGGTTCAGAGAGGTATTAACAAATGGAAGAAGCAGCACTTTGGTAATATTGAGGAACATATTCGAATATTACAGAAACAAATTACAGAAGCTCGGTTCCACCAAATGCTTCTCAAGACACTATTACCGACTTACGAAAGCTCTTGAAGATTGGTACAATGTCAAAATGTACATCAGTCATCAACAATCGAGAGATCAGATACTCCATAGCCAATATAGAAATACCAAAGTGTTTCATGCTCAAGCTAACTACAGAAGAAGGAGGAATCAAATTGACTCTATCAGGGATGAACAGGGTAACTGGTACTCTACAAGAAAAGATATTCAACAGCTTCTTATCAAGCATTTCAGTTCCATTATGACTTCATGTAATCCTTCCTCCGATTCAGATATATTTAATTTACTATGTCCCTGTATCTCAGCTCAAGAAAATGCAGACCTCATAGAGATTCCTACTCGAGAAGAAATTCGACAGGTAGTATATCAGATCAAAGCTTGGGCAGCGCAGACCTGACGGCTTTCAAAGTAGCTTCTATCAATTGTGTTGGGATGAAGTAGCGGATGAGTTAGTTTCCATAGTGCAAGATTTTTTTCAAAATGGTAACATGCTTCCACAACTCAATTTCACCTATCAAGTTTTAATTCCAAATAAAGCATGCATCGAAACCCCATCAGATCTTCGCCCAATCAGTTTATGCAACATTTCTGATAGGTGTCTAAAACACCTAATTTTATATTTAGTATTTATGCTTTCTTTGCTATTTTTCGTGTGAATTATGTATCTTATGTTCGCTTTTGAGTTATTAGGTACTCTGGAGTCGCAAGGAAGAAAAGAAGGAGAAATCACCAAAAATTGGGCAAAAAGGGCAAAATTGTCATTTCATAGGGCAAGCACTCTCTGGAACCCGGTAATGGTTAAGGGGAAACTCTTCTTGGGGTTATACTAAACGCAAACCAGTTATGGTTAAGGGGGTATCATTTGGAGTACCCCTTATCATTTAGAAGAGGCTGTGAATATCACTGGGTGGCTGCAATTGGGGCGCAAATAGCCACCCAAATGATTGACCGTATTTATAACCCTAAACCTAAATATCTATATTCTCAATCATTTGTTCGCACCTGAAAGAGATGAAAAACTAAAAGCAGCAGCCGTGTCTGAGAAATAGAAATCGAGAGCTGTTGAAATTGAGGAATTCAAGAGAGAAATCGAGAGACGAGAAGAATGAATCGATGCTGATTCAGTGAGAAGAAATTCAAGATGGTGATGTGGGTTGGAAATTAGGCTTTAGTGTTCTTGAAATTGTAATTTTGCTGAGAAATTGAAATGGAGAAGAAAGGGTTCTGATGTTTGGATTAACAACAAATTGAAGATGGGTTTTCGATGATGATTGAAATTCTGTTAATGAGTCGAATCAAGAGCAGTTAGGGTTATGAACAGAAATGAGAAGAAAGGGGATATGTGTTGAATTGAAAAGATGGATCGGTGACGACTGAAGAGAAATTGATGCTAGGGTTTGTTTTGGTGAAGGAATTGAACTAATTGAAGAACCTATTTGAAGTTGCAGTTGTTTGCTATGGGTATGTTGTTACAGGAACAGTGGTTGTTGTTGATCAGGAAGGAAAGGTGGTGACTATGGTTGAGAGAAAGAACTGAAGCTGCAATGGGTCTGTAATGCTAGAGGTGGTACTGCAGAAAATGCTGCTAAACTAGATGAATGATTAGGTTTGTCGCAGGTGAAAAAAATGGCCTGAGAAATTGGCCGGAAAGTCCTGTAATTGAACAGAACTCGGCCAAATCATCCCTCCGACGAGTTGACTCAGCGATCCAGACGAGTCCGACCGATCCGACCCTTATTCAGCCGACTCATCCAGAATCATAAAGCTAACTCAGAAGCTGACTCATCCTCCTCCTTGACCTAGTCAACTAACGGATTGACTGACGGTTTGACTGTTTGACCGTTAGTCCTAATGGTGGACTGACGGAATATTCTTTGACCGGGATAGAATTTTCAAGTGGCCGACGGCGACAAATTCCGGCCAAAAACACAGTTTTCCGGCGAGCAAAAATGCAGAATTTTGGATGGACTTCTCTCATGTGTGTGAAGACTTAGAAGTGGGAATTGCATGAAAACTTGGAAGTTTTGGAGAATTGGACTAGAATTTGGAATATGGCTCAATTTGGGAAAGTGGTGTTCTTTTGGAATGAGGATTCTTTTCCTACAAAGATATGGAGAGTATTGAAGCCTATAAATAAGAGAGTTCTCTACAACGTTTTACACACACATCTACTTTGGAGAAGGAGTTAAAGTGCACAAGGATTGGAGGAAGGAGCAACCGTCATCTTTGCAATAAGTTTTTCTTTCTTCCTTTATTATTATTATTGTGTGAACTCCAAATTATGAGTAGCTAATTTTCTTATTGATTTAGGATGAATTCCTAGTTCTTAACATATGGGTTGAGTTTTGTTTCAATTCTACTTTGAAGTTTTTCATATGATTATCGATTGTTTTTGATAATATTAATGTTTATGTTTGATTGATAGGTCGTTTGGGTGGCCAACTAAATTGATTTGTTAATTAAGCTAAAGCTAGTGAAAGTTAGGGGATAAGTAATCGTTTCTTGACTATTTACATAAGTAGAAAACACAAGACCTTGCGGAGGGATTCCGTGGAGCAATTTTGTGTAAAAACAACGTTAGCAAGTGGACCTTGATCTAAGAGTTTAACTACTAATATCAACCTAATAAATTCATGAATCTTAATGCGTTTAACTAAATTACATCTTGGGTGATCTACTACTAGGTGGTTTGGTGAATAGAATCCGGTAGGCGAGAACTTCCGTATCCGGTGAAATAAGGGATTTTGGGGTTAGCACTGATCTAGCTGCTATACCTACGGTTGGTGATAATCTATGACTAATAACAAGTGGAAAAGAACATAACTTTAATCATTGTTTTGCAGCGAAGAAGGATTCCTTGATCTATTCTCTCTCATTGATTTCAACTTACACTTTTAATTACTTTGTTTATTTCTTTTGCTTTATAAATTTTACAACCAATACCCCCCTTTTTTGTGAAAATTTTACAACTATAATCACTTGCTCCTCGTGGGATCGACCTTGACTACCCTATATTACTCTTTAATTAGGTAGTAAAGTATTAATTAATTTGTTGTGGTTACGACACGCGTACAATTTCATATAAGATTATTTCGAAAATATTAGCCAATCGATTAAAACACCTGCTTTCTCGCATTATTTCTCCATGGCAAGCTGCGTATGTTCCAGGGCGAAATATCCTTGACAATACTATCATAGCACATGAAGTAATTGTTTATGTGAAAAAAACTAAAATATCTCAAGGAGCTCTCGCAATTAAGTTGGATATGGCAAAGGCGTTTGATCGAATGGAATGGAGTTTTATCATCAAAATTATGCAATGCCTGGGTTTTCATGCTAAATGGTGTGATCTGATTTATCAATGTATTAGCACCGTATCCATCTCTCTTCTTCTCAATGGGTCTCCCACTCCATCATTTAAACCAACCAGGGGAATTCGTCAAGGTGATGCTCTTTCCCCATATATATTTATCATGTGCATGGAGGCTTTTAGTCGAATGTTGCAAGCAGCTGAAATGAAGGGTTTAATCAGACCAGTAAAGCCAGTCACACACGGTCCCAGTATCTCCCATCTTTTTTTCGCCGATGATTGCATCTTATTTTCAGTGGCTTCGAATAGTTCCATTCATAATCTGATGCATCTTATCTCTCAATTTTGTAAAGTTTCAGGGAAGATAGTCAATATAACTAAATCAAGTGTTCACTTCAGCAAGCATATGAGTGAAGTAGACAAAGACTATCTAGAAGAAATGATTCAAATGTCTAGAATGCCTTTGACGGAGAAATATCTGGGCATTCCATTATTTATTGGCAGGAATAAAAATGCTTGTTTCAGTGATACTGTTCATAAGATGGATAGCCGACTTTAAGCTTGGAAGAGCAAACTAGTTAATCAGGCAGGTAGAAGCACCCAAATAAAAGCAGTGACAGGTACCATGACGCAATTTCAGATGAGCTGTATGCATATTCCAGATAAAACTTTACAGAAAATGGAGGTTTTGCAACGTAATTATTGGTGGCAAAATAAATCTAAAAAAGGAGCTTTTTTTGTTAGATGGAATGATTTAAGCACACCCAAAAGATTTGGGGGATTGGGTTTCAGACAGCTACGCTGTTTCAATGAATCCTTACTTACCAAGTTGGCATGGCGAATGATAACTGAAAAAGATGCTACATGGGTTCAACTGCTTCGGGCGAAATATTTTCGTAATGGTGATCCTTTGTATGGTGATGTCAAGAAGCATGGTACATGGATATGGAATGGCATACAGAGAGGTTTAAGATGGATTAAATGATACCATATCTGGGAGGTGGGAGATGGAACTCAAATCAATCTCCAAGCACAATGGTTTGGCCGAGTATCTGACCAGCATTATCAGCCTCTCCCTGTCTCCACTTTGCAGACAAAAGTAGCTGAATATATTGATCACTCTATAAGAAGTTGGAGAATGGATAAATTACACCAAATATGTAGTTCGAATCAAATTAAAAATATTCGAAATATCATCATAGCGCAGCAACCAGCTTCAGACCAACTTAGGTGGTCTTTAACAAAGAATGGTAAATTTTCAGTTAATTCAGCATACTTGGCTATTCTTCTCCAACAAAATAATCTGTTGGTCTCAGTTCAACAGCAAAAAATGTGGCTGATGATATGGCATGTTGCAGTTCCGTTTAAATGTCAGCTGTTTTTATGGAAATTGGCTAAGGATATTTTGCCAGTTGCATCCAGATTTCACAGCATAGTTACTTCTGGGAATTCAGCATGTGTCCAGTGCTCCAATGGGATTGACACAACACATCATATTCTCCTTCAATGTTCTTTTGCTCGGGAAGTTTGGTCTGCTATCTCAATAGAAATTTTTCAAGATGCTACTCAGTATGTAGATTTGCATCAATGGATTCAGTCATGGTTGGATAAAAACTCACTTCTTTCTTTAAAGAGAAGCTATCACAGGCAACTAGCAGTAATAACACTGTGGTTTCTTTGGAAAAGCAGATGCTTGAAGATGTTTGAAGGAAAAATTCAAACTCCTGCAGCCATTGTCCAACAAATTTTACATTTCTGCTATACTTATCGGATATGCATTCATAATAGCTCTAGGCCATGTAGATATCCTAGCATTCATACAACTCCTAAATATATAAATATTTGGCTTCCACCTCCACATGATTGGTTAAAGTTAAACTTTGATGTTTCTATTATCCATGATTCTAACTTTGCTGGTTTCTCTGCTGTTTTAAGAAACCATCTAGGAGACTTCATGGAAGCCATGGCTTGGACAAGCAATGTGAGAGATCTTTATCAGGCGGAAGTGATAGCTCTGATGACAGTAATGCAATGGCTTAAGTTCAAAAATCTTGGTAGAGTTATAGTGGAAGGTGACAATAAATTAGTTATGTTGGCTATTAATGGCAGCAGGCTTGATCTTATCAGATGGGAAGATCAAAAGGCGATGTCTGAAAGTTTATGTATTTCTCAGGGTCTTGTTGATGTAAAATATAGGTTTGTTACCAGAGTTTGTAATAGCGCAGCGGACAAGTTAGCTAGATTTGCTCGCATAAATAAGTGCACCAACCATTGGGTTATGAATCCACCGGAATGCATCGGAACTTTACTTCAGAGGGAAGCTGGTTATCAGGAGCAGTAACTTTATGGATGATGTCTGTGCTTTGTCTTGTAATATATCAGGGATGTACTATAGTTTGTTCAATATAAAGTTCTTTTCAAAAAAAAATAATAATAATAATAATAAAATAATAATAATAATAATAAAGGTAAAGGTAAAGGCAAAGGTTCTTCTCGCAAGGAGAAATCCAGTAAAGATGTTACTCGCAAGGAGAAATTTGCTGCTCCTCCTTCAAAGAAAAGAAAAACTTGTTCTCCCTCCACTTCAAATTCTCAATCTAGTGAAAGTTCTACTAAGGATAATGCTAATGATAGCGATGATGATGGTAATGATGACATTTCTTCTGCAAATGAAACTTCTCAACCTGAGTTTTCTATGGCTCTGCTATCCAGCATATTCTCAGATTCTTTGCATGGCATTGGAGATGATAATGCGGCTCTTACTAACCATTGCCAAGCTCTCGCAAATATCTGTGATGCTTCTCTGCTGACTGACTAATAATGACTCACTTTGCGGAGTTTATAAATCAGTATCTCCCAGCCTTCTAAACTCCCTTGGTACTTTGGTATGTTCTTGTTTCTTTGATTCTTCTTGATTTCAAAATTTTCAAATGTATATACATCCTTGTAATTCTTCTCTTGTACTTCTTGTAATTCTTCTTTTAGGTTGGTAAAGATGCTTTCGTAGTTTTTTCATATTTGGATAAGAGACGATCAACTCTCTTAAAGAAAAATGTTGATCTTCGCAAGGAGAACGAAAAGCTAAAATCTGAATCTGCCAACCTTCGCGAGGAGTAATAATCTATTTCAGCCAACCTTCGTGAAGAAAACAAGCGATTGGGAGTTGAACTCTCCTCTTCGCAAGATAAGGTTGCTAACCTTCAAGCTGCGAACGATCAACTTTATGGTATGAAATTTTTCCATATTTCTTTTGTCCTCTTATCCTTTTACTTCATCTTATTTGATCAACCACTCTTGCAGACATTTATGGTTTATCTGATGTAGCTGCGACCCTTCGTTTTTTTCCCAATTCTATAGATGATGATACCCTTCTTGAACGTCTGAATAAATCTTTGAATAGTTTTTCTAATGACCGAATTACTCCCCTCTCCATGGATGAGCTTAAATCAAAACTTCGCCTTTTAGAGATTAAACACAGATCCAGTTTAGGGTTAGCCAATAAGTATAAGCATTTTTATGTTGATGCCAAAGAGGAGATTGGTAAATTTAGATCCAAATACAGTAAGCTTATTGATGAAAATGATCGTATTACTAAACAAGGTGTTCAATCTTTAGCGGAATTCCACAAGACTCTTCTCGAAACTCAGATTGAAAGAGATCGGCTTATCTGCGAGAATTCAAAACTTGTTGATAGGGAAACCCAAGTTCGCTCCCGTCTTCTTATAGATAATGATGATGAATTCGCATGGGCTGCGAAAGTATTAGACGATGCTAAAAGTAATTTAGGTGTAAATGTTAGTCTCCACGCTGACCAAACAACCTTGATTAAAGATTTGCTTTCTGTGAGAGAAGGTTGTCAACTATTCTTTCCTACTAACTCTTTGTCTTTCATAAATTTTCATCAAGTTACCGATTCATTATTATACGTTCGCAGATTCTGAAAAGAGACTCCGTCAAAGAATTGAAGAGTTAGAAACTGAAAAAGGAATTCTCGCGAACACCCTTTCTTTTCGCAATGATAAGTGCTCAAGATTGAAGAATCAACTGAAGATAACTATCACCAACTTCAAGAATGATGCTCTTACTTATCGCAATAATACTATCAGGTCAATCTGCAATAATCACAACATTCCACTTTCTAATTACCCGTGTATTGAAGAAAAAGTTCCAGAGAATGTTCCTTCTTTAGTAATTTCTGATAGTGAAGCTGATGAAGATAAAGAAGAATCTGAAGATAAAGGATCAGAAAAATCTGCTGAAGAGGAAAATGAATCAACCAAGAAGTAGTTTTGCTTTGCTGAATATAAAACTTGTAAAACTTGTATATTCATTCTTTAATCTTCCTATCTTTTTGCTGCGAATTTCTCTTCCTTCCTGCATGTGTTAGTAGAAAAATTATTTCTTGCGATATAATCCATCAATATATAATTAACTTTTTCAATCTATGTATAAATCTGCGTAAATCTATCACGCGGAGTCAAAAAATACTTTCTCATGATAAAAAATAATCATATATTCCCATATTTGCCTCTATTTTTTGTATCCAAATGAGAGATTAAGCAATTTGTAAAGTGAATATTGCACAATCTTGAAACTCTTATATTCTTATGTGGTCTTATTTTGCCTTCCTAAGTAAAGGTCTTATTTATCCACTCTTTCTTTTGCGACAAAATCGCAGGACGTTTTTGTATTTTCATGCAAAAACCCATTGATCTTGCCTTATCTTTTTGTATTCTTTTGCTGCGACAATATGATAGGCCCAAATTTTCTTGCGAAAATCATCGCAAGACGTCTTTACATTTTCATGCAATGACCCATTGATCTCATCTTATCTTTTTTCTCTTGGATTTTTGCCTCTTTTGATATTTGTTGCACAAATACGACAAGCTTAAATTTTCTTGCGAAAATGAAGCCTCATGATATTTGTGTCTTAAGACACTTATCAACTCCCTAATGGAGGGTGCCTCCCTTATCTTCCCCCTGGTTTCCCCTTCAAGGAGGCATACATCGGCCATACAAGACTAGATCCTCCCATTCGGATTTACCAACAACCAGTTGTTTTTCGCAGCCTCTTATCCTTTTTTCCTATATGGCCTATAGTTACGAGACTGCACCCTAAGTGGGGTTTTCTTCAGGCCGAGTGCATCATAGTCAAGACTTTCCAAGAATGTCCAGGGTAGGTTCATCCGCCCCAGGAACTCTTGTCTCAACCGTGTACCGCGGCGCCTTGATCATATTATGCACTCCTTAAAAGAGACCCTCGGTCGTCCAACCAGGGTATAAACTTATATATAGTTGAAAATCCAAGGTATCTCTCCCGGATAGGCTTTTTTGAGCCCCACATCTCCATGACTCAAGCTCCAGTAGCGGTATAACCTTATCTCTGAGCCATGCAATCAGATACCCCCTTAAATGACGTACTTTAGGTCTTACATTTGCCTCTTGCGAAATTTTATTCGCGAAATAGGGTGTACGCCATAAAGGTTCGTCCCATTCTCCAAATGTTTCTTCGCATTTCTTGCGATATTTTTCACATATTCTTGCTTCAATGCTGGTGTAATTTCATAATCTCATATTTTTCATTAAGCAACAATCTGTGAGTCACATCGTTCATACATATCTTTCAATATTATTTCGGTATCATAATTTGAAATCTTTTACCTTTACTTTATTCTACCCTTGGGATTTTTTTGCGCTTTGCTATGTTTCCCTTGCAAGTCATTCACTAGATACTGTGTTCATTCTTTCTCAGATTTTTTTCTTCTCGCAGCTCTATGGCATCCACCATTAATCCGTCACATCTTTGTCTTTGCTTGATGTTGTGCTTCCAATTTCTATGCTTCGCAGCTTTCTCTTCGCAAGATTTTATATCAATCTCATAACACTTTCTGCTTTCACTCCAATCTCCTTTAATGACTCCAACACCATTTGGATGTGGAAACTTAATGCATTGATGGTAGGTGGATGCCACACCTAGAATCCCATGCAACCAAGGTCTGCCAATTAAGGCGTTGTAGGGTGACTCCACATCCACTACACAGAATAAGACTTTAGATGTTATTTCTTTTAATGGGATTCTCATTGTGATCTCTCCCGTTGGTTTATTGGCAGTACATTCGAAGCCATAGATCTTATAGGTTGACGGTATCAGGTCCTCGTCTCTTCCACCCATGGTTTTGTAAGTATGATAAAATAAGATATCAACTGAGCTTCCAATATCTATTAGAACTCTGTTAATGGACCAAGAATCTTCAGTTTCACCATCATCATTTTCTTCATCTTCTTCTCCTATTTGTTTTGGATTTATTTCTAATCTTACCACCAGTGGGTTGTCATGCATCTCACCAGGTTCTGGTACTTCTTGTGCAGTGAAAGAAATAGTTTGTTTTTTCCACTCCTCTAATAGCGAGACTCTCGCAATATTCATTATCTCTCTTTCATCCGCGTCTCTCGCGAAGACTATGCTTAGGACATTGTCGTGGAAATACTCAATAGTCTTGTATGAATGTATGATGGAATTACAGAACAAATTCTTCTCCTTGGCTCCAACCTCTATCACAAATGTGTCTGCCCCTTTTTACAGTATTCACTCTTTGAATGTCTGGTGCTGGTGGTAACTGCTGAGATTGTGGATGTCCTATTAAAAAATGATTTAACTTTCTTTGATCAATCATCCTCAAAATGATCTTCTTTATATTCCTGCATTTATTTGTTGAGTGACCATGAAAATGATGATAAGAGAAAAATTCTTGACTTCGGTTATTTGGGTGTGGTTCTTTTCCCATTTACAGGGTGCTTGTATATTTTCCATTAAGATTATGGCTTCCAAAAAAATTTCTACACTTGCATTCAAAGGTGGCATTTTTATTTCTTCCCATATCATCCTCTGATTTCCCTGCCCTCTTTGATAGCTTTGTCTTTGTCCACCATAAGTCTCTTGTGGTTGATCAAGTCTCTGAATTTTATTATCTCCCCCGCGATAAAAATTTCTCTCTCTTTCAAACTCTTCTTGATCTCGACTTCCCATAGCTACTAATTTTTGTTGACCATCATCCACATTGTTTTCTTGTTTTTCCTGCGAGGTGATCGCTACTGTATTTATCATCTTTGGAAGTAAACTTGCGCTCGCTGCAACTGAACTAGTATTCGCAATAGGATACGACTCCATCTCATTTTGTTTTTCCTCCAACGCAATATATTCTTCCTGCAACTCTCGCAGCTCTGTCATAGTGATCGTATTTTTGATTCTAAAAATTTGTATATATAACAAGTTGGTTGCGAACATAGCATTAATGAAGGAAAAAAATGAGGTATCTCTCATCTACTCTTCCAGCCATCTCACTGCACATTGTCTTCCATCTTATGGTTAGGTGTTTCAAACTTTCGCCAATCCTCTGGTTTAACCCAAATACATCTTCAATACCGGGCCCGAAGAATTGTTACTTATATATGCTCCCAAAAATGTAGCTTGCAGATGGTCGAAAGAAGTTATAGTGTTCTTAGGTATACCTTCGAACCATTTTAACGCCTCGCCAGTTAAGCTAGATGCAAAGTATTTGCATAATACAGCATCATGGTTTTCCCACTGTAGCATACACCTAACATAACGCCTTGACATGTTGAACAACACAGGTAGTCCCATCGAAGATACTAGTTAATGCTGGTGAATTTCATTTTGGGGGTATTCCTCCTAATTGTACTTCTTGAGTGAATGGAGTTCTCGCAGCTTCTTCAATGGCTTCATCAAGTTGCCTTCTACCTCCTTCTCTTCTGTTATTTAACATTACCCTCATTTCTGCTAGCTCTCTTAAGATTTGTTCATTCCCAGCTGAGTTTTGCTCCATTGGTCTTTTCAGCGCAGTTTCCCTTCGCCTGCGTTCTTGCCTATCTTGTGTTGCGATATTTTTATTTTCTTCTTGTCTTTATCCGCTATCTTCTCTTACATTTCTTTCACGAATACGCACACCATTATATCTCTCATTTTCTCTTCTGCGATTCTCTTTTGCTCTTCTTTGCACCCTATCGTATTCTTCGTTAATATTACCATTATTGCGGTCTTGTTCGCGTCTTCTTTCTCGATTTTCATGATTATTCTGGCGAATTGCCTCTTGGAATTCTTTCTCTTCCACTTCTGCTCTCAATCTTTCCCTTTCGCAAGCTAAGCGTGCTTGTTCAGCATAATGTCTCTCGATTTCTCTTTCAATTATCTGCTGATTTCTTAGAGTTTATCTTCCATGCAATATCCTCCTCCCTTCCTCTTGATTTTCTTCGCCGTCTTGGTTATTTCGTTCCTGACGCTGTTCATTCTCATGCCTTCTATTGTTTTGTTCATTTTGTTGAATTTCACCTTGTGGTATATAACGATCTTCCCTTATTTCTCTCCTTTCGCGACGTTCCCCATTTGGATCATGATTTTCTTCTTCAATATTTGCTATAGTTAATCTTCTTCATATCTTACATCTGATTGTTCTCGAATTTGATCTCGTTGTACTTCTTGATCTTCTATTTTGTAACCTCATGTTTTCCATTATCAATTCATGGTTTTGTCTTGCCAAATTTGCACGTTCTTCCGCCTATAATCTCATTTCTTCTTGTATTCTTTGTCTTAAAACCTCTATTGTTTCATTTTTATCATTACCATGTATTAATCCTCCATTTACCTCTTGATTTCTTCCTTCTCGTCTTTCATCTCTTAATTTCCGATCTTCTGGTTCTTCCATTGAACCTGATCGCCAGGTATGCACGCTTACTCTATCATAATCCACACCTCTATCTTGTATAAGTGTTTGCTGTCGAACCTGATTTTCTCCATCATTCCTTGTTCTATTTCTTCGTGTTCTTACTCTTGAAGATTCTCCCATTTCACTTGTTTTTCCACCTACAAGTCGTTTACTCCTCCTTACGGTTTTTGTTGGTTCTGACGTATTTCTTCTTCTTCGATCCATTTCTTCAACCCTAACAATTTCTTCAAATCTCCAAATTACAACTATAGATCTCTTAATTTGATTCTCCCTGTTTCGAGCGCCAAAATGTAGTAGCAGGAAATCCCACACTACACCCCTCACAAGAATTTGCACAATCGATCTATGAACACTTAATCAGGAACAACGATTTTCATTCATTGACACTTAGAAAATTACAAAGAAAAAAGGAAATTAAAATACAATCACTTTGTTTAGAATTTTCTCTCTCCTAAAAACTTTCTTAGCATTTCAAAAATTATCCCCCTCTCTCAAGATTACTCATCCCCTATATATAGGGGATTACATAATGGATGACAGCTCATAGACAGCTAAGTTGTCCCTTAATTTCGGATTTAACTTGCGATATCTTCGCGAGTACAATAATGTTAATCTCGCAAACACCCTAATCTTCGCAGGATCTTTTATGTTTTCTTCATGTTTCTACCATCGTTACTTGTTGCGTCATTTTTTTGATCTTTTCTGCGACGCTCGCCAGTGTCTTTAGTGAAAACTTCGCAAGAATGTTCTTGCTGCGATATTCTGATCCTACAAAAATAGTTGTTTTTCCCCTATTTCTCACCCCATTTTTCCTGTTTCCGATTCATATTATATTAATTCTCATCCCCAATAATCCTACATACCACCAATTGTTTTTCAAAAGATCCAAAATTCTATCTTTTTCTTTGTTGACTTTGTTTTTACACCCTACATCTTTTATCCACCCAGTCACTAAATTCCCTAAGAAGAAAAAATCCTACTCCATTCTCTTATCACCACCATAGCCGCCATGTTCTCACCTCCTTCGACAATCACCACTAGGAGTCCTTTTCCTGATTTATATGGGCTATTTAATGAAGCTTTGGTCGTGTTTGGTGAGACGATGAAAGATACTAATGTCAATGATGTAGTTTATAGTTTTTTAATTGAAGGTCTTTGTAGTGCGTGAGGTTAAGTGAGGCGAAAAGAATCCTTGGTGCGAATGAATAGTACCGGGATTGGGTGGATGTGAAGACGTATAATTGTCTCCTTCATGGGAATTGTTTGCATGAATAGAAAAACGTAAAAGCTTATTTTGGTAAAATGGTAAATCGAGGGGTTTTGTATTGCAGTCGTCCATAACTGGACGACCAGTTCTTTAGAAAATCTTTTAGAAAAAAAACTGCTAATTTAACATGAGTGATTAATTAGGTTAACAGCCCTCGCTCTCTTAGAAAATTGAATTGAATTGAATTTCTCTCACATATTTCTCTGTACGACTCTCTCTCTCACCTATTTATAAATACCTAAATCGCTTTACCACCCTCTCTGGGTGGTAAACCTCCATACTAGCCTCCATTACCACCTACAATACCATAAAATTGAGCCGTTATTCGACCATTAGATAAAAAAACGATGATCGGTGATTGATGGAATCTGACCAGATGATGAAATATGGTACAACTTTGCTTTAGCAATCAACACCCTAGCCCTTTTTTTGGAAAGGAGTCTCTTAATCAATCTTTGAATCTCAAAAGCCTTCTCAAACCCTTTAATCCTAAAATTATTTCATCAGCTACTTTATGTTCCTAATACCTTAAATATCTCAATTTATTCTAAGACACCAGAAGACTCTAGTTACCAAGACACCAGCAGAACCGAGCTACTAAGATTCATAGAAGCAAAGTCACAAAATCACAGAGATACAAAGACACCCAGTTTCAAGTTTTATCCTGGATTTTTCCATTTCACTAGAATTTTTCCAGCTTCAATTTCGATCTTCTTCAACAACCTAATTTATCGATTTCTGTTTATTAGGATTTCTTTAAGCCTTTGAATTTTCTTCTATTTTAATCTTTACCCTAGCTGCTATTTTCTGCTTTTGCCTTCAATTTTTCCGGTTCTGACTCTATTTGCTTAGTTATTATCTTGATAGCTCCCTATCATCGTTGATATTTACCCATTGTTTCTCTTTCTTTTTTTCTAAGTAGACATATGAAGTTACTTAAATTATGTAAAGGAAAAATAAAATCATTGCCAAAACTAATGCTTTCTAGTATGATTACAGGTACTATGTGCTATAATTGAAAAAAAGAAGAAGAAGGAAACACCTGGGAAAACCAGGGATTCAAGGAAACTCACAGATCATGTCGCTGACCCTCTCTAAGGTGAATCTTGTAAGTTTAGAGAAGATAAAACCAGTCTTGTACTGCTCTAATAAAATAAATCATGCTGATGGTTTGATTCAAATCCATATTAAGATAAGCTTGAAATGCTTCAATGAGGTAATCCTAACCTCCACTTTGTTTCCTATTAATTCTAGGAACGTAGAGAGTAAACCCTCCATCTATTTGGTTGGTCCTCACATATCTCTTGAAAATTGTGTTTTAACCATATTTGAATGCACTAATGTTGAACATCTCAATTATTGTATCATCCCTGCTTATTACTATGATAGAAAATTATATGCCTCTTTAAATTTGCAATGTGGAAATTATTCTTTCTTTTTAGATAGTTAAATTTAGATACCCTGTAATCTCTTATTTCTGGCAGTTCATAAGTGATAGCTTGGAACTGCCGGGTCTTAGGAAAACTTGATGCTAGAGTTAGTCTCTTAGATACTCTAAATTAGGAAAATCCCTACATCTTATTTTTATTTGAAACTAAACAAATAACGCTGAAATGCATAAAATTCTAAAACAAGTTAATGTCACTAACTACCACCTAGTTCCACCAAGAGGTATTGCTGGTGGATTATGTCTTATTTGGAAGAATAATGTGAACATTAGAATAATTGACTATGATTATAATTATATAAATGCCACTGTCGTTAATCATTTTAATGACAATAGTTGGATTCTCACCTGTTTCTATGGGAGTCCGTATAGAAAACTGAAAAAGGACTCTTGGAAAATCATAAAAAATATGGCAGCAACAATGGATAAACCTTGGATAATCATAGGAGACTTAAATGTGGTTCTACATGAAGAAGAAAAGAACAATATTTTTCCTTTTAAGAAACATGATGCTAAAATATTTAATGATTTGATAAAAAAAATGTGGTTTAATGGACTTGGGTTTCTCATGATACACGCTCACCTGGAATAATCATAGAACTGATATTCATGACATAGAGCAAAGATTAGACAGGGGCCTAGTAAACTCTAAATGGAATAGTAAATTTCCAAATTCTAGCATAAAACATCTTGGTCCTCTTGCTTCTGATCATGTGCCAATCAAACTCAATACTTACAATCATTGGAATGATGGGGCTATCCCATTCAAATACTTTGGTGAATGGATCAAGCATGAAGAGTGTAAACCTCTCATAACTAACCTTTGGAAAACACATGTCAAGGTTTCTCCAGCTCATAAAGTTAATAAAAAATTAACAACTGTAAAACATATATTGAGACTCTGGAATAATCCAGCTTCGGGAACATCCAAAATAACATTAATGGTATTAAAAAGGACCTTGAAAGAACTAATAATAAGCCTAACTATGCAAATAAATCAACTGACCTTCTTTATCTCAGAAAAGACCTAGCAACTTGGTATGTTATAAAAGAAAAATTTTGGAAGGTTAAAAGTAGAGATCAAAACCTGGCTCTAGGTGATAGGAATACAAGGTATTTTCATAATAAAGCGAAACAAAGATTTAGGAGGAATAAAATCGAAATCCTTAAGAATGATAGGAACGAATGGTTAGATAATCGTAAGGATATCGCAGATTGCATAACTGGCCACTTTCAAAACATTGCTACCACTGTTAATCCCACTATAAACCAAAGCATGATAGACCTTATTCCTAGCATAATTGATTTAGACAATGAAATGCTTTGTTGTACTCCTTCAGAAGCTGAAATAAAAATATTCTATTTTTGATGGAACCTGATAAAATTCCAGGCCCGGATGGTTTCCCACCTAATTTTTTCCAACAAAACTGGGAAACTGTAGGGCTTGACTTGATCAACATGGTTCAAAATTTCTTTGTTTCTGAAAATCTTTCTAAGGAAATGAATGCCTCTTTCATCTCTTTAATCCCAAAAATTCTTAACCCCATTACTCCTGCCGAGTTTAGGCCAATATATAGCTTTAGCAAACACATCCTACAAAATAATATCAAAACTAATGGCAGGAAGAATGAAAGGACTTTTGGGAAAACTTATTTCACATATCAATCTGCCTTCATTCCTGGAAGGCAGATCTCTGAAAATATTACGCTTGCGCATGAAATCATACACAAGATGAAAAACTAAATCAAAAAAGGGATTTATGGGATTAAAAATAGACATGTCCAAAGCATTCGACAGATTCGAATGATACTTCCTGATAAAAATTATGACCAAGCCAGGATTCAACAACAAATGGTGTAAACTTGTGTACCAATGTATTTCAACAACTTCTTTTTCTGTTTTACTAAATGGGTCCCCCACTAAGTTCTTTAAACCTACTAGAGGTTTGAGACAGGGAGACCCAATGTCTCCTTATTTGTTTCTTTTCTGTATGGAAGCGCTTTATAGAACTATAATACATGCTGAAAATTCAAGACTGATAAAACGTATCAAAATAGTTCACTAAACTCCCTCTATAAGCCATTTATTGTTTGCAGATGATTGTTTACTATTTTGTAAGATAAATGAAAAAACTTGCCATAACTTAGTCAACCTGTTCAAGAACTTTGGTTTGGATTTAGGGCAGCTTATCAATCTAAGTAAATCGGGAGTCTTCTTTAGCCCTAAAACTGAAACAAGCATCAGAAACAAAGTTAAAGAAATTCTAGGAGTTGCTGCAATACCTTTAAAAAATAAGTACTTATGATCTCCTTTGTTTACTAATAGATCTAAGATTGAATGTTTTGAACCATTGGTGGAAAAAATGAAAACTAGATTGGCTAGCTGGAAAGGAACCGACTTCAACAATGCTGGAAAGACTGTAATGATCAAGAACATAACTACCTCTTTGTATGTTTACCAAATTAATTGCTTTAAGTTACCCGTAAAGATATGTAACAAAGTTGGTGGGGAAAGGATGAAAACGGACTAAACAAAAATGGTAAGAAAGGTGTTTGCTTAAAAAACTGGGACTCTATTAGTAGATCTCTTGAGGAAGGAGGTCTAGGGATAAAACACGTGCAAAACTTTAATTTATCTATGATTGCTAAGATGGGATGGAGATTAAAAGAGAATCCTGATTCTCTTTGTGCCTTCGTTCTCAAAGAAAAATATTACCCAAACTATGATATTCTCCATATAAATAATACCCCTAATAACAAAGATAGTTGGATATGCACTAGTACAGAAATATGCTTTAACCACGCCAGATATAAATTTCCCTGTCACATACTGTGCAGCTTTCTACTGTTCATAATACGCAAGTTGCTGGTGGTGAATATAAAGTTGCGCAACTTAAGAGGAAGGGAAAGAAGAAGGTTACCAATTCTTTTGTTCATGAGGTTGTTCAAAGCAAGGGGTATGGATAAGTTGATCGGGAGTTTGCTGCTAAGATGGTGAATGCTAAGCAGTTAAAGGTTAATATGGCAATGGCCAAAGCTGATTTTGAAGCTGCCTATGTTGAATTGGCAAGAACTAAACATTCGCAGGCTCCAAAATCAGTTTTAGTTAATAATGGAAAAGTGGGTGAAGCTGATCCATTAACTAAGACAGGTTTGGTTGCAACTAAGATTCCTAAACCTGTTAGGTCTGCCCCTCTGACTCCTATTAGTGATCAACTAATGGCTGGTGAGTTTTCGCTTAATGAAAATAAGTTTGATGTTCTCAATTTAGTTCCAGACGTGGCAGAAAGTTCAGCGGATGCCAAGTTCAGGGATAAACAAGAAGCAGAAAGAGAACGCGTGAAAACCATGCATAAGCTGGTTAACTCTACGGTTGGAAAAAGCTCACAACTTGAAACTATTTCTGAATCCGAATCTTACTTGGATTTAGGAGTTTCAAACTTAAGAAGTCGTGTGGAAATGGGTAACTCTCCAAGAATCAATACTGGGAATTCTTCTCAGTCAGCTAATATTTTCTCCAAAATAAGTTTTTAATGCGTGTTCATACTTGAACATTAATGGCATTGCACGCCATGCTGCTAGGTGCAAATTACATGAGTTACTTAAGGATTTCAAGCCGGATATCTTTTGCATTGCTGAGCTGAAGGTACATTGTACTCTCAATTTTATTCAAGGGATTTATGTGGATGGTTATAAGAAAGACATTATTCATAATTCAGTTGGTTCTTCAAAAGGGAATATCTGGATTTTTTGGTTGAATGATTTAGCTATGCCTGTAGTTGTGAATACTTGTAGGCATGCTATTACTGTTGAAACGGAGGGTGTGTTGGTATTCTTTGTTCATACTAGTTGTTTTCAAGTCCATTGAAGAAGGTTATGGCAACAACTTTATTCAATTGATAATAATACTCCGTGGTTGGTTATGGGTGATTTTAATTGTGTGTTGCGCAATGATGAGAAAAAAGGAGGACGTGAACCGCGGACTTTAGTCATTAATGAGTTTAGTGATAGGATGGATAATAATGATCTTTTTGAAGTTGATTTTTTGGGTTCAAAATACACTTAGGATAATGGACAATCAGGTGTATGTAGAATCCTTTGCAAATTAGATAGAGTTATAATTAATGAAGCCTGGCTTAATAAATTCTAGAATTTGAGGTGTAAATATATTCCTCGCGACCATTCTCCTCTTATTGGCTTTCCTTTTGCCCATCCAAGACCGAAAAGAGCACCTTTTAGAGTGCAAAAGATGTGGTTTTCTCACCCTGATTTCATGAGCATGGTTATTGAGAGTTGGAATGCTCCTGTTTCTAGCTCTCCTGCTTATATATTTCCTTTCAAGCTCAAAGGGTTGAAGGCGGCTATGAAAGAATGGAATTTAAGGATTTTTGGCAATGTTTATGTGAAGCTCAAACAGGCTAAGTTGACTATAGAAGTTGCTCTTCGTATTTCTGACAAAGATCCGGAAGACATTACTAAGATGAATTTTGCCAAAGAAGCTTCAGTGACTCTTCAGGAAATTCGTTCTCAACAATCCATTATGTTGAAACAGAAGTCGAGAAATAAGTGGCTCACTGATGGGGCTAGTAATATTTCGTTTTTTCATACCAATATTCTAACTCGCAGGAGCAGTAATCTGATTTCGGAATTGGTAGATGAGAATGGGAATGTCCTCACGGATTAAGACCAAATTAGAGATCATATGGTTTATTTTTTTGAGTCTAAGTTTAATGGTGCTGAATTACCCATTGATGATGAATTATTTCATTATGATCATAACATTATTTCTTCAGATGATAGTCAGAGAATGGATGAAATTCCTACTATGGAAGAGATAAAGGCAGTTGTTTTTGATCTTGGTGCGGATAGTGCACCTGGCCCTAACGGTTTCTCTGGTTGTTTCTATAGGCATTGTTGGGATGTGATACAACGCTATTACTTTTTGCTGGCAAGAGAAAATAATTCCTCAAGGTACTAACTCTAGTCTTTTGATCTTATTATCCAAGGTTAGAGGAGCCAACACTCTTCGTAACTTTAGGCTCATTAGTCTCAATAATTTTTTCTTCAAAATTTTCACTAAGATTTTAGCTACAAGACTGGGTAGTGTACTTGATAATCCTATTTCAGAAGAACAAGTTGCTTTCATGAAGGGGAGAAACATTCGTGAAAACATCAGTGTGGCGTCGAAGATGGTTAATGAGCTCAAAACTAAGCGTAAATATGGCAATTTGGGTCTAAAACTTGACATCACCCAAGCTTTTGACACGGTAAGTTGGTCTTTCGTTTTGGAAGTTTTTCGGAGGTATGGTTTTTCTCAGAGTTGGTGTGCTTGGATCTTTTCGGTTCTTAACTCGGCTCGTACATCTATACTTCTTAATGGTAGTCCGAAGGGTTTCTTCAAGATTAATAGAGGACTGAGGCAAGAAGATCCTTTATCGCCTCTTATTTTTGTTTTTATTGAAGATGTTCTTAGCAGAAATCTGTTAAAATTATTTCTTGAGAAGAATATGATGCCGGTGCTTTCAAAAAATAAAAAAGGTACGTCCCCTACCTATCTTTTCTTTGCGGATGACATAATGATTTTTTGTAAAGGCAACATGAAGAGTTTGCATAATCTTCTTGCGTTACTTGGAAAATATGAAACGGCTTCTGGTCAAACTGTTTGTCGACAAAAGAGTAAGGTTTACTATCGTGGTGGTTCTTTGAGTCGATGTAGTACAATCACTAATTTACTTGGTATGAAAGTCTCTACCTTTTCGGATAGGTATCTTGGTGTTCAAATTATGCCCAGAGATGTTAGGTATCGTCACATTAGAAATGTGATTGATAAGATTAAGAATCAACTTGTTGTTTGGAAAGGTAAATTGCTATCTTTCCAAGACAGAATTGTTCTTATAAATTCGGTGATTGCTAGTTATTCCGTTCACAAAATGGTTGTTTATAAGTGGCCTATGAAGTTCATCCGACAAGCTAAGCGTGTGATTCACAACTTTCTTTGGTCTGGAGATGCTGAGGTTTCAAGAAAGTGTGTTGTGGGATTTCCAAATGTTTGCTGCCCTTTGAATAAAGGTGGATTAGGTATTACTAGTTTGGATGTCAAAAACAAGGCGCTTCTCATGAAGTTATGGTGGAACATTCATTCATCTAAAAAGAAATGGGCGCGTTTCTTATGGGAAAAATACACTTCTCGGCTTGGCAGACTTAAACAATATGGTGTGAGGTCTTCGATTTTTCCGGGCATTCGTTTAATTCACTCCACTGTGGACAAAAATACCGAAGTGCTTCTTGGTGATGGGAGGACTACATCTCTCTATTTTGATGTTTGGTATGGCAATGAGAGTATAGCTGGCATGCTTGGAGAAACTGACCTGGACGGTTCTGTCATGGTTAGTGATCTTATTGTTAACAATACTTGGCAGTTGCAGGGTAATCATGTTCAGCAGTTGGTGCGAGCAGGTGTGGACTTGACAAATTTACTGGCACTATAAGGTGGGAATGATTGTAGAGTCTAGATGCCTGAGATGAGTTGGAAGTTTTCAGTTTCGTCAGCAAAACAGATCAAAGGAATAACTATGCAGCAGCTGAGGTGTACGGTCTTTTGTGGAGGAAAGCAATACATCCGAAGTTAGCTGCACAAAATTGGAAGCTCACTAAAGAGGCATGCGCAACTCAGGACAAGATCAAGAGCAAATTAAAAATAGAACTGGCTAGCAGATGTTACTTATGCAAGTCAAATGAAGAATCCTTAGAACATATCTTATGGAGTTGTTCGTTTGTAGCTCAAATCTGGATGTGGTGCTCAGGTTTGTTTAAACTCCAGCCTAACTATGATATTATGATCTCTTACAAGGCATCTAAAGGGCATAGTCGCATTGCCAAAGATTTATGGTTATTGGACAACATGGTGATCCGTTCGGAACTGTGGCAGACAAGAAATATGGCATGTTTTCATAATACAACAGTGAATACTCACTTCTTCAAACAACGTATCTTCCATTTGATTCATGGTTTTTTTTGTTCGTTTGAAGAGTTACATGTACAATATTGTGGAAGACTTTGAGATTTTGAACTGTTTTGGTCTGCGACATATACAGGTAAAATTTGTGCAACCAATTGAATGTACCTAGGTACCTCCGAACAGGGATGAGCTGTTATTGTGCTGCGATGGTGCTGCCAAGGGAAACCCTGGTATTTCAGGTACTGGTGTTGTTGTGCGAGATGCTGATTGTAATTTTGTTGGGGCGATGAGCATTGGCTTGGGAAAAACAAATAATTTCCTAGCAAAAGTGTATGGCGTGATTGTTGGTTTTGAATGGGCTACAAAATGGGCAGTGCGCAAAGTCTTGGTAAGATCTGATTCTATGGGCGCAATTATGGCGTTTGAGAGTAATAATTTTCCTTGGTTTGCAAGGCAGAGATAGAGGAGGATTCAAGATAACTATGATTCCATACGCTTTGTGCATACTTATCGTGAAGCTAACTTTGCAGCTGATGCTATGGAAAAGAGAGGTTGCTTATTAAGGAATGGTGAAGGGATTTTTTTTTGTTAAATCCAAAATGTATTAATGAATAACGAAAGAGTACAACCTGACAAAAAACAAAAAAATGGGGCCTAAACCCCTCAATTACACACTACTTGAATCTGAAATAATCCACATTAGGAAGTTCCAAACTTTTGATAAAAAAAGGTCTCTCATCATAATATAATCCTTGGCCATCATTT
This sequence comes from Papaver bracteatum, assembly GCA_023529315.1. Classification (NCBI taxonomy): domain Eukaryota; kingdom Viridiplantae; phylum Streptophyta; class Magnoliopsida; order Ranunculales; family Papaveraceae; genus Papaver; species Papaver bracteatum. The sequence goes on along the minus strand of JAJJWX010002758.1, from coordinate 1,616,977 downwards.
AGAAAGCAACCGCGTTTAGCCATTGCATCAGCCGAGAAATTTGCTTCTCGGAACGTGTGAACAAAACGAATCGTATCATACTTCTGTCTAATCAAGTTCCATCTCTGTCTTGCAAACCAAGGCAGATTAGAAGTTTCAAGCGCCAAAATAACACTTCTTGAGTCTGACCGAACTAGAATTTTTGTTATATTTGTAGCCCAAGCCCATTCTAAGCCCACTAAAACCGCATATAGTTCTGCCAGGAAATTGTTTGTCACGCCCAAGCCTAAACTTAATCCTCCAACAAAATTATTGTCATGATCTCGAGCTACTACACCTGCCCCAGCCACTCCTGGGTTTCCTTTTGCCGCCCCGTCACAACACAACAACATTTCACCTCTCTCCGGAGCGAACCAACTGCATTTAATAGGCTGTACCATCTTTACCTGTCTGTGGGCTACACGGAAGCAGTTAAGAATCAGGAGGTCTTCAGCTGTGTTGTTCATATAGCTGTTTAGCCGAATAGCATAATCTTGAATCAAATGAACGACTCTTTGTTTGAAGAAGTGGAAGATAACTGTCGCATTGTCAAAACAAGCCATATTTCTTGTATTCCATAGCTCCGAACGAATAACCAGGTTTGCAAGCAGCCATAAGTCTTTCACAATTCTACTTCTTCCCTTCGCCTTCTTATAAGAAGATACCAAGTCATAAAGAGGTGTGAGAATGAACAAACCTGACATACAACTCCAAGCCTGACCTGCAAAATCACAACTCCAGAGAATGTGTTCCATAGTCTCTTCCTCTTTTTTGCAGAGATAACATCTATTTGGCAACTCCTTTTTGAATCTGGTTTTTAGTTTATCTTGCGTTGCACAAGCATCCCTCACAATATTCCAGTTCTGAGCCCCCAGCTTTGGGTGAATGGCACGCCTCCACAGTAGCCCATAAACTTCCGCAGTAGCATACTTTCTTCGCAGAATCTGTTTTGCAGAGGAGACTGAAAAAATTCCTTTCATGTCAGGCATCCATACCCTGCAGTCAGGACCTCCATTGAGTATAGGAAAATCGCTTGCAGTAACTCCCGCCCTTATCAGGTTCTGACCATGTTCCCCCTGAAGTTTCCACGAGTTATTATTTAGAATATCACTCACCCTTACTGAACCATCCAGGTTGTTATCACCTAGGATCTCTTCCATCCCCTAGAATTGACTTTGTATTCTTTTCCATCTCTCTGTGCACCATCCTAATACCCGGGAGAATGGAAGACTTTACCCCATAACTCTTTATACGTCCCAGACGAGAAGTATACTTAGCCCATAAGAACTTTCCCCAATTTTTCTTGGTAGAACGAATATTCCACCAAAGCTTCATGAGAAAGGCCTTATTCGTAACTGCCAAAGAAGTAATGCCCAGTCCCCCTTCTTTCCGAGGAAAGCACACCTTCGGAAAACCCACCACGCATTTTCTTGTAGTCTCTGCATCCCCCGACCACTGAAAGTTACGAATCACTCTCTCCGCTTGCTGAATGGTGAAGGGATGAACTATGATGAGAGGCCTTATTTTCTAAGTTCTTTAGAATATCCTCATGTTACTTATTTCAGATCTAAATAGTTTGTACATTTTTGGGGTCTTTCGACCTCTTTTCTTGTAAACTCTTTTAAATATTTGCTATTCATCAATTCAATTTTGGACTTACCAAAAAAAATGTTTTGGCGTGTCTATAGGTAGAATTATACCCTATAGACACGCCATGTTCTATGGACGTGTTAATATAAGTGCTTTAAGCCACGCCATGGCTAGTAGTGTGTCCAAATATCAACTGTTCAGTCACGTTAACTTTTAATTTTTAATTGGGCTTGTTTATAGACCAGTCTATGGCCACGTGAACCAGTTGTGGTGTGTCCATAAAAATAGTCACGCCACTTGAGGCATGGTTAAAAAGTTGGTTTGAATAGTCACGCCACTTGAGGCGTGGTTAAAAAGTTCGGTTTATTGGACACGCTAGTATGCATGCCCATATTGTGCATTTATTAGCCACACCGGTTTTGTTGCGTGGTTAAAAAGTTCGGTTTATTGGACACGCTAGTATGCGTGTCCATAGAGTGTGTTTAATAGCCACACTGATTTTGTTGCGTGTCTAAAAAGTTTGGTTTATTGGACACGCTAGTATTCGTGTCCATAGTGTGCTTTTTATAGCCACACCGGTTGTATTGCGTGGCTAAAAAGTTCGGTTTATTGGATACGCTAGTAGCGTGTCCATAATGTGCATTTTATAGACATCGGCTTATATGCATGGTTAAAAAGTTGGTTTTATTAGACATGCTAGTATGTGTGTCCATAGTGTGCGTTTTATAGACACGCCAGTTCTATTTATTACTGGGTACATGAAATGGGCTGTAACTGCGACAGCACTGGCCCAGCTCTGTTGAGGGCCTTTTTCTTCTCCAGCCCAACAGTCATTAACTGACTTTCAAAAAATAAATAAAAAAGCTTCTGCCCAAATTCGAACGCATGGTCTCGACTCGAAGGAGGTAGGTAACAAGACGAATCAATCCACCAAGCTGCAAATCTATAGTTGTTTAAGATTAGTTACAATAACCTATTTCTTCTATCAATATGGACAAAAGGATAGTTGCAATCTATAGATGAATCATTTGATGCTCCGCAACTCACAAAGAAGAAATTCTTCCTCTTCCTCCTCATGCTCTGCAACTCATTCATCCCTTTTACCCCAAACCTATATTTCCATTTCCTCCTCCTTTACTACTCTTTCACCCCTTTAATCCCAAACACTAGCACTAATGCTTGGACTTGGTTTTGTTGTTGTTTCTTGTTTGGTGCATGAATCCATTAATATATTTTGGTGCTTGTGTAAGTGTTTTAATGGATTCAACAGCAAACAAGAAGACAACAACAAAAACTAGTCCAAGATGCTCTGCCAAGTTAACCTGCATCTGAATGTATATAAATAACACATCTGATAGACTTGCCTTCTATGAATGCATAAAACCAAACGGTTGACCTAATGATGCACCTCTTAATTGGAGTAAAATCTAATGAATTAGGCGACTAAATTTATGCTTTTGAAATAAGGTACGTTTAGCAGAGTAATGGCGGATTTGAAGAGGGTGCACATGGCATTGAAAAGGCGTTAATAACCAAGCGACAGACACTTGACCAAGCTCCACAAAAGACCATTTATGGATAAGCTACTACCATTAATTAAACAAGGCAGGGGGATAACAGATTATTATACCAAAAGAAAAAATCATAGAAATAGAGATTATTATTCTTTTGCTAAGTCCAATGGTTTATTAAAGAAAAAAAAACGTAATTACAAGAATTACAAAGAGGGATCTAGTCCCCCCACCCCCATAAACCAAAGGGTGAAAAAATAACAGAAATAGAGATTAAGAAAACAGATAATGGAAGAGAATGCTAGTAGTTCAGTAAACGAAAATCACACCGAGCCACCACTCGATTCAGAAGCAATGGTACGTGCAAAGTTGACAATTGGGACTTTATCAAGCTCTGAGATTGAAAGGTTGATTCCTTTCCTGAATCAGGAGAAGATAAGGAATAAAAAGCAAGAGGAGAGAGAAGAATTTGAAAGATTAAGGTTTGAAAATGATGAGGATTTTCAGTTGTGGATGAGAAAGTTGGATGCCAAAGATGCACGTCGACACAGGCAGAAGCTTCAACGATGAGGAGAGTGGAAGTGTTCATGGGGGAAAACTCGCAGTGCGACAGAAAGTGATAGTGAAGATGAATAAAAAAACTGTGAATGAGGAGAAGATGAGGAGCGCAGTGATGATTCAATGAAGAGAGATGAGAGATCAAAAGAAGCAGAGAAAAAGAAGAGGAAGAGGCAAGAGTTTGAAGATGTGATGTACAAGTGTTATCTCGCCGAAAATAAGAACAACCCTCGTAAGTTTGCTCGAACCATGTCGGAACCCCTGAACGTGGATTCTGGCGGAGAGGAGATTCCTGGGTTAAACCTCGATGGAGAGCCTATGTTTTCCGGTGAGATGGTGGTTTGCTGTGAAGAAGAAGATGATGAAGAAAAAAACGAAGATGATGATCTCTAGGGTCCCTACACATCTTCAGACGATGATGATGGTACTGGTGCCTACTATAAAGAGGATAAGTTAAACTACAACAGCAACAGTGATGGCGATTCTTGGTGATTGCTTTATACTGTCAATCCCTTAGGCCTAGAGTAATGTGATATTTTGATTACTATTTCTCTTGTGCATCTTCGTGAAAACTTTTGAGGATATTGATGGTACTTTATGTTTCTGAAAAAGTGTATGGATAATGGGGTTTCAATTTCAGACATTTGGTGGTAATTTGTTTTTTATTTGATAGATGGTGTTGATGAAGAAGATGCTAGGGGAATTTTGGGGTTCAGTTTGCAGCAGGTGCATTGTGTGGATAGCAGCTGAGAGAGTTGCAGTGGTTATGATTAGGTAAACTTTTTATGTCAGGTAGATTAGTAATGTTGCATCTTTGAATTTCGTTTGTAAAAAGAAAGTTGTAATGGCACTAGTAGCCTGTCGGGTGTTTAGAAGTCATATTCTGTTTGCTTTGTCCTTCTTTAGATGTAATTAAACTAGTTGTGTTCTTCTAGTTGTTTGAATTTTCAGTAGTATTAAACTTGTGATGGATTTATGTTTGAAGGGTTTGAAGAAATTTGTCAGTTTTTCTTGCTCTTTTGATTTCAGTAGTAATGGATTGAATACAGTAAAGGTAGAAACAAGCAATGTTCTTGGTGAATGATTCTAAAATTCCAATGATTGTTAAGTAAAGATAGGTAGGAATGACTGAATTAATGAATCAATAGGGTATATAAAATGTTGTTTAAGATGGTAGAAACTAGGGTATTACTCCAGTTTATAAAATGTTGTTGGAGTAAGATTAATTCAAAGACTATTTTAGGCCTAATTCCAAAAAAAAATCTATGTGCAAGCCTAGTACTATTACTACCAATCCTAGCATGACAGAATATTAATTCAATAATCAGTATATCCAAATCCAAACTCATCCAACATTGCTAAAACCCATCTGCATACAAAATCCCACCATGATATAAGAATCAATTTGTTTTTCAACAATCCATACATTCATTCTCTAGTTAACAGAAAAATCCAAACTGCTAACTTAAATTTGAACCAAATTTAGTACCATGATGATCATCATTACCAAAATAGTATAACCCAAAACCAAAAAAAAAAGGCTAAAAGAATATAATTTACACTAACCAGCTCCTTAAACAAAAACCAAAAAATGTTCCAACCTAATCATTCATCTATTAGCAAACACAAACAACTACATTCTATCACATGGCTTGATTATCGCTTAGTCCTTGGAAATGGTTGCTCATATGCAGTCGTTTGAGAAGCAGGGACTGCTGTTGGTGTTGGTGCTTTCCTTGCAGTTCTACCATTAATGTTGTACTGATAGTAATCATCCCTGGATGTCCTTTGCAGGTCAAGTTTATCTACCTTCGGAAATTTATACTCATTCCGACAAATAACTGTCGTACTGAATTCCTCGTCGACTTCATCACCAACATATTTCCATATTTGGGTAGGTGTACCTAACACAATAGACTTTTTTTTTATTTTCCTAGTCTGGTACATAAAATACCTGCTTAGCTTAGGAGGCTACAATGAAATGATCATCCTGGAGTCCCAACTTATCAAGCTCAACCAAAATGTAGCCAAGTTTGTCTTTTAAGATCCCTGCTTTGGTAACCCATTTACACCTGAATAGTGGCATTTTCAGCGAATGATATGTCGGCACCCATATCTCTTGTAAAACACCATAATAATCCGCCAGATTAAGGGTAATCCTTGCTTTTCCAATGTGTGTGTCAGTTGCCTCTACGTAAACCCCGCTATTCTGGTTAACGGAACCATCATGAGATTTTGTGCGAAACATGTATCCATTGATGTGATATGCTTTGTATGTCTCTACTTGTGCATTCGGTGGGATTGATAGCCACCTTAAATCTTGATTGAAGTTTTCCCTAGAGTCTGCCCACTCGCTCTCAACCTGAAATACATTAAAAGGATTAGCCTCCGTCTCAGCGCAAAAGTTACATAGCAAGAGTGACATTTTCTGCAAACTCTTACCACTTTTTGTAACCATTTAGAGAATTCTTCACGATGTTTTTTATCTAGCTGCCTATCACTCATACCAAGATATGTATCCTTCAAAAAATTCTGGTGTCGGATGGACAGTGCAATGATTAATGTAATTATCTTTACAGAAATTCGGACACTGAATCAAAAACTAAATAAAAAATGAGGTTATTTGTTTAGATCTAGTTATACATACTCAATGTAAGGAGCAACTTCAGGCGAATTCCGCAATACATAGAAATGCGCTTTATCAAACAAATCCTTATCAACCCGAGGAAACTTAGGATTTGACATTGGTTTTCCCCTGAAAGAATAAGAATCTTCGGCAGTGTCAGATGTGTCGAGTTTGTTTGGTGGAATTCCGACTGTATCATTCATGATTTGTTGGTGCTCACTGATAACCTCAATTGTCTCTTCCGCAAGGTTCCCTTCAGCAATGCTTCCTCCAGGTCTGTTTCTGTTTCGCACATGGCCTTTAATGACCTTCATGCACCTTTCAAATGGATACATCCATCGAAAGAATACATGACCACAAATTTGCACTTCCTTGGTAAGATGCACAGTTTAATGAACCATGATGTCGAAAAAGGATGGAGGAAAGTATTTATCGAGCAAGCACAACGAGATCCGACTACAATTTTTATAGCTCTGCCACCTTGATTTCTTTGCTAGATATTGCCCTGAAAAAGAAACAAAACCTGATGATAGCATATCTTGTTGGCTGCGACGTAATTGATTTAATCACAATGGGCAAAAAATGCTACATTAGCATGTGATAATCATGCGATTTTAGTCCGATAAGCTTTCGATCTTTTCGATTCACCAGGGTTGAAAAGTTTGAACAGTACCCTTTTGGAACCTTTATCTCGGATAATGTTGCACATAACTTGTCCTTTTCCTCCGGTCTTAATGAGTGACATGCTGCCTTTAGTATATACCCCCTTTGCCATTTTCCCGAGGTTGCAACTCGTCTCTAAAACCCATCTCCTTCAGGTCCATTCGAGCAGCAAGGTGGTCTTTCGACTTAAATTCATTGTTCAACAATGTTCCAACAATACTCTCGCATACATTCTTATCGACGTGCATGAAATCTATGCAATGGTGGAAAACATTATACCTCCAGTAGGGGAGAAGCCATAACCATATATTGAAATTTTTCCATTAGGGCCTTTCAGTCTCCTTCTCCTTTCTATTTTTTGGGTCGATGGTATTTTCGATTCCCTTCATCTTTCCACCTCTTCCTGGGTTATCCTGCACGAATTCAACCACAAAGTTCTTCCATCACTTTCCCCATTTATTCTTTATAGACTTTACCTCATTGTATATTTGTGACGGGGTCATAAGTTCTGGAGCCTTTTTAGTTTCATATTTTCCGTTGAACCCCTTTTGACGTCTGAATGGATGATCGTATGGTAGATATCTTTTATGCCCGGTATAAACCTCTTTTCTACAATGTTTTATCCAGACATAGTAAGTATTTTTACCACACACATTACAAGCATCTCGTCCCTGGTAGGGGCAACCGCACAGTGTACCGAGAGCCGGGTAATCATTTATTGTGCATAAAACAACCGCACGTAGAGTAAACATCTCATGTTTCAGCGCATCAAAACATTCGACTCCCTCAAACAATTCCTTGAGATCCTCGACAAATGGTTGTAACATGACATCAATGTCCTTACAAGGCCCCCCATCGTTAATTAATGAAAGCATGGTGAACTTTATCTTCATACACAACTCTGGCGGAAGGTTTTAAATCACTGTCAGAATTGGCCACACAATGTGATATTTTTGCATGCCTTTGTTTACGTCAACCCCGTCAGCCGAAATTCCTAGCCACAGATTTCGAGGATCATCACGAATTACGGGAGATCTTTCATATATATTTTTTCATGCTGGTGAGTCCGCCGGATGCTTTAAAACATCCTCTTCTTTCTTTCTAGTGTCGTGCCACAATAAATATTCGACAATTCTCTTTGATTGAAATAGCCGTTTCAGTCTTGGGATAATTGGGAAATACCACAAGAATTTTGCCGGAATTTTTTCATAAACCTCTTGGGTGGTGTTGTCAACTTTGCATCTTGATTCCCCACAAGTGGGACACTTGATGTGATCCTTGTAATTCTTCTTATAGAGAATGCAGTCATTGATGCATATATGTATCTTTACGTAACCTGAAACCAAATCTCTCATCACCTTCTTATCTTCATATGTACTTTTCATCATCTTATTTCCTGGAGGGAGCATGGATTTTAACAGTGGTAAAAGTTCATTAAATAACCTATCGGAAGCTCTGTGCTTGCTCTTCAAGTTAAACAGTTCACACATTGCATATATCTTTGTAAAATCAGCACATCCTTCGTATAGGGGTTTCCCAGCATCTTCAAGTATCCGTTGCATCTTCTCAGAATCCTTTGAAAAGTTGTTTCCTAATAAAGCACTAACCATTTCTATAGTCTCTGCAGCATGTGTTGGTTCATCAGAGTGCGGATCGTCGCTGCTATTACCATCCAGAAGTTTCCACCTTGATGACTCATATCCTTCTCCGTGCTTAGTCCATACCGCATAAATTTGAATGAATCCAGAAGAATATAAATGAAACTTAACTTTACTTGCCTTGTGCGCGTAGAGGTTGAGACATTTCACACATGGACATAGAAACTTAATTTTGCCCTTGTCGTATGGTTTCCATTTCCTATTCGCAATATCCTGTTGGTATGTATGCGTAGCAAACTTTATAAATGCATCGACTCCGTCTTGATAAAGCGGTTTGGTTCTATCGGTATACATCCAAGATTTATCTATTACTCTAGGATCCATTATGAATTCTCAGATACCTGGACGGAGAAAAAACTTGTGAACATCTTGTGAAAATGCTATGGTGGTCCGAATAAAACTACGACTTATCATTGCAAAGAGTAATACGTACACAGAGAGTAATCACAAATCACAATGTGAGTTCAGTTATCATATATGAATCATACAAATAATCAGAGGTTAGCTACCTACATATAGTTGCGTGTGAAGACAATATTTACCCTACTATGACCATTAGAGTTACAATCTAAGTTAACAAAGCAGTAGTGAAAAGAATTACTTACACGGTCGATCCGATTATTCCGCAAAGAAAAACTGACAGGGGAATATATGGTTTATCCAGGAGATGAATCATATGATCAAATTAAACCACTTGTTTCGTTTTCTATGAGAGGTTAGAAGATTTAAGAGTAGAAACATGAAATGATTTAAGACGAGAGAGATGTACACATAGGGTAAATGGAAATTTGGCAATATTTTTACTAATAAATAATTGGGAAAAATATTTAAGTGTATATCATAAATAATTTGGTAAAATAGGAAGGTAAAGATCCTTCAATTTTCATGTTGCACGTTTTATGTTAAGACTTTTATCAGTCAAATCTTGTTATCCTGCTGCATAATTTTCTTCTTTGACGGCTCTAAAATACTGGAGTGCGATGCGACTAATATTCATTCCATCCTGAAGATTTTTTTTGTCCGTACCCGAATTCTGAAAATAAATCAAAATGATAGCTAAAAAGCGGAGTACGTGTTACTGCATTTGTTATAACGATACTAGAGTAAAAAACTAACTTTGTAAAAAGTGGAGTACGTGTTGGTATAGTTGAAAAATAAAATCGTAAGAACTGGAAGAAGCTATGGCCCCAATTTGAATTAAGTGAACTAAAACACATTACTCTAATTGTGTGCTCTGTCCAATTAGAATTAATATCTAAAACCAAAGATTGATTCATCCAATTAACATAATAGGTTTGATCATTGATGGATTTCATTAAAGTCTTACAATCTGATTCATGGATAAAATAATTAAAGTTCTTAGAGGGTTCCAGAGTAACATCTTCCAGCATAGCCTTACATTCCATATCCTCAGCTTCAACTCCTATCTTCATTCCTCTATTGAAGCATTGTCCTTGCACCCGAAACCAACTACCTGCACAATTCCTCACCATTAGCCCTATTCCACCTTGTAATGAATCTGACTTAAAGAAGCATCAAAATGTAGAAGAAACAAGATTAGTTCCAGGAGACACAAGTTTATTAATGCCATCTATTGACATTGTCTTATTTGGAGTTATGTTCTGAAAAATCTTTGAACATCAAATAATCCAAACTGATGCTTAAAAAAAAATTGTCCAAACTGAAACCATTAGAAATTTATTAATCTCATGTCTAGTAATTCCTGAACCAAAGGTAATATTGATATTTATAACCAACCAAATAGATCTATCATAACCACATTCAAGGAATAGGTGATTATTGGATTCCACAAGATGATTACACAAACTTCAATGCAATGAAGTAAACGATTGCAATGCCAAATAAGAGTATAAAGTATGATTTACCCACCATTGAGTTCTGGTAGTACTCCATAGCTGGTGTTACTCCGAAAATATGAATACTATGAAGTAAATGATTTCATCAAATGTGAATGCTTCCCCCTTTTCCTCTAAGTAGCGCGCTTTCACGGCTTCGTGCTACAAAAACAACACACAAACTTATCTGGTTACATATAAATTGAAAAAAGTATTGTGCCGAATAAACCATAAAGATAGTACAAATTGTAGAGGGGACAAGCTATGGTGGCTTGTGTGCAATATCCGATGTTTGATTTTAAAAAACCCAGCTACCGCATCTAGGATGATGTTGTGCCTCTCCTTGATTTGTTGAACACTTCTTCTTTTTGGGTTCTGTTAGATATTCGGGTTGGACCCGAATATGGTCACCCATATTGTATGTGGCAAGCCTGGTAGGGTTCCATATTCTTTAGGGTTTGGAACCTATATAAACATCTCTAGCATATGTGTAAAGGGTTACGTGATTCCACCATATATCACACATAGGTTTACCATAAGAAAAGTGGTAACTCTAACCCTAAAAGAGAGTTACCATTAGGAGAAAAAGGTTTTAAGTTCTTATCATGTGAATCAAGTTTGTGCTCATCCTAGAAGATTGTAGTACCTGCTGATCGTCGCGTTGAAACGTTGTTGTTGATGCTGTTGTTGTTTGTTCTTGCTAATCGGAGCTCAAGTTCAAGGTACGAACCGATACCCGCTTCCGCTTAATCGTATAATCTCTAATATTGGTATCATGAGCTATTTGTTTGCTGCATTTTCGTGCTTTGGTTGCTTGAAAGTTGTTGATAACATGATAGTATCATGATTAGGGTTCTTGTTGTTTTTCTTTTGGGTTAAAAATCATTAATGGATGTATAAATATTTCGGATCTTGATAAGGGTGTTTTGGTTTGAAATATTTAATTGGGTATGTTCATTATTGATTCAAATGATCTCCTGGAAAGTTTTTTATTGTTTGAACGTGTGGTTTGAAAGATATTGCAAAAACCCTAGTTTTATATCATATTTGTGAGCAGTGGTTTGATGATTGTTTTGATGTATATATGTCGATCCATGTTAATTAAAATTAATATAGATAGATAGTGCTCTCTGAGAGCTTTCTTTTGACATATTATTTGCTTGAATCGGAGCTCGTATGAGTGAGATATCGTCACCCAAAGTTGGTCATGCGCGTCCGTACGCTGATGGAATTTTAGAGAAGACGATGAACAATAACCGAGAGATACTGTTCCAAATCGGCGAGTTACACTATTCAAATCGACGAGTTAACTCGGTCCAGGATCGACGGTTCAGCCCGCGGTTCGGACCGGTGGGTCAGCTCGCGGTTCGATGGGTCGGCTCGCGGTTCGGACTAGTGGAGCAGCTCGCAGTCTAGACCGGCGGTCCAGCCCGCGGTTTGGCTCTAGTTATTTGTTTTTTCATTTTTTCTCTATCTTGTGTTTGTCGGATCAACTCCAATTTTGGTACCTTTGAGGTTTTTCGATGCTCCGAATTTAATAAAACTATTTTCAGAACCTAATTAGATTCACATGATAGAGTTTCTTTGAAATTATATGGTTAATCGCTTTATCCATGATAACATGTGAATGGTTTATGTGGTGATTGTCTAATTTCTTTAATATACAACATGTATGGTGCTGGATTGAATTCATATCTTACTGAATTGTATGTCTAGATAAAATGTTGATTGATTAGATAATCATTTTGGTTTGATAACATGTTTGATTGAATTATTATTTTGATTGATAACATGTTAAAACAATTGAGTGGGAGGTTGTTTGGTTGAGTTTGTTTAATTCCCAAAAAACCAATAACTTGTGCATATATTAAATAGATGTAGATAATATTACTTGTGGCGCGAGAGATGATTAGGAGTTTAACGATTTTTCGATCTTGCGACTTGTAATGTTGTTTTGCTATTCATTTAGATTAATGCTGCAAAGTTATTTTTTTTTAATATGTGTATAGTGCCATAAGTTTAATATCCTTTATTTTATTTTATTTCTCGCATTCTATGTTAGACTAAATGGCTTCCAAGAACATCATTGCTGATTTGAACAAGGGTGAAAAACTTGATGGCGACAACTATAATATCTAGCGCCGAAAGATCGTTTTTCTCTTGAATGATGATGGGATGCAGGAAATAACTGAGCATGTGATGCCTCAGCCTGAGGAGGGGATGACGGTTCAACACCATCGCAACCTCGAGGCTTACCAGGAATGGATTAAGAAGGATCACAGTGCTCGTCATATGATCCTGAGCTCAATGCACAATGATCTCATTGGGGAGTTTGAGAACCACCAGTTTGCTCATGACATGCTAGATGCAGTCAGGCAGAAATTTGGAGTTACCTCTGTGGCTAAGTTGTGCGCTTTGACTATGAAGTTTGACACTTGTCAAAAGAAGCCGAATGTTACAATGAAGCAACATTTGAGGACAATGTCGTCAATGATACGTGAACTTGAGGCTGCAGGTCATCACTTGACAGATGAACAACAGGTACAAGCTTTTATTCGTTCTTTACCTAACTCTTGGGAGAAGATGAAGCAAAACATGACACATAATGATAATGTCCACACTTTTGAGGATATTTCTCGTCGTGTGGAACTAGAAGTCGAGCGCTTGGAAGATGCTAAGACTGACAGTTCTGTTTTTGCTGCTGAATCTGCTTCGCATAAGACCAATGGGTCTAAGCGCAAGAGGGTTAAGGGTTCTTCAGCTAAGAATCCTCGTGATGGATCTGGGTCATCCACTACCAACGCTCCTAAGCACAAAAGAGGCAAGCGTGCTGGTAAGAAAGACAAAGCAGAGATGAAATGCTTTAACTATGATAAGAAAGGACACTTTGCTCGTGAATGCACTGAGCCAAAGAAGGTAATTTCTGAACCTATTCCTCGCTATGAATGTTTTGTTTCTAGTCAATCATTAGTTGCTCATTCTCCTCATTTGTGGGTTGTAGATTCGGGAGAAATCGACCATGTAGTCGTCGAGTTCCTGTTGGGAGCATGAGAGTTTATATGGGTAACACAACTAGAATAGAAGTACTTGGCATCGGTACCTATATGCTAAATCTGCGACAAGGGCGCACGATAATCCTCCATGATGTACTTTATGCTCCAGATATTCGACGAAATTTAGTTTCAGTTAATAGTATGTTGCGTCTAGGTTTTAGTTTTATTTTTTAGGGTAATTTTGTTAAGATTTGCTTGGCAACTGAGTTTTATGGTTTTGGTTTTATGTCGGATGGTTTTGGATATTGACAATTCTAGTTCTTTTGATGCTAATAAATCTATTTCATTAGTTGCGTCTTCCTCAGATGTTAATAATGATTCTGTGATTTGGCATGATAGATTATGTCATATAGGGCAAGAAAGGATGACTAGGTTAGCTAGAGAAGGTCTTTTAGGCCCCATCGCTAAAGTCTCCTTGCCTACTTGCGAACATTGTCTTTCAGGTAAAGCCATTAGAAAACCGTTTGGGACAGCCAAAAGGGCCTCTGAGCCTTTGCAATTAATTCATTCTGATATATGTGGCACAATGAATGTTAAGGCAAGACATGGAGCCTATTATTTCATCACTTTCATAGATGACTTTACGCGATATGGTCATATTTACTTGATATCCCACAAGTCAGAAGCATTGGACTGCTTTAGACGCTATGTATGTGAAGTGGAAAATCAACTAAATAAGAGCATTAAGGCTCTTAGAACTGACCGTGGACGCGAGTATCTATCTGACCTATTCAAAGGGTATTGAGAGGAAAAAGGGATCCTAAGACAATTGACTATTCCTGGTACTCCGCAACAAAATAGTGTAGCAGAGAGAAGGAATCGTACTTTGTTAGACATGGTTAGGTCAATGATGGCGCAAGCTCATCTTCCTATTTCTTTTTGGGGAGATGTGTTACTGACTGCTGCCTATGTCCTTAATCGTGTGCCTTCGAAGTCAGTGCCTTCCACCCCATATGAATTATGGACCGGCAGAAAACCTGAATTAGGTAATTTGCGGCCATGGGGTTCAGTTGCTTATGTACACAACAGTTCTCACCGGTATGGGAAGATGGGACCTCGAGCGAAAAAGTGTATCTTTATTAGATATTCTGATCACTCGAAAGGCCATGTGTTCATTGGTGAGCATCCTGATGGAAGTGTAACTGATATTGAGTCGCGTGATGTAGATTTCTTAGAATAGGATTTTCCTAGAAGGAACGAGGTAGGGGAGATCTTAGCCTCTTTGAGGTGGAAGAGTCAATGGAATACACACCAGTTCGTCTAGTTGAGAATAACGAAGAAATTCCTCGTTCTCCTAGGGAAAGTAGGAGTGTTCCACCTGATAATGGATTGGCTCCATCAAATCAGGATCCCCAATCTCGGAGAAATGAACGTGGAAAAGTACCTCGTCATCGTTTTCAGATTGAGGGGGAAAGTTTCATGGTTTGTTCACATGATGACGCAGAGCCTAAGAATTTTAAAGAGGCTATGTCATCTCCTAAAAGGAAAAAATGGATTATTGCACAGGAAGAAGAGATAGAATCAATGAGGATAAATGGTGTGTGGCAATACGTTGACCTCCCAGAAGGGCGCAAGGATATTGGAAACAAATGGGTTTTCAAAGTCAAACGCAATGCGGATGGTTTAGATGAAAGATATAGGGCTCTCCTTGTGGCAAAAGGTTACACCCAACAGGAGGGTGTTGACTACGAGGAAACTTTCTCCCCTGTGGTGAGAATTTCCTCGATACGCCTTATGCTTGCTATTGTCGCACATATGGATTTGGAACTTCATAAAATGGATGTTAAAACTGCATTTATCAATGGAGAACTATATGAGGAAATTTACTTGGAGCAACCTGAGGGCTTCGTGATTAAAGGTCAAGAGCGCAAAGTTTGCAAGCTCCAAAAATCTATTTGTGGCCTAAAACAATCATCTAGACAATGTTATTTAAAATTTGATCGAGCCATTGTTTCCAATGGGTTTACAATGATAGAAGAAGACCATTGTGTGTACGTTAAACGGTCCGATAAAGGTTTCCTTATCTTGTCCTTATATGTTGATGATATCCTTATAGCTGGAAGTAACATGGAGATTGTCGTCGCCACAAAAGAGTGGTTGTACCCAACTTTTGAGATGAAGGACATGGGAGAAGCAAGCTATGTGCTCGGGATTAAGATCCTTAGAGATCGTTCAAAGATACTTTTGGGTATGTCACAAGAGATGTACATTAAAAGGGTTCTTGAGCGATTTCACATGAAATATTGCAAGCCCATAGACACACCAGTTGCTAAAGGTCAGAACTTAAGCCTTGAGATGTGCCCTAATACCACTGAAGAGAAAGACAGGATATCGCGGGTACCCTATTCCAATGCAGTTGGGAGCCTGATGTATGCTATGATGTGTACTCAACCTGACATATGCTATGCTATTGGATTAGTTAGTCGGTACCAGTCGAATCCTGGTTTTGAGCACTGCCAAGCGGTCAAGAGGATACTAAGGTATCTCAAAGGGACGAGCGATCTCATGCTATGTTACAAGGGTTCAGATCTACGTCTCAGTAGTTATTGTGATGCTAACTGGAATGGAAAAATGGGAGAGCAAAAATGCACATCAGGGTATGCTTTCTTGCTAAATGGCGGGGCCATCACATGGAGTAGTAAGAAATTGTCAATTGTCGCTATGTCTTCAATGGAATCTGAGTTTGTAGCTTGTCAAGCTGCAGTAAAAGAATCTAATTGGTTAAGGAGGTTCTTTGAGAGTTTTGAATTTGTCACTCACGCTACTGATGCGGTGAAAATTCACACTGATAGCACATCAATGATTTCTTATGCAAAAGACCCAAAGTACCACGGAAAGACTAAGCACATTGATAGGAGGTGTTGTTTTATTAGAGTTGCTCTTGTGAAGAAAGAAATAGTTTTGGAGTACATGCGTACAGAGTTGATGATAGTTGATCCCCTTACTAAACCTATACCAAGAGATGTTTTCATGTCTCATGTTAGGGCGTTAGGTTTACGTAGGTGGTAATGGATGTCTCTTTATTTGATTATTTATTTTTCTAAGACATGATGATCGTAGATGCATATGTTTTATGGATATTTATTAATAATCAATACAATTTGATAATGGTTCATTTTTATGATTTATTATTTACTTATGGGCATGGATATACATGCTGACATTGGTGCATAGAGAATGCATTATGTCGAAACTTGATTGATATGTCACCTGGTATGGACTGGCTTACTCACATAAGCAGTCACCTTTTGGCACTAAGGAGAGCGAGCAAAGATGAGATGATGCATTGCCTTGGAAATACCAAGATGAGATCTATATAGTGAAGATCGATAATGAATGTACCTACTGTTCATCATACCTTAAAGGATAGCCAAATAAGAAATATCTTTCACGGCGCTTGATGAAAGCGAGCAGTTAGAAATTTTGGATTAGGCGCAAGAGTTACGACTAAGTCAAGATTTTTAGAGTGTAAGAGTTTGTGACATATACTTGTTTAGTCAAGTAAAACTCCACTCTAGCGCATTTTCATATTATGCATGCTTGCGACTACTACGGAGGTGCGAAAATCGTTCCCTGCTTTTCTCACCATGTGGTCCGTTTGATAATTAGATTATACACAGGTAACCTTACGACTTTTGACTTTGTTATTAAGTAAAGATTCGATGATTGCTACCTTAGTATGTGTCCTGTGGCCATGGATGATTCGGCTTAAAGGGTACATTATCTCGGAAAGCAGTTGATTCTGAAACTTCATGGCAATATGGCGAAAGGAATGTCATCAAACTCATGAATGTTTTTATATTCACAGTTGACGACTTGGGTTTCCTTGATGGAGTTGCAAAACAAGTGTGAATGTATTTACAATAAGATAGCATGAGGGTTAGACTAGCTCTACGAGGGATCAGAGTAGTCTAGACCAATGAGATTTTGATGGACCAAGGATACTACGAGATACAAACATTTTTAAAGGGTTGGTGTCTCTATGCTAAATCATATTGAGCTGCTAGTATAGAGCTCCAAAATTGCAGGTACCTCGACGGTCGCACGGGCTATTTACTAATATGAATTTTTATTTCATCCGGTACAATCCACACACACTATGTGCGAGTGGGAGATGTTAGATATTCGGGTTGGACCCGAATATGGTCGCCCATATTGTATGTGTCAAGCCCGGTAGGGTTCCATATTCCTTAGGGTTTGGAGCCTAGCTATATAAACATCTCTAGCATATGTGTAAAGGGTTACGTGATTCCACCATATATCACACATAGGTTTACCATAATAAAAGTGGTAACTCTAACCCTAAAAGAGAGTTACCATTAGGAGAAAAAGGTTTTAAGTTCTTAGCCTGTGAATCAAGTTTGTGCTCATCCTAGAAGATTGTAGTACCTGCTGATCGTCGTGTTGAAACGTTGTTGTTGTTGCTGCTGCTATTTGTTCTTGCTAATCGGAGCTCAAGTTCAAGGTACGAACCGATACCCGCTTCCGCTTAATCGTATAATCTCTAATAGGTTCCCATAATCTTGGCTAAATTTGTTATGTATCTTCGCCCAATAGGTCTCGGTCGAGCAGTGATCTAGAACTCGACTTTCGGCTTCCCATGCTTTGGTGATTTCCATATCTTCCGCGGAGTCAAACGATGCCATTTGTTGTATGTGGAGGTAGGTAATGAGTAGGTTCTCTAATAGGCTACAAGTAGAGTGCACGTGCGTTGCTGGTCGAACACCGAGTTTCAAATATCCCTTCTTCCCTGTTAAACCTATTGATTAGCATGATAGAACACCGTTGCGAAGTGAAGAAAAACAAAATCGAGAGAATACATCAACAGATTCTCCTTTCGGGCTCTATAACAACGCCGGCTTAATCTATAATGCAACTTTTACTCCTTACATCAACAAAAGCTAATTCCTAACTCCATAAAAAAATCACTACTAACAAAAATTAACTCAACCTAAACCAAATTCCACAATTTCCGTCACAAAATTCACATAAAACATCAATTGTTTCAACCAATTAATACTGTCTAACAAAAATCAATAAGGAAATCATAAGGAAACGTGATCATCCATGTGAACCCAAACCAAAAATTACAATCTTATTATTAGAATTTATCAGAGAATGCTCTAGATGATCTCTATCTAAATTGGTTTATGGTCATAAAAAAAATGAAAGACCTGAACAAAACAAAAGAAACCCTGACAATATCTATGTGCTTCCACAATTTCCATCACATATAAGATATAGAATCATAGACAAGATCATAAAAACTCTTAAAATTAACAGAACCCAAGGTTTACAGAATATAGTAGAAAACGATTTTAGTTTTAGGAAATGTATATACATGAAACCCTAGCGATAGTAATTTCAAATTAAGAAAAACATCCCCCATTCATGAAATTAAATAAGTTTGAATTTAATCTGATAAGAGAAGGAAAGAAAATTTATGTCTATTTCCTTACCTAGGGTATATCTATTTCGCCTCTTCCAGTCTTTCTCCCGCGTGTACAAGTGAGAGAAGGAGATAATCTTTTTTCTTTTTTCTCTAGTTGTTAAAGATATATTAATTAACCAAAATGCTATTTTACCTAGGTTTATCATGTCATTATGACATAGTGGGCAAGGATAGATTCTAATTAGACTAGGGTACGTGTTGGATTAAAGCTTTCAGGTACCTGATTTGCTTGACCTATGTTTGACCTGATTTGATTGATATTAGTTGATTAATAAATTGTTGGTCAGGACTCAGGGACCAGGGTATTGAGATATGGCATGATGCTTGAGCCAAACCATGCTGCAGTTCAAGATATGGCCCATCTATTAACTAATTAAAATTAAATAGTAAATATACACAGTTGTGCAGGGACCTATTATGTTTGACCATTTTTGTATTTTAATTGTTGGTCAGGTTAGGGGTGGGACTTGGGTTGGGTCCTAGTTAGAAATTCGGGGTACGGGTAGTAGTTCGGGATGGCATACGTACAGGAATTATACGAATTCAGATAGATCAGATTCGGTCAAAAATTCGGTCAACGGTTCGTTGTTCGGACAGTAGTTCGGAACACCATACATACGTGCATATTCGTTTTATAAATGTGAGTTCGGCACTTGAAATTCGGTTAACATATATGATAAATTGATAAGTATTATGATCTTATTACGATTTTTTTTTTGTTAAGTCCAAAAGTTTATTATAACAAAAAACCGTTAATACAAGAATTACAAATTTGGAGCATTAAGCTCCCTTCCCCCATAAACCAGAGGGGACAAATAACTTCTAAGAAATAACTAAATAAATAACCTCAAAAAAGAAAATTAAACGAAGCTACCTATATCTATAGCCAAATCCTCTCAATTTACTTCTATTGTGACCAACTTTATACGATTTTCTCTTGGAAAACATTTCATCCATAATGTCCGTATCAAAAGCATAATTACCAGAAAAGTCTTCATCTTCATCCATATAAAATTCCTCTTATTCATCCTCCTTAGAAGCATAATTTCCAGGAACAAGTTTAATAGGAGATTGTTTCTTACCAGATTGAGCCTTTTGTTTAGTTGTTATTCTCTCCATTAGATCCTTTTTTTCCTTGGAAAATTCTTTCCTATAGGCTAGACATCTAATGAAATTAGCACGAACTTCATCATTCTGAATTTCGCTCGCCACTTCTAGCTCCTCCTTTGTTAAAATATTTTTCAAGTCAAACATAGGTTCCTTACTAGAATTAACCTCAGGAAAACCTTATCCTTTTTAGTTGTATTGTCATCTGATAGCACACCCCATTCTTTAGATTTTTTTACTTCAGCTACCATAGCAACCACATCCAATTCAGCATCATTCTCTTCTGAATCTTCATTATTACTTGGCTGAACTTCCTCATCCACCTCTCTAAAGCCAAGTTCTGAACTCAGCGATCCATATTCATTTTTACAAACGACTTCATAAGAACATAACAAAGCATTTGTGAAGGGTGTAAAAGTGAATTTAGAAGGAATGTTCTTACCATTAGCAGGCGTCCATCCATCTTTGGAAGTACCAGCATCTCCCGATATAGACTTGCCATCCAAAACAGAAGTTACGGACTTGCTTCCCGAAATAACAAGCTTGTTTTCTAAACCACAGGTTGGGTTTGAAATAGAAAACAAATCCGTGTTTCACTTGGAATCATACTTTTTATTTGACACGGACTGTGCATGATCTGCATGGGATGATTTACTCCTTGATACGGAACTGCCATCCAGATTTAGCTTATTCATGGACTATTGCTTGTTCACGGTCATTGCCTTAGACTTTACCAAATCAGAGTTTGTGTTGGATTTAACTTCTATAACTTTCCCGGAAATTTCAGAGTTTGTGTTGGACTTAACTTCCATAACTTTCCCGGAAATTTAAGAGTTTGTGTTGACACTGGACTCATCTACTTTACGTGCAGCAATAGCATTTTTGCACGGATGGTGCAGCTAGGGGAAACCCAGGGGTGGCGGGAGCTGGTGTGGTGGCGAGACCCGCTAACTCAGAAGTGGTAGGTGCTATGTGTATAGGTTTGGGTATTATCTCGAATTATATGGAGGAATTATATGGTATTCTTCTCGGTCTTGAGTGGGCTACTCAATGGGGTTATAGGCATATTTTAATTAGATCAGACTCTAGTAGTGTGATTACAGCTTTGGAGAGTGACAACGTGCCCTGGTTTGCACAACAAAGGTGGATTGATATTAAGAGGTTGTATGATTCTATTAGATTTGTGCATACTTTTCGTGAGGAGAACTTTGCAGCTGATGGAATGGATAAGAAAGGTTGTTTGTTAGAAAAGGGTATGAGATTACAATTTGTTGGTCGTACTTTTTTCTTGTATTCAGTTGAGTCACCAAATGTAATTTATTTTCGTTTTAAATAGTTTTTTGAATTTTTGGGTTGCCTTGACCCCTTTTCTCATAAACTATCTTGTAAATATTTTTCTGATTAATACATTTTTTGACTTATCAAAAAAAAAAAATGGAATAGCATTTTTGCACCTAATCAATTTTAACTGTGCTTCACGAAACTACATAGAAGATTTATTAAGCTATTCCTGTAATAGTTTATCATCAGCGCACACAAGACTTGTCGCATCAGTTGTGCCAGCATTATAACCTGCGTTATTTTGCTTAACTACATTGCCCGGAACTATCAATTCCTCTTGATCACCTAAGTTTTGCTCCAACGTTGTTGCGAATTCTGCCACATTCTCATTATTATTACTTTTGTTGAGTAATGTGAGTTATGTTAAGAGTGTAATTGGAGTGTCAACTTTATATTTAAGTTGTGTGTGTAGACTACACATATGGGTGCAGGACATCCATAAATTGTAAAAACAAAAAGAAGAGAATTAGTATTATCTCTTCAATTAATCAAAATAGAGAGATAGTGAGAAGAACCAAAAGTTCCCACTCCTTCATTATCAAAATTCATCAAAATCATCTAAGTTTAATCACCCAAAATTCTAACAAATGGTATCAGAGCATAGATCGTTTGAATCGGATCTTGGAGAGTGAAGAAAAATCAATTTCTACCCATTAATTCAAAAAAATCAGCAACCCAATTTTTTTAAAATCTAGATCCAAAAAAAGAAAAAACCCAATTTTTCAATCAATCTTCAACCAAATCAATGGCAAGTAGTAGTAACTCAAGTTTATACATTCAACAACCTTCAATACCTCTCTTCCATGGAGAAAATTATGATTTTTGGGCCATCAAAATGAAGACCTTGTTCATGTCACAAGATGTGTGGGAGATTGTTGAATATGGGTATGATGAAATTGAAGCTACAACAACTCTAGAAAAATAAAAAAAGGATTTACTTAAGGAGAGTAGGAAGAAGAATGCTAAAGCATCCATGTACATTCAACAAGGAGTTGGAGACACTATTCTACCAAGAGTAATTCATTTTCCTAAAGCTAAAGAAACTTGGGATATTCTTCAAAAGGAGTATGGAGGTGATAAGAAGGTAAGAGAATTAAAATTACAATCATATAGAAGAGATTTTGAAAATCTAAAAATGAATGAGAATGAATGTTTGAATGAGTTTTCTTCAAGAGTTGTTGAAATTGTTAATAATATGTTGATGTGTGGAGAGAAGATGGAAGAAAGAAGAATTTGTGAGAAGATATTGAATTGTTTGCCAATTAAATTTGAACCCATTGTGGCAATTTTGGAGGAGATAAAGGATTTTGATACATTGAAGTCACAAGAATTATGGGCTTCTTTGAAGGTGTATGAACTAAGGGTGTCAAGGCATTCCGAAAAATCAATTGAAAGTGCATTTCAATCAAAATTGAGCTTGAACTCAAAAAATTCAGCAACATATAAAAATGAGTACAAGGGTGAATCAACATCAAACTTCAAGGAAAGGGAAAATGGAACAAAGGAGGAGCTAACTCCAACAACTACACAAAGAGTGATACTTCTCAAGTACCAAGGTGCAATTTTTGCAACAAGAATGGTCATTTGGAGAAGAATTGTTGGAACAAAGGAAAACCCCAATGTCAACATTGCAAGAAGTATGGAAATTTGGAGAAGTATTGTAGGTACAAAGGTGAAGAACAAGCCGGTAGAGCCGAAGAGAAAGGAGAAAAACAAAATTTGTTTTATGCTTGTCAAAGTGCTATGGAGACTTCCAAAAGTGAAGTGTGGTTTGTAGATAGTGGTTGTACAACTCATATGTCCGGTGTGAAGAGCTTGTTTGTTGACATGGATACATCCATAAACTCTCTAGTGAAGATGGGTGACGGTAACATGGTTCAAGCTAACGGAAGAGGTACAATTTGCGTGCAAACTATCAATGGAGCAAAATACATTAGAGATGTGTTATATGTTCCGGATTTGGCACAAAATTTGCTTAGTGTTGGGCAACTTGTGAAGCTTGGTTATGCTGTCCATTTTGAAGATGGATATTGCACCATTTATGACAAGAAGAACAACAACAAGAGACAACTCATGAAGAGTATCAAGATGGAGAAAAATAGAAGCTTTCCAATTATCTTTGAATAAGAGAAGAATGTTGCATTGAGGATGGAAACCACTGATGAAACATGGTTATGGCATAAAAGACTTGGGCATTTGAATTTCAATAGTCTCAAGTTACTTTCCAACAAGAACATGGTGCAAGGACTTCCACAACATATCAACCACAAGGATGGAGTATGTGAAGGTTGTGCACTTGGGAAACAACATCGCCAACCATTTCCAAAAGGTGTAGCATGGAGAGCAAATGAACTTCTTGGTTTGGTACATACCGATGTGTGTGGACCAATGAACACACCAACTCATGGAGGTAATATATACTTTATCTTATTTATTGATAATTTTAGTCGTATGACTTGGGTTTACTTCATGAGACAAAAATCCGAAGTTTTTAGCATCTTCAAGAAGTTCAAGAGCCTTGTTTAAAAGCAAAGTGGTCACTACATCAAAGTTTTGAGAAGTGATAGAGGCAAAGAGTACAACAACAAAGAGTTTGATAAATTTTGTGAAGATGAAGGCTTGGAAAGGCAACTAACCGTGGGTTATACTCCTCAACAAAATGGTGTTTCCGAGATAAAGAATCAAACCATTATGGAGATGGCGAAGTCCATGATTCATGAGAAGGGTATGCCTAAAGTGTTTTGGGCCGAAGCCGTCAACACCGCCGTCTACTTGATGAATAGGTGTCCAACAAAATCCGTATGGGATAAAACTCCTTTTGAAGCATGGAGTGGGAGAAAGCCATCGGTAAGACATCTCAAAGTTTTTGGTAGTGTGTGTTATTCTCAAATTCCAAAGGTGAAGACAAAAAAGCTTGATGAATCAAGTGAGAAATGTGTATTTCTCGGTTATAGCCTCCAATCAAAAGGTTATAGGTTGTTTAGCTTGAAGAACAACACAATGATTACAAGTCGTGATGTCTTGTTTGATGAAGGAAGTTCATGGAATTTGGAAGAAGGCAAAATTGAGAAGAGAACCATTATTGTTGATGAAGAGCAAGAAAATTCAGCAACAAATGAAGTTGAAGAAAATGAGGAAGAACTACCTCAAACACCTCCAAATACAAGACAAGAAGCATCTCCAAGTATGTCTCCAAGTACTAGTGCGTCAACATCACCACCACCACGACCAAAGAAGATGCAACGGTTGAGTGAAGTGTATGAAAGATGTAACTTTTGTATGGTGGAACCAGAAAATTTTGAAGAAGCATCAAAAGAACCGGTTTGGATAAAATCTATGGAAGAAGAAGTTTTTGTCATCGACGAGAACAATACATGGAAGAAAGTAGCAAGACCAAGTGACAAAGAAGTTATTGGTGTGAAGTGGATCTACAAGGTGAAGTACAATGCGGATGGATCAGTTCAAAGGCACAAAGCAAGGTTGGTGGCAAAGGGATATTCACAACAACCCGGCATCGACTACAATGAGACTTTTGCACCGGTTGCTCGTCTTGACACCATTAGAGCCGTGATTGCTATGGCTTCCCAAAAAGGTTGGTTACTTTATCAACTTGATGTCAAATCAGCATTTTTGAATGGAGAACTTCATGAAGAGGTCTATTTAGAACAACCACAAGGTTTTGTGGAGGAAGGAGAAGAAGACAAAGTTTACAAGTTGAAGAAAGCTTTGTATGGCCTCAAGCAAGCACCAAGAGATTGGTATAGTGAGATAGATGGATACTTCAAAAGGCAAAACTTCAGCAAAAGCAAGAGTGAGCCTACACTATATGTGAAGACCAAAGGTACGTCTATTCTCATCGTTTCCTTGTATGTTGATGATCTTATCTTTACGGGTAATGATGTTCATATGATTGAACCATTCAAGAGAGAAATGATGATGAAATATGAGATGAGTGACATGGGTTTGCTCAAGTACTTCCTTGGTATAGAAGTTCATCAAAGTGAAGATGGAGTGTTTATTTCTCAAAGTAAGTATGCCGAAAAAATGTTGAAGAAATTTGGTATGCTTGGTTGTAACCCCACATCAACACCACTTGTAGTGAATGAGAAACTCAAGAAAGATGATGGAGGAAGAAAGGTTGATGAGACTTACTATAGAGGTCTTATTGGAAACTTGTTGTATCTTACACATACAAGACCCGACATCATGTTTGCTTCAAGTATGCTTTCTAGGTTCATGAGTTCACCTAGTCATCTACATCTTGGCGCGGCAAAGAGGTTGTTGAGGTACATACAAGGAACAATGAATTTTGGAATCATGTATTCTAGAAATTTGGATGTCAAATTAGTTGTCTATTGTGATAGAGACTTGGGAGGATGTATTGATGACATGAAGAGTACATCGGGGTATGCTTTTTCTCTTGGTTCGGGTATATTTACATGGGCATCGAAGAAGCAAGAAACCGTAGCTCAATCCACAGCAGAAGCGGAGTATATTTCAGCATCAATAGCTACATCTCATGTTGTATGGCTAAGAAGGGTTATGGAATACATTCAAGCAAAACAAGAAGAAAGCACCGAAATCTTTTGTGACAACAAATCGGCAATTGCTATGTCCAAAAATTTGGTTGAGCATTGTAGAGCAAGACACATCAAACTCAAGTACCATTTCATTCGAGAAGCGGTTGAAGATGATGAGATAGAACTCAAATATTGCAAGATGGAAGACCAATTGGCGGACATATTCACCAAGGAACTTCCCATAGGAAAATTTCAACATTTTCGTGAACTACTAGGAGTAGAAGAACATCACATTAAGGAGGAGATTGTTGAGTAATGTGAGTTATGTTAAGAGTGTAATTAGAGTGTCAACTTTATATTTAAGTTGTGTGTGTAGACTACACATGTGGGTGCAGGACATCCATAAGTTGTAAAAACAAAAAGAAGAGAATTAGTATTATCTCTTCAATTAATCAAAATAGAGAGAGAGTGAGAAGAACCAAAAGTTCCCACTCCTTCATTATCAAAATTCATCAAAATCATCTAAGTTTAATCACCCAAAATTCTAACAACTTTTAACATGCCAGACTTGTTTTGTTTGTTGAGTAGTTTCCTTGCCAGCTGATTTGGTGTCCTTACTAACAGCTTTTTTTTTATCCTTCTTCTTACATTCGTCATCCATTGGAGGATTCTGAATATCAACATATTGCCAAAACTTCTTACCACCTGCTGTTAGGGAGATGCGCTGTGTTTTGAGAAGTCAATATCCACCAAAATTGCAGCAAAGTAACCATATTCAAGGTTTAGGGTTCTTTGATCAAACACAATTGGTGACCCCGGAGATTTACCCATTGAAAGTAATGATTTCTCAGTCCATAATTCAATAAGGAGACCTGGAAAACGCTACCCAAACAGCTGCATAGGAGGTTCTTTGCTTCTCCGAATTCAAACTTGGATACCAATCAATCAGTTTCAAAGCTTGTTCTTTAACATACCACTTGTTTGCACGTATATTTTCCTTATCAGCTTTACTAGATAACATAATAACGAAAAAACCCTTAGTCATCGGCACAAACTTACAACCTAATTTTCATTGATCTTCAAGGGTTTTTTTTAACTTCAAAGAACTTTAATCCCGTAGGATCCAATCTAGCAATGAGACTGTGTTGGAAAGGTTTACACCCTTCTTGAGAGAAATCATTAGGTATTTCTAGAGCAGGCTCACCATCAACAAGACTAGGGTTTGGTAACTTTGAAACATCAATTGTTGTTGGGTTTAGGGTTTAGGGTTTGACACTTCTTAACTGTTTCAGCAAACGATTTGTTGTTAACTTGATTAAGATTAGAGGTGTTTGGATCAGAAAGCATAGATTCAATCATCTTGAAACAACCAAAGCTGCGCAAGATAAAAAAATCATGTGAAAAAAAAAGTTGAAAACTCAAAAACGCCAAGAGAAAAAATCGGACTTTCTCTTTCCTCTCATTTTCTGTTCGTAACTAAAAAACGGGTGTTTTGATTTGTATATGATTTATAAGGTGGAAAAAAAATATTTTAGCGTGATTATTTAACAAGAAGTAAACAATTTAATCGCATAAATGTACTATAAAATGTATATACTTTTAAACAAAAATCAACACATAAAACACTGGTTAAACAACTACCATTAGAAAAATTTAATTGAATAATTGTATTTAAATATAAAGTATATACAAAATCAAACAAAAACCAATCAACAGAACTCTGGTGACAGAGTTACATATGGGAGTTCTAGTTCGGAAATATCATTCGTATACGGTCAGTTTGGATACGTTAGCGAATCATTTATGAGGTCCATAAAATCTGGGAACTAGGTTCGGAGTTCAAATGGTTCGGAAGTACCTCGTCTTTGGTATTGTCAGTTAAAAGAACAACATTATCATCGTAATTGTAAATCATATTTCCAATTTCATGGAGACTAGGACACGGAACTTTCAAGTTTTGCATAACCGAAAGAAAAAACATATGTGTTGTTGTATCTTTCAATATCCGATATAACTTCAACGTGTTTTTCTTCCCCCAATCTGAAGTCGACATCTTGTCTATCGCTTGCATAAATAAATTTCCTTGAGGCGGTTCACTCAGATCTTCCTCTTTCCCTTGGCAGGTTTTTTCTGTTCACTCCCTCGGAAGTATCATTTGGATTCGGTCAGTTCGGATACGTTCGCGAATCATTCAGGAATGATTCGTAAAATTACTAACTAGGGTTTGGGTTAACCCACCCAACCCATGCCCAACCCGATGGTTAGGAGAACATGGGCAATGTATTTCAAAACTTTGAGCAAGCTTAGGCATACTTTTTTTATAAACCCGAGTTAAATTTGGGAAAGCATGGGCACAAATGTTTCTAGCCCAAGCAACCCACCCAACCCGAAGAACTATGATATAGCTATATAATACTATTTTTATAATTGACATTATTATCTATTTAGAGTAATTTTAGATATTATCTTCAAATATAATAATGAAAATATAAATTATATTTATCTCATGAATCATTCAATATGAAAAAGTTTATATTATTGAAAATAATATTCAGTTATTTAGAAATTTGAGATAAATGGAGCAATTGAATCTTATTATTACTAAAAACAAATATTATCATATTAACAAACTAGTATATCCAAAGAAACTTGGGCCAATCCGAGGAACCTGGGGAACCCGAGGAACATATCATGGGCGGACTTGGGAAATATCTCCATAGGTTCCACGGGTTCGATGGGAAATCTAGGCAAAGGATTCCTAGCTCGGGTATGCCTCGGCCAAGCCTTTTAACCCGCCAAACCAACCCAAGTCCCACCCCTAGGTCAGGTACTTAAGATATGGAATGATACATGATCCAAACTTGTGAACCGTGGTGAACCATAATGCTACAGTTATGGCCTTCAAATTAGGAAACCACCTCATTTTACTCTTTAAGATAACGTTGTGTGAAATTAAGAGATAAGACGGGTCTGGAGAGGATAATAATGATGTACTGTATTTTGAAAAATTGCGTCTTGACACTGATGAGGCGTGGTCTGCCAAGGGACAAGAATTTCAACCATGCGCCATAAATGGACATTTATGGTTAATCTAACTACTCTACAAAAGGATGAGAAACTGATATACTTGCAATTACTCTTAATCAAAACAAAAAAAATAAAGAAAATTTGCAGAGAGAAGAAGATTAATAGATGGATGAACCAAACCAACCTGATGTTGTTGAAAATCAAACACCAGCATTAGAAAATGCAAAACAAGCAACTCATGCATTAACAAGTGAAGAGGCTAAGAGATTGATTTCTTATTTAGAAGAAATTCCAAATAAGAGGATTCAGGAAGAAGAAAATAGGAGACAGGAAGAATTTGATAGGAAAAGGATTGAGAACGAAGAAGAGTACCGGTTTTGGATCAGAAAATATAAGACAAGATGTGCAAGGAATAAGAGAGAAAGGCAAGAAAGGATAGAGAGATATGAACGTCGTTGAATGAAGACAAGAAGTGCCACAGAAAGTGAAAGTGGTGAGGAAGGTGGAAAAGCAGTAAAACTTGATGAGGATGATAGCAGTAGTGAGGGATCTACTGATCTAGAAAAATAGGCTAGAGAGAGACAAAGGCAGGAAAGAGATTATGCAGAAATGTATCTACTCTATTTGGCAGAGAAAGCTCAACCCAGGATATTTGCCCATACCATGTCTGAACCCCTGAACGTGGATTCAGATGGATGTAGATGGAAATCCTATTGCAGCAGAGGTTTAGGAAGAAGAAAATGAAGGATCATAAGATGATGAGGATGGTGAAGATAGTGAAGATGATGAGGATGGAGGTTATGGTCCTGCAACTTCTACCAGCACTGATAGTGGCGTAGACTTCTCCTATGAAGAAGATGGCTTTAACAACGACGATGACAATGATCAGTGGTGATCATCTGAAGAGCATTGGGAAAATCTTTTGAGGAAGACTTAGGAGGATTGCATTCCTTGAAGTCTTCAGATCATCTTCGTGAAAATTCACAAAGATTTTCCAAATGCTTGTAGTTACTGGTGCTGTTGGAACTGAAAGAGAGGTCTAGTCTTCTGTTATACATCTTCTAATGCATGGTAAGAGTTTTTTATTTCGGCACAAGATTTAATCTTGTAAAGGTGTTATTTTGGTGTTGACAAAGATCAAACTCGGTAGTAGTAGTGGTAGGTATTTTTCTGGTACTTGTTATGGAGTTTATGTAAGTGCAGCATGCATAATCAGGGCATTTTGCTTGACGGACGGTATCGGAGTTGGTTGTTCAGGTATAAGTCGAACTGGAATTGGTAGTGTGTCTAGTTTTTTTGCTTATGGGTTTGATCGTAAAAAAGGTTGTAAATGGAACTACTTAGTAATTAGGGGTCTGATCTGTAATGGTGATGGTGTTTATAAATGTGGTTAATGAAATTGCAATTGTTTCTTTTTTCGGTTTCTCTTTGTGATTTCTAATGAAAGGAAAAATGGTATGTTAAATTGTGGTATGTTGAAACAAAATAGGCATTATTCTCTATACAGTCTAATTCACTTGATGTAGAGGCATATACACACCTAGTCTTAATCTACAATCTGGCGAAGGGACAATACATGACTAACAAAAATTATCTTGTGTTGATTGCGTCATATTCGACTTGCACATAATTGACACAAACCTTCTTACCATATACAACCCATACACCTAATTCTATAATCTGACAATGTATACAAATCACCAAGATTCCTGAGATGTTGATTCTCAAAACAGAATACAAGCTTTATTCACCAAAATGCTGACATCCTACAACCAAATACTATGTCTGAGTTTAAGATCATCTGTCAACTGACATTTAAAACTACTTGGTGGAGGCATAAAACATGCAATTGAAGTGTTCATAATCACCAAAACATTCTCAAAACAAGATACAATTCACAGCAACATAATAAACCTAAAATCTGAAAGATAGAGATGTTCATAATCACCATCAGAAATTGTACCATTCAAAATCAGCAGTGTAACCTCCAATTTGTAAAATCATTAAACCCCCAAATAAATGGATGAGAAATACCTTAGATGAAAATGACCAAGTTTTGAATTTCCAAAATTATGAATCACTATCAATACTTCTATGAGAGATCGATTAAACTTAAATCTAGGCCTGAATCGATGTTTCATAGAAGAATCGATTGATTCATTGTTGTTGATGAATTTTATGCAGCTGAATCTCCAAGAAACCCCCAAATTAATGTTAGATGAAGATAACCCCGATTAGATGAAATGATAATGAGTTATGTCTCATGCGCTGTTGACATAGTGTTGGTAGATTTTTGTGTCTCATTTTGGTTGTTGGTCATGGACCAGGGTATTGAGATATGGCATGATGTCTGAGCCAAACCATGCTGCAGTTCAAGATATGAACTATTTGTTAGCTAATTAAAATTAAATAAATATACACAATTGTGCTGATTTTATTTTGCTACCTTATTTTGTTTAACCTAATTTGTTTGACATTAGTTGAGTTTAGTTGTTGGTCAGGGACTTGAGATATGGCATGATGCCTGAGCCAAGTCAATGCTGCATTTCAAGATTGGCCCATCTGTTAACTAATTAAAATTAAATAAATGTATACACAAGTGTGCTGATTTTATTTTTCTTATGGACCTATTTTGTTTAACCATTTTTTTATTTTAATTATTTGTCAGGGACTTGAGATATGGCATGATACATGAGTCAAACCATGTTGCAGTTCAAGATATGGCCTCGATTATACTCGGGCTACTGAATCGAATCTTCACCTGAATCGTGAAGATTCTCTTTATTTTATGCGTTTCAGAACTTTGGTGAAGTATATAAAAAATGAAAAGTTAAATTAGGAAGGATCGAACCAGGGACCTCTATCACCCTGGTATGCGGTCACAACCACTGCACTACGTTGCTCTTTTGTGAAATGCTCTGAAACTATATAATTTTTATAATAAAATTGACAAATAATATGTAACCAAGGTCAAATGTTTCACAGAACTTGATTATTTATTAGTGTAGATGGTGGATTTTTGACAAAGGCTAAAATCTTAAACCCATAATTATACAAACCTCTAATCCAGCAGTCAGACGTGAGTATTGAGACACGGGTCTCTCATCGAATTCTCTGATTGAGAATACTTTCTCTCAGAGTACATGTAGATATGTAGTCTCACAGCTGGACAACGGCATAACTCATGAATACTGAGCACTTCGGTAATTATTTCTATATAGTATCACGGGATGGACGGCTCCTAGACAGCTTGCACTGCTAGTATAGAGTGATAACGTCTTCAGGATACAAACAACGAGTTTTCCCTGCCTATATAAAGGATATGAAGCTTCAGCAAGCTCATATCAGAATAATTAATGCTAATAGACAACTTGCTCTGCTAGTGTAAAGTCATAATTTAATTATTCCTAAATTCTTGGATTCATCCGCAGAATTTCTGAAAATATTCAAATATTTTCGCAAGATATTTCATTACACAAACCATGGTTCTTCCCAGCAGAAATCCACGGGTTAGTAATAAATATTCGACGCACGGGTATCGGAGCTACCTCTGAGCAAGCCCTGTCTCAAACCTAAATTCTTGGATTCATCCACAGAATTTCTGAAAATATTCAAATATTTTCGCAGATATTTCATTACGCAAACCATGGTTCTTCCCAGCAGAAATCCATGGGTTAGTAATAAATATTCGACACACAGGCATCAGAGCTACCTCTGAGTAAGCCCTGTTTCAAATGGTGCAAGTGTATTCAACGTTGATGCATTTACAATCACCGCACGAACGAGTATTTCAAAATACGACGAAACGATGAACCTATGCAAAATAGGATGAAAAATAACAAATAATTAAAAATTGACCAAGGTGCTGGGAGCATGGACCCACTGACCGGCCGACCGTGTCGTGGTCAATCCCATGCTAGTTTCATATTTTTATCATATTTTTTTTGTTTTCCTTGAGTTCATGAAAAACCTTTCACTTGAACAAATATCCTTTGTTTTGAGGAAACTCCTCAATTTCATGGTGCTTCCTTCGCGCGGAGGAAATAATATAAAATTAGGAAAAACATGATGGGGGCGTGACCATTGGCCAACCGGCCATGCCTTGGTCCTAGCCGACCCCACACATCATGGTTCCTTATTATTTTATTATTATTTCCCTAATTTCATGAAAACTCCTTAATCTCATGATATTTCCTTGGCCCCGTGAAAATTTATAAAAATTAGGGAAACTCATGTGCACGGGCCATGGCCGCTCGGCCAAACCCTAGGTGGCTCACACGTCCCACTTTTTATTAGCATATTTTTCATGTTTTCATAATCCCATGAAATTCCTTGATTTCATGATATTTCCTTCAAATCATGAAATAATACATAAAATTAGGGAAAACGCACGGGACCGGGCCCTGGACGGCCAACCATGCTCCAAGCCGGTCCCACACGCCCACACATCCCTTATTTTATTTTATATTATTTTCTATGTTTCCTTCATCTCATGGAAACTCCTTGATTTCAACAAAACTCTTTAATTTTGGCAAAACTCCTTTGTTCGATCATATTTCCCTAAAACCATGAAAAATATTACAAAATTATGAAAAACGTGTGGGATGGCTCCCTTGGCCGACCGGTCATGCCTTGGCCATGACCGGTCCCACACTTCATAATTCTTTCACTTTTTCATTATTTTCCTTCATCCGATGAAGTTTTGACGGCTTTATCAAAAAACCCTAATTTTGTCATATTTTCTCAAATGGTCGCTCAAACGTGCACCAGAAAATATTAAAATTCTCAAGACTGAGACACGGATGTCTCAACAACAAAAGCATGATACCTTGACCAACCAGGGTTGGATTTTTGGCTCGCAATGAGCCAGTCCCACGTGTTTTCACAATTTGACCTAATTTGCGCTATTGCACGATTGGGTCCAAAACTCTCCAAATAATTTCAGAATTTGACGGAGCGATCATCATTTGATCCCGTGACCACCCAGGGCCGGTTTCATGACCCTTTGGTCAGTACCTCACCTTTTCATAATTAATTAGGTTTTATCACCTAATACTGAACCCAACAGTAATTTAATAAATGATTAAACTGGCATTTAATCATTCTTTCATCAACTCACCAACTCTTCAAGGAGGTCTTGGTTTTTGATCACGCGAGCATATGAGAATTTCATGGTCGATTGACGGTCCCATGAAGCCGGTTCTCCTTCATTCCATGGTTAATTTTCAAATAAACCATCAATTGATCAAATTAGGGTTTCTGAATCCAAGGATCATGATTCCAGATTCAAACACTAATAATTTTTCTTTTCTTTTCTTTTTTTTTTGCTAAGTCCAAAAGTTTATTAAGTAACGAAATTCAATACAAAAGAGGGATTCTAAACCCCCACCCCCATAAACCAAAGGGGTCAAAAGATTAACAAGCTAGAAAACCCAAAAGGCTATAACCAAAAACACTAATAATTTTGCAATGATCTCATGATCAGTATTCTTATTAATTATGCTCGGTTCAACTACCATCACTTTAATTAATGTTTTATTTTGGTCACGCTGCCAATAATTCATCAGATGAGCAATATTTATTCAAATCAACGAATATTGGAACTATCAATATTAAAAAAATTATCGAGCAACACTTGCTCACCTCAACGTGAGGAACCTATCACTATCTCAGTAGACGCGCTTAATTCATGAGTTGCAGAATATTTTACAAAATCATGTTTAACTCAGCAAATACGTGGACTCATCGTCCCATGAAGTCATGAAATCAACAACTGACTAAATTAACCACGAGACATCAATCGTGTCATTTGGTGGGATATCAACTAGGGTTTTGGTCTGGCGGTCTACGACACGTGTGTTCGAACACACGATGGAATGTGAGAAAGTCGTGCAATCAGTTGAAGGAGTTAACAAAGTAGTGGGTGGAAAATCAACCAAGTCTCCGCACGATGAGCGCAACTGGTTTCAAATACTATTTCCATCTCTCCATTCTTTCACTTCATCAACTGTCACACTTCATGGGGATCATGGTGTCTACAATTCCAGCAATATAAATAAGTCTCTGAATCTTGATTGAAATAACAAGAACGACAGCAACGAAATCAACGGCGATTTCACGCCTCACTCATCAATTGAGCAATTACTCTCAACTGGGTAATTTCAATCATTCAGAGCTTATCTTATACAGAATTCACAACACACCTACACTCTTTGATTACCATTGATTCCACACATTTCTTAGCTTCCCTCCTACAGATCAACCCATCCTCTCTTGTGACCGAATTTACTCTGGAACGGCCATTGTCTTGGTTTAGGCGGGAGTACTACATATTGATCTCTCGAATTCAAAGCACCCCCTGCATAGCGGTACATCTGTGTGAGGTTGAACATTTCGCTCGGTTCAAGGAATCTCCTCCGCATGGTCATCTCCTCAATTCCGCAAAAACCAACAAATCGTTTTTCCCCATCTACAATTAGCAAATATACGATTCAAAAATCAACCATGAATCTACTATTCACGATTCAATATACGATTCGATTCTTAAAATCCGAAAAACGATTTACGTTACTATTCACAATTTCACAACCTTAATGTGGCCTATCTGTTAACTAATTAATCAATTATGTCACGAATACACTAGTGTTCTGATTAATCAAATCAAGATATCGCAATACACCAGAGTCACATAATGCCTGTCAACAGGTGCTGGCTCTTCCGGATCTACAAACGTGTAAACCCTGATAAACCGTGCATGATCAACAAGTGTTGGTGTGTATGAATTTTTCCAAAAATAAATTATGATTATAGCTAAAAATGTAGTAGGAAAATTTGCGTATGAAATTCAATAAGGAAGGACTATTTTGTTAAATAAGGAAGGTAAAATTTTAATTTTAACAAGTGTACTATCTCATTGACATGAATGCTTAACGTGTCAAGATATTTATAGATTTCTTTAGGGTTTCAGCAAGATTATAGGCGTCTAATTAGAACTGACAATCAGTAGTCTAATCCTACAATCCTAATGCGATATTTTTCTGTTAGGTCTTGCAAAATCCGCAAAATCGCACTTTTCATATATCATCTTGATTTTCGTTTGTTATATTCATGGTAAACATAACCCACCCACTATATTTAGATTTGCATACTAGATATGTATAGAAGAAGAAAAACACAATATATTTAGCTAGATTTGGATCCTAGAAATAAGAAATTAGATACCTCGTTCATAAGTAAAAGAAAGAAGGAATTGAGAGGATGAGTTCTAATGAGAAATATGTTGTTCCTGCCAATGGTCTTGTTAATAATGATCCTCCTCCTCCGAAGGGATTTGCTTCATGGGATGACTTTGTGGAAAGCATTGGTGATATACTAGAAGAGTATGTCGATAAAGAATGGGAATTAGTTCATGATAAGAAAATGATCCATGTTGAAAATGATCCTCCTCCTAAGGGTTTTGCTTCTTGGGATGCATTTGAGAAAATCTATGGTGAACATTTGGATAATGATTACAATAAATAGGAACATGGGAAGCCACTAAGACAAGCAAATTTATGGCATGACTAAATTCAAGTTTTTTACATTATTTTTAGTATGCAAATTTTATTAATGTGTAAGAAAAATTATGTAGCAGTCAAAGGCCTACTATTCAATTGTGCTCTCAATTCTGATTTTTTTTTGTTAAGTTTGTCAGAATTATGAAAATTTGGTTATTACCTACTGGCTTCGGATAGTGCCCCTGGCCCCGACGGTTTCTCGTGATGCTTCTACAGGAGCTGCTGGGAGGTGATTCAGCATGATCTATACAAGGCTATTACCTACTGCTGGCGTGAAAAATTAATTCCTCAAGGTACAAACTCTAGTCTTTTGATTTTATTACCTAAGGTTAGAGGCGCAAATACCCTTCGCAATTTTAGGTCTATAGGTTTTAGTAATTTTTTATTTAAATTTTTTACTAAGATACTAGCTACAAGACTTGGTACTGTGTTGGATCATCTGGTTTCGGAAGAACAAGTGGCTTGGATGAGGGGGAGAAGCATACATGAAAACATCACTGTAGCTTCAGATATGGTTAACGAGATTAAAATCAGGCGTAAGGATGGCAATTTAGGTCTGAAGCTTGACATCACCCAATCTTTTGACACGGTCAGTTGGTCTTTCGTTTTGGAAGTCTTTCATAGGTATGGGTTTTCGTAGAGTTGGTGTTCTTGAATCATTTCAATTCTGAATTCGGCTATAATTTTGATACTTCTTAATGGAAATCCGGAGGGATTCTTCAAGATCAATAGAGGGCTAAGGCAGGGTGACCCTTTATCACCTCTAATATTCGTGTTGATTGAAGATATTCTCAGCAAAAATCTGTCTAAAATTTTCCAAGAAAAAAAGATGACCACGATGCTTTCAAAAAAGAAAAAAGTTCTTTCTCCTACTCATTTTTTCTTCGCAGATGACATTATGATTTTTTGTAAAGGAAACATGAAGAGTGTGCATAATCTCCTTGCTTTGCTTTCAAACTACCAAGCTGCTTCGGGTCAGACGGTTTGTCGTCAAAAGAGTAAGGTATACTTTGGGGGTGGTTCTTTAAGTCGCTGTAGAACTATATCTTCTTTACTAGGTATGGAAATTTATAACTTTCCTGACAGGTATCTAGGAGTCCAGTTAATTCCAGGGGCTGTTAGGTATAGACATATTAGCAATGTGATCGATAAAATAAAAGAACAACTTTCTGTGTGGAAAGGAAAATTACTGTCTTTCCAAGATAGAATTGTGCTAATTAATACTGTAATTGCTAGCTATTCAATACACAATATGGCAGTGTATAAATGGCCTAAGTAATTCATCCAGCAAGTTGAAAGGGTGATCTGAAACTTCCTTTGGTCGGGAGATACGGAAGTTGCAAGGAAGTGTGTGGTAGGTTTTCCGAAGATGTGTTGCCGTCTGAAAGAAGGAGGTTGGGTATCACCTGCATGACAGTCACTAATATGGCGATGCTTATGAAGTTTTGGTGGAACATTCATTCCTCCAAAAAAATGGGCTCGTTTCCTTTGGGCGAAATATACTTCCAGGCTTGGTCGTGTAAAGCGCTATGGTCTGAACTCCTCCATTCTTCCTGGTATTAGATTAATCCACTGCGAGGTTGACAAGAATACAAAGGTTCTGCTAGGGGATGGAAGAAATACTTCTCTGTATTTTGATGTGTGGTATGAGAATGAATGTATTGCATATTTGCTAGGTGACGATGGACTGGATGGTACGGTAATGGTATGTGAAATTATTTCTAATAATGAGTGGCAGCTACAAGGAATACATTTTCAGAACCTGATAAGAGATGGGGTTAACCTGAACAACTTTCCAATTCTAAACGGAGGGGAGGATTGCAGGGTGTGGATGCCTGACTTGAAAGGAAACTTTACGGTCTCTTCTGCTAAGGATCTAGTGCGAAAGAAATATGCAACTTCAGATGTTTATGGCATGTTGTGGAGACGTGCAATTCATCCGAAGCTGGCGGCTCATAATTGGAAGATTACGAGGGAAGCTTGTGCAACACAAGACAAGTTGAAAGGCAGATTCAAAACATAAATAGCAAATAGGTGCTATCTTTGCAAGAATGAGGAGGATTCTCTGGAACACATCTTATGGAGCTGTACTTTTGCTACTAAAACTTGGGAATGGGCTTCAGGTTTGTTAAACTTAAACCCCCATTATGATCTAGTTGCTTCCTATAATTCTGCCAAAGGGAGAAGTAGAATTGTTAAAGATTTATGGCTGCTAGCCAACCTTGTTATTCGGTCGGAGCTGTGGAATACAAGAAATATGGCGTGTTTCAATAACGAGACGGTGAGTTTTCAGTTCTTTAAGCAGCGAGTCTTTCATTGGATACATGATTATGTTGTGCGCTTGAAGAGCAATATGCACAACACAATAGCAGATTTGGAGCTTCTAAACTGTTTCCGTGTTAGCCACCATCAAGTAAATATGGTACAGCCGATACAGTGCAGCTGGGCTCCGCCTAACAGGGATGAACTTCTGCTGTGCTGTGATGGTGCCGCCAAGGGAAACCCGAGTATTGCTGGTGCGGGGGTGATTGTTCGGGATCATGAATGTAATTTTGTAGGAGCAATGAGCATTGGCTTGGGTAAGACAAACAATTTTTTTGGCAGAATTATATGGGGTGTTAGTGGGCTTAGAATGGGCCTTGAAATAGGAGGTCCGTAAAATGCTGGTGCATTCAGACTCTATGGGAGCAATTTTGGCTCTTCAGAGCTCTAATTTGTCGTGGTTTGCAAGGCAAAGATGGAGTAGGATTAAAGACAATTATGATTCGATTCGATTTGTCCACACTTTTCGTGAGGCTAATTTTTCGGCAGATGCAATGGCAAAAAAACGTTGTCTCCTAAGAAATGGTCAGGGGATGATGTATGATGAAAGACCGTATTTTCTAAGAAATTTAGAATATCCTAATGTTCCATATTTTAGATTTAAATTGTTTATAAGTTTTAGGGGTTTCAAGTATCCCCTTTCGTTGTAAGCTCTTGTAATCTTTTGATATTCATCAATACAATTCCGGACTTAACAAAAAAAAATGAAAATTTGGCTATATTTTTCAACTATGATACAAGACTCAATATACAGTCCCTATCATATTCATGATCCTATCACTTTAACAGCAAAACCGCAACAAAATCATGGTTAACTCTAACTCTTTAGATCCAAATCTCTAAACCAAGCCCCCTTAAACACATTACTCATTCATTCTATTTTGTCAAAATATTGATACTCTAACAGATGAACAATGAACAGAAATTAAACAACATATGCACTTGGAATCTAAAGAAAATATTTCATCCGTAAATATTAAACATTCACAAAAACTATACTTCCAAGCAGCTTTACAAACAGACTAATTAAACATCCAAAAAAAAACAAACATAAGATTACACTAACAACACACAAAAATAAAAGACATATATATATATATAACTAAACAAAAGATGATGGATCAAGATGTGATTGAATACCATTCTTGCATAGCTGAACCATGAAAACAGAGGACTAGATCAGTTAGAATCCCCTTCTTCTTCACTGCTGTTGTCGACAATCATAACCACATCTTTGTATGGCCAATCATCATCATCATCATCATCAACATCATCGTCTTCATCTTCATCCTCAAGCGCTGGCCCAAACCAAAAGAAGTGTTCTGGATCATCTAAAGCATCATCATCCTAAAAATCATACTCATCATCCTCTTCATCGTCCTCCTCTTCTTCATCGTCAACAACTTCATAATCATCATCGACATCAGACTGATTAAAATCAACATCTACAAAACAAGGAACAACCTTGCAACCAAAATAACCAACAATCTCTTTGTATTCATCAAGAAGGATAAATCAGAAGGAAGTTACTACTAGAGCAGTCATTTTTTCTGGCTTGGTACTGAAACCTTATGTTCAGTTTTTGATACTGAAACCCTAGGTTCAGTTTAGAGAGATACTGGGAAAAGAAAAAGCGGAGTAGTACTCTCCCTTCCTTGCTCGTGTTTTATACCGTGACACACGTTTTCACTTTAATATTCAACCTCTAGCTTAGCCACGTACAAGCATGATAACTTGGCTAGTGAACAATTATAGCTTTGGAAAATAAATAAATAGTATAATATAAAAAAAAATGGGTGGGAAAATTAACATCAAGTAATTTATCTGGGTGGAGATACTCCCTATAAACTTAGATTTGGACGAAAAATTCTTGCTAAGATCGCCACATCAAAATAAAAATTTGTTTAGAACTCGTCCAAGAGTGACATCGGTAAAAATTAAAAATTACCATCAATAAATTTATCTCTGTGGAAGTATACTCCCCGAAAGCTTAGATTTGGATGAAAAATACTTGCTAAGATAGTGACATGGAAATAAAAACAGGGATTTAGAAGCTCTTCCAAGAGTGACATCGGTAAAAATTGAAAATTACCATCAATCAATTTAACTTGGTGGAGATACTCCCCCCGTAAACTTATATTTGGACGATAAATACTTGTTAAGATTGTGACATCAAAATATAAATTGGTTTACAAACTCGTCCAAGAGTGACATTGGTAAAAATAGAAAATTACCATTAAGCAATTTGTCTCATTGGAAATACTCCCCGAAACCTTAGATTTGGACAAAGAATTCTTGCTAAGATCGTGACATCGAAATAAATAACAATTGGTTTAAAAGCATATTCCCGACGAGTGACATCGGTAAAAATTGAAAATTACCATCAATCAATTTATCTTGGTGGAGATATTCCCCGTAAACTTAGATTTGGACAATAAATACTTGCTGAGATCGTGACATCGAAATATAAATTGGTTTACAAGATCGTCCATGAGTGACATCTATAAAAAATGGAAAATTACCATCAATCAATTTATCTTGGTGGTATACTCTCGGAAACTTAGATTTGGATGAACTATACCCTCTCAGATCGTGACATTGAAATAAAAATTGGTTTAGCTGAATAAGCCATGTCCAAGAGTGATAGGTGCCTAAAATATATCATTTGAATATCAGTTTCTCATACTTTTCTTTACTATTTTTCTTGTATTTTTGTATATTACGTATCTTTTATTTCTTTTTAGGTACAATGGCCTGCATTCGCAAAAAGGAGAAAAAGCATCGCAATGGAGCATAGATGTTTGAAGCTCGTGTCAACAATTGCTTTCCATCGATAACTAGCCGAGATAAGATGGAAAGTATCCAAGCTACAGATAAAGGGGATCAACAAACTGTTCACAAGGACATGCATTTTGAAGTCTGTACAATGGGCTTAATAATTGGTGTAGCCCGTCGATGCAGAGAGGCCATAAACAGTAAGTGGATTTCACCACCAAGACACCACACATGTGCCGTTGAAGAGAAGAGGAAACTTAGGTCTATTTGTTACAAGCAGAGAATGGGATTCTTCATCAGCTCAAAGCCATGAGAGGCTATATTGTTTCTCGTTTCCCTTCAGAGATCGAGATGGGTAGAAAGAGGAGATCGGTAGCTTCACTTGGAATCAACCAAGAGAAGGAAATGGGGTCGGTTTCTGTGGTGGTTGTTGGCAGAGATTGGGGTTGGTTTGAGTTACATCTTGGCCTGAAATTCCAACCAAAAATTGGGTTGTGGTTGCCGTAGTTGATGACTGTGTTGATGGGGGTTTAGAGCAGTCAAGACATGGAAGGAATGGCAAAGGAGAAAGGTGGTTCAGGCGATATTTTGAGCTAAAATTCCAGGGAAAGAAAAGATCAATTTGAAGCTAGGGTTGCTGTTGATTGAGAGTAGAATCACA
Organism: Papaver bracteatum; assembly: GCA_023529315.1. NCBI lineage: Eukaryota > Viridiplantae > Streptophyta > Magnoliopsida > Ranunculales > Papaveraceae > Papaver > Papaver bracteatum. The sequence goes on along the minus strand of JAJJWX010002758.1, from coordinate 1,574,683 downwards.
TGGAAGATTGGAGTTGCAATTCAACCATGTTGCAGTTATGAACTGAATTGAAGGTGCTACCACTGAATTCTGTAGATAAATGGGAGTGATTGGTGGAATGTTTACACAGGGAAGATGGCTGGAATTCATGGAAGTTCTGATTCAGTGTAGGTGAAGCTACATGCACTGGGAATTGCAGGCAGTCTAGAGGGTGTGAGCTACATGAGATGCAGCTGTTGCTGAGAGTGTAGCAGCTAGGAACGGAAGATGTTGCAGAGGGGGATCCAGCTATGTAGATTTTGGAATGCATGCGAGGTGGTTATTCAGTGGAGTGAATGAGCTGTTGCTTAGCAGATGGAGATAGCGAGTTGGCATCGCAGGTGCAGTTTTGCTGTTGCCATTACAGATTTGGCTTGAGATGGTTAGTAACATGATAATGCAAAGAACTTAGCTATATATCAATTTGGTTTGTATTCCGTGGTCTAGAATGAACCTTTAATCAATTCCATCTCATATTTGAATACACTTTAAAATTTTCAGATTTTCTACAACACAATCATCTTTGCTAAGAGTATTTGCTTAACAACTAGAAACTTCATACCTCCCTTGGGACGATCCTGCTTACATTATACTACTTGCTAGTGTTAAAAGTAGAGAAATATTATTTTTGCGAGATTCGACGCCTCGTCAAAATTGGCGCCGTTGTCGGGGAGGCAGTGGCGAGTTTAGTTGTTATTGTTTATTCTTAGTTTTTATTTTTTCTTTTGGTTACAATTTCAGTTTACTTATTCAATCCTTAAGAATTTGATTTTCAGGTACGGTTTCTTTGGTGAATGCATGGAGAGGGCAGACCAAGTCATATTGGTATACGTCTTCGTTCAGGCACTTTACTAAAAGATTTCATTCGAGCAGTGAACACTGCACTTCCTTCCAGTTCTACACCAAGTGAATTCTCGGACTCAGACTCGGACGAAGAGGAAGATAACATAATGGAAGGTCGACCGCCTGCTCCAAGAACACTCAAGGAGCTCACTTCTCCAAACCTAGATCAACAGCCTTTATGTATTCAGCTGAATGGAAACATTGAGTTGAAGCCGCAATTGATCAATTTGCTGCCCAAATTCAGAGGTTTATCGGGAGAAGATCCTAATCGCCACTTACAAAAATTCCATCATGTTGTAACTAGTATGAAGCAAGCAACTGCAGATGCTGAGATGGCTATGATGACAGCGTTTCCTTTTTCCCTTTTAGATACTGTAGGAGAGTGGTTCTTTTGCTTACCCGCTGGAAGCATAACCACATGGAATGGGATGAAGAAATTGTTCCTTGAGAAGTATTTTCCCGCATCAAAAGCAGCTGTTATTCGCAAGGAGATTTTTGGTATTAGGAAAATATCGGGAGAGACTCTTCATGAGTATTGGGAGCACTACAAGAGGCTTTTAGCTAGCTGTCCACACCACCAAATCAGCGATCAACTTGTGATTCAATATTTCTATGAAGGATTGATTTCTACTGAGAGACATTTGATTGATGCCGCAAGTGGTGGTGCACTTACCAACAAGACCATTGCGGAAGCTATAAGTTTTTTGGAGAACATGGCTGCAAATACACAACAATTCTTCACTAGAGATGAATCAGCGGTAAGGAAGGTGAATGAAGTTGGCAATTCTTCACACTTGGAACAAAGGATGGGTAACATGGAGAGGATGATGCATCAAATCGCTGCGGTTTTCATACCATCATCATCATATACCGAAGATGTTGAGCAAGCAAGTGTTATGTACCAAAATCAGCAAAGGCCGAGATATGATCCATACTCTAGCACATACAATCCGGGTTGGCGTGATCATCCCAATTTCAGCTACGCCAACAAGCAAGCTGCAGTTCCAAATCCCCCTTTTAATCAACAAGGTGGGTACCATTTCTTCCAAAAGCCACGTCAAGAAACTCAAGGCACGAGTATAGATGACAAGTTGAATCTCATTCTCAACACAATGGTGCAAGATAAGAAAAAGTCAGAGATGGATATGAAGGACATCCGAACACAAATGGGTCAATTAGCTACTGCCGTGAGCAAATTGGAAGCACAAGCAGAGGGAAAACTTCATTCGCAAATAATAAATCACAAGGAGAATGCCAATGCTATTGAGTTACGAAGTGGGAAGAAAATAGAAAAACCGGAAACATCACCGGCGTCTAATGAACCTGATTTGGAGAAAGAAGAGGGTGAAACAGCCCCTAAAAAGGCTGACCCGGTAACAAATTCTAACTCTAAAACTCGTGTTTCTACTCATGTTACTCCTCCTCCTTTTCCTAGCAGGTTTGCGAAGTCGAACAAGGAGACATTGTATCAAGAGATTTTGGAAATCTTTAAGAAGATTGAAGTGAACATTCCACTCATCGAGGCGATAAGGCAAGTTCCGCGCTGGGTAAAGTTCTTGAAGGAATTGTACACTAACAAGCACAAATTGACCGGTAATGAAGTGATGAGTGTGGGGGAGAATGCTTCGGCATATCTTCAAAAGAAACTCCCACCTAAGTTGAAAGATCCCGGTAGTTTCACTATACCATGTACTATTGGTAAAGTCAGGTTTGAGCGTGCTATGCTAGATCTAGGAGCATCTATTAATGTTATGCCTGCCTCCGTTTATGAATCATTGAAACTTGGACCTCTTAAAAATACCGGTATTGCTATACAACTTGCTGATAGGTCTAATTCTTACCCGAAAGGGGTTATTGAAGATGTTTTGGTGCAGGTTAATCAACTCATATTTCTGGCAGATTTCTATATTCTTGACATAATGGATGAGGATTCACCATCGACTACCCCTTTGATGTTGGGTAGACCATTCATGAGAACCGCAAGAACCGAGATAGATGTTTTCAAAGGAGCATTAACTATGGAATTTGATGATGAGATCATAAGTTTCAATATCTTTGAGGCTATGAGATATCCTAGTGACGTGAATTCATGTTTTTCTATTGATATTATTGATTCTCTAGCTCAAAAGATGTTTGAATTGAATAGTGATGATGCTTTAGGAAACACCATAGTCGAAGGTTTAGGTTATGGGAAATACAAAGACATTAAAAGTGAATTGTCTATTTGTGATGAGCTTAAAGAGGCTGTTTTATCTCTTAACTCATTACAAGAAGCTCCACCAAAGTATAATGCGTCTTATGTTTCTTTGCCGCTTACTAATGAGAAACTTTTACCGTCGATTGTGCAGGCACCTACTCTTGAGTTGAAACCTCTTCCGGATCACCTTAAATACGTATATTTAGGCGACAATGAAGAGTTAACAGTGATCATTGCCAACAACCTCACCGAGGTGCAAGAGGAGAAGCTTGTTTGAGTGCTAAGAGAGCACAAGTCTGCCATTGGGTGGACCATTGCCGATATCAAAGGAATCAGTCCTTCAACATGTATGCACCGAATACTTCTCGAGGAGGGGGCATAACCAACAAGAGAAGCTCAACGTCGCTTGAACCTTCCAATGATGAAAGTAGTCAAGAAAGAAATCCTGAAGTTGTTGGATGCCGGGATTATCTATCCCATATCCGATAGCAAATGGGTGAGATCGATTCAAGTCGTTCCAAAGAAGTCCGGAATCACGGTGGTGAAAAACGAAGACAATGACTTGGTTCCAACTAGAATCCAGACCGGTTGGAGAGTTTGCATTGACTACCGAAAGCTCAACTCTACCACCCGAAAGGATCATTTCCCTTTACCATTCATTGATCAAATGATTGAAAGGTTGGCTAGACATGCTTACTATTGCTTCCTTGATGGGTTTTCAGGTTATAACCAGCTTGTAATAGCTCCGGAAGATCAAGAAAAGACGACGTTTACTTGTTGTTTGTGAGTTTGTGAAGGTACATATCTTTTCTAGGTTTGGAACACCCCGAGTGGTGATTAGTGATGGAGGCTCGCACTTCAAGAGATCCTTTCACGCTCTTCTAAAGAAGTATAACATTACTCATAAAGTTGGCACACCGTATCACCCATAAACGAGTGGACAAGATGAAATTTCCAACCGGGAGATTAAGTCCATCTTAGAGAAGACAGTGAACGTTACAAGGAAGGATTGGAGTTATAGACTCAATGACGCTTTGTGGTTGTATAGGACAGCTTATAAGACACCCATCGGTATGTCTTCTTTTAGGCTTGTCTATGGAAAACCTTGCCATATTCCCGTCGAACTTGAACACAAAGCTTATTGGGCTATCAAGGTATGTAATATGGAATTATATGCAGCTAGTGAACATAGGAAACTTCAACTCAATGAGTTAGAAGAGATATGAAATGATGCATGTGAAAGTTCACGCATTTATAAAGAAAATACCAAGGCTTTCCATGATAAAATGATTTCCCGAAAGAGTTTTGAAGTAGGGCAGAAAATACTTTTATTCCATTCTCGTCTTAAATTGTTTCCGGGTAAACTTAGGTCCAGATGGGTTGGACCATTTGTTATTACTAATGTGTTTGCGCATGGTGCAGTTGAGATTACTAGTCCCAAAACAGGGCTAGTTTCCAAGGTCAACGGCCATCGTTTGAAACCGTACGATGAGCAGTTTATGACGGAGAATCAGGATATGATCACATTGAGTGATCCACTCCCACTGGAGGAGTAATTGGAGCTGAACTTCGGGCTGACGACGTTAAACCAAGCGCTAAGTGGGAGGCAACCCACCGGTTTTGTATCTTTACCTTTATCTTTTTATTTTTCAGCATTTTATCTTTTATTTTCTTTGTTTTTGCATATCATTTGCGGAATTTCCCACCTAGAGATTTTCTTTGGACGATTCAATTTTACATTGAGGACAATGTAAAGTTTAAGTATGGGGGAGCATTTATATGTTTGTATAGTTTGTTTTATGCCTTAGAAAAACAAATCAGAAAAATAGAAAAACAAATAAAAATTGTGCTTTTTGAACTCCGAAATCTAGAAATTTATGCCTTTAGGATGACACTATTAGTGGATGGAACCATTGTGATTGCAGGAGTTAAGGAACCCATTAATTAACAAAGACAAACATAGCTCAGAAATTATAAATTATATGTTAGTTGTTACCATATCTCGGAATATCACCACATCACATTCTATTTTTATTTTTCCATATTTATCTATTGTTCTCTAAGTGCTTTGGTGGGTCACTAAAAATCGAGTTGTTATTACTGCTAGGATGAAATAGAGTGATTGAGTTGCTAAAAAAAAAAAAAAAGAGACCGACCAATTAGACCAAACGGAATAAAAATGACACTTGGGAATAGCAGTATGTGTGAAACGTAGTCCCTGTCTCCGTCGCCTAAACAAGCGTGGAATGCAGGATCCAAGGAAACTATCACGTACTTGCTGACAAGAAGCATGCGCTTAAATCCAAAATATTTAATCATGTCGTCTAAAAAAAAAGTGAAAAAGAAAAAGAAAAAGAAAAAGAAAAGAAAAGATTATATTTGTTAAATAAAGTCACTCCTGGTTCCCTTGTATATGCCAGTGAGTTGATGTAGAAATAAGTTTGTTGAACACTGGTTCCCTTGTATTTTCCAATGTGTTGACACAAGAATTCAGACCAGTATCTCAATCCAATAGGATGCATAGGTTCATCTTGGCGGTGACCTTCAGACAGATATGGGATACATCGATCACTTGTGAACATTCGCCAACATCTACATCTATATTCATCTTCTTAATCTTTTCATTGTGATTGTGGTTAGTCAGATTCCGAGGATTGTGGTTTGTTCGACTTTCTAAGAAAAACTTTATGCACTTATATATGAACTGAATTTGCGCAAGGTATCTCCTCATGTTGTCATTTTGGATTCGCTCATTGATTTGTCACAAATAGACGGAGTTGGAAATATAGGTTTTGTAGGCAAACCTCTTGTAAACCTTCACGAGACTAAAACTCGTCCACTAGGGACACCTAGGGGTTCAAAGGCTTGTTATTCATGCTTAGAGTAACCGTAGCCTCGACGAGACGGAGTTGTATGTATGTTTTATAATTATTTTGTTTGATTTGCTCAAGGACTAGCAAAGTCTAAGTGTGGGGGAATTTGATAGGTGTCTAAAACACCTATATATTTATCTATTGGTTATGCTTTCTTTGCTTAGTTTTATTTTAAATTATGTATCTTATGTTTGCTTTTTGATATTTAGGTACTTTGGAGTCACTTGGAACTAAAGAAGAAGAAATAGGGCAAAAGTCTCATCTCATGTGCAAATGTTATTGGAAGCGATTATTTCTCATATTTGCTTTTATTTCTTCATCCCTGGCTGAAAAGTATGTCGGCTTTAGTGATGCAAATTTCTATCTGAAAAGCACGATAACTTTAGTGATGACTCTCATTGGAGAGAAGAAGTGAATATGAGGAGTAAAAGACGGTTCTTGTTGGTGGAAGGCGGAAGAAAGCGTTCAATTGGAGTGAAAAGGAGAAAAAAGTGTCAATTATCACGTGTAATGCTATTGGGAGCCGAGCTTAGCCATCGATAGAAGAAAACCGTTGCGGCTTAGTCTAGAGAAGCAGGAGGCATACCTTTATGGGCCTTAACTAATGAGCGGGTGTCTAGGGACATTATTGGTTGTCCCTTATCCACTTCATCAGGATGGCTATATCCACTAGCCTTATTCTTACACCCACCCTCAAATTCAGAGAAGGGTTTTATCTCATCATTTATTCCTATTCCTTCTGTTATCTGCAATTGAGAAGTTATGGCGGCATCATGAAATTGAGAGAAGAAGAGAGAAAGGAGTATGGCAGTTGTTGAGACAGGAGATTGGGATAGTTGAGTTATTCCCACCGTTTCAGTCGATTGAGAGATGGGTTTACTCGAATTTGTTAGATTCAAGACTCATAGAGTGAATTCATATCTATGATGAGAAGGAGTGGATCGATTCAGTGGAGTTTGAAATCTGAGTTTCAGAACAAGAAAGAGGATGGGTATTTGCTGTTGAATCTGTCAGAATCTCTGGATGATGGTAGAAACTGGGTATGGGTTTTAAGGGTTTTTGATGCTCTTGGAAGGGGATGATGATTCAAGATATGATTGCAGATAATTTTGTTAAGGAGGAATTGGGTTATAATGGTTATGTTGGTGTTCCTGATATTCAGATAAGTTTGGCATTGATATGTGGCATTAATTTGTGTTGAATCTGTTGCAGAAATTACAATGGATATGTTGTTGATTGATTGCAGGCTTAGAAGATGGTGGGAGCAATGAATGATTGGACTTAGATGTATGCTAGGATATGACACATTGCAGGTGTCAGAGGCAAGGAAGTAAAGCTGAATCAGAGTGTATTCATGATTTTAAGAGTGGTGTTGGTATGGGTTCAGGACAAGAGGTGCATCTATAATGGTGTTGGTGGTTGTTGTAATATAAAGAACTGAGGCTGTGGTGTTAGCTCTGGTGCGAGATGGTACTGGTAACATGACTATGGTATTGCTGTTAATGAACTGCTTCAGGTGGAGATATGGTTGTGTTGGTGCTGTCATGAGAATTGTAGTGAAAACTGAATTGCATCTGTTGACATAAGAACTAGAGCTTGAGCTGGTAGTTTTGCAGGTGATGGATTATGCAAGATTGCATCTGAGATTATATGGAAGAACTGATGCTGCTGTTGAAGCTGCATTTGCAGAGGCAGAACGGATGATGTGACAGGTTATGGCATTGAGCTGTGGTGCCTGAAGTTGGAAACGTAGCTAGCGCTGTGTTGCTAGTGGAATGTACAGTTGAGAAGGGTGTGCTATGCTTGCAGGTGAAGTCGCGACCTGGTGGAGTTGTATCGAGATTGAGCTGCTGTTATCGTGTTGGGATGGAAATCACGAGAGATAGCCGATGCGAGTTGCTGCTGTATATGACCATTATGGTGGTTATGCTGTTATATAGGGAGAGTAGAAGCTGGAGCAACTGTTGTTGGTGGTGTTAAATGAATTGATGCTTTGTTTGTGAAGCTACAGGTAATGGGATTTGCAGGTGGCTTGAGGACTTTTGACATAGCAGTTGAGTGATGCTGTGGTTCTGGTGGTTCAATGGAGACGAAATGGTGGTGAATAGCAGGTGGTATGACTGAGATTGTGGGTTGAGTTAGCGATACAGTGGTGGAATATATGCAGATTGCAGGTGGATGTTGGGGGTATGCGATGATGGTGATGAATATGCAAGTGCAGAAGCTATGCAAGGGATGTATGGGATGATTAATAGCAGGTGGTTGATGAGGCACAAGTTCAGATAGGTTGGTAGCAATACAACTGCTATTGAGTAACTGAAATGGATATGGAGAATGACAATGATAATGAAGCTCGAGTGGTGTTGCTGTGGTCGAGAACAGGGATTGCTGAGAAAGTAATGGATGATGGCTGTAACTGAGAACTTAACTAGAGGTTGAAGTCAGGGTTACTGGTACTCGGATGTTGTATTGCAGCTATTGGGAGCGATAATGGAGTGCAGTTGTGTTAGTGCAGCTGATGGTTGTGCTGTTACAAGAGGTTTTTGGTCAGTGATGCTGATGTGCAATTGTAGAGTTGTAAAGCTGTGGTGATATGATTTGGAAATAGCAGTTGGAGTTGAAGGGAGCTGAACAGGTGGTGCTCGACTGAGTTACAAAGTGTGGCTGAGCAGAGATGCTAATGCATAGCTCTGGCCTGTGCGAGATCATGGCCTAACTGAACACCTTACCCAGTCACAAATCGGACATGGACTCAGTGATTGACTGAGTTGACTGGCCGGATTCCGGCGCCGACGGCCAAGTTACGACCAACTTCCGTCGACAACCCCAGTTTTCCGGTGACTCGTTTTTGGCAGAGATTTCTACTAGGCTACTTTCACAAATGAATTATATGGGTTTGATGGATACATTGGGCTTGGACTTCTGAGGATATGACCTAGTTTTGGAAGGAGAAAAAGGCTACAAAAGGGAAAAGTTTTCTACAACTTTGTTTATCACGTATTTTCTATTCTACTTGGAGTTTTGCAGAGAGCTGGAACTAGGGTTTCCTTCCTTGTTTTATTTTCATCTTCATTATTTCATTTATTATATTTGATGATGAACTCCATATTTATGAGTAACTAAAACTCTCTTTGATTAAGGGCGATTTCGAAGCCCGAAATATGAATCTATATTTGATATGAAATAACTTATTCTATTGCATTTATTTATGTTATTGATTGATTTTCTACTATGATATTATTGTTTATGGATTATTTGTTAAGGGTTTAAGTTCGAAATTGAATCATTAATTCTTAATCTAATTTCTAGTTTAGATTTTCTTCGACCCGTAATTGTCTATAGAAGATAAACACAAGTAGCAATATGTGGGTACTGATGATGGGACTTTGTTAAGTATCCATATGTAGAAATCAACACTAGTAGGTGATTCATGCTTTTGAGTTCATCACTAGGAGCAAACTTATATCACAGAACTTAGAGCACTTGTTTAAGTCAAAACTAGTAAGCGTACCTCTAGGAAACTTGGAAAGTAGGAACCGGTAGTCGAGCGCTTCCGTATCCGGTGATCTAGGAGATAATAACGGAATAGTTGAGCATACTAATTATTCTAGGGTTGTTAGTAACATGATAATGTATAGAATTTGGCTATATATCAATTTGGTTTGTATTTCGTGGTCTAGAATGAACCTTTAATCAATTCCATCTCATTTTTGAATACAATTTACAATTTTCAGAATTTCTACAACAAAATCATCTTTGCTAAGAGTATTTGCATAACAACTTAGACTTCATACCTCCCTTGGGACGATCCTACTTACATTATACTACTTGCTAGTTAAAGAGAAGTAGAGAAATTTATTTTTGCGAGATTCGACGCCTCGTCAAAATTGCAATTTTGGTGAGCGTGGTTTACTCAACAAAATAAAAATATATTTCCCACTAATTAAATATAATATAGAGGTAGTAAGGATCGTTCCCACGAAGATTAATGCAATTGTTATGTTATCTAAATCGGCGAAAATATAAAATAAGGATAAAAAGAAATGGATATTGAAGAAATCCTTCGCAGTTACTAACCGTTAACTCAACATTGTACCCGTTTATCTCTTGTTAGACTCAATTGTCACCAACCGTAGGAAAGCAGGTACGCTTAGCAATCCCCAAAAACTCCATATATCACCGGATATGGAAGCGCTCGACTACCGGATTCTATTCAAAAGAACCACCTTGACACGGAAGCGCTCGACTACAAGATGTAATTCCCAGAACGCATTAAGATTTGTGAATTTAGGTTTGATCCCAGCAGTAAAACTCGGTACGCTCGGTCCACTTACTGGTGTTGTCTTTACTCGCAATTTCTCCACAGAATCCCTCCGTAAGGTCTTGCGATATCTACTTGTGTAGGAGTTAAGAGACAATTACGGGTCGACTCAACTCTCTACTAGCATTAGAATGATTAATAAACTAATCTGGTTGCGCACCCAAACCAATCTAAGAACCAGTCATAAACCTTCGATATAGTAAAACCAATCCACAATGAATCAATTTAAAACTTGAAACAAACTTGCAAAATAATTGAGCTTCACATTAGAACTTTTAATTCATCCTTACAATATAAAAAGAATAGAAAATGGTGAAAATAATATAGGTGTCAAGAAGATTTGATATATCCAAATTATGCCTAGGGTTCTCTATATATAGAGTTTTGTAACCTCCTCTTTAAGAAAACTAGGAAACCTAGCAAAAATAGGAATGTGCACCTCCTCAAAATTATTTCTCGTGCATCAAACCCCGTGCAAAATAGCTTGCCAAAGTCACGGCCAAGCACATGAACTGATCGTGTTAATATCTTGGCTCAAAGCCTATTGGTCTCACAACAAGAAAGTTGCAGAAGCCCATCTGATGTCTTCAATATCCTGTACAGTGGGCTTGCAGATCCATCCCATTATCTTCTCTGCACCTTAAGCCCATCGGACCAACTACCAATCTGCCATGCATGCAGACTCGAGTTCATACAACTTCAGCTAAAACGTCACCACCTTATTCGAACGACATCAGCAGCAACACTCTTCGACCATTGTCCATTGTAGACTCACCTTTTATCCTCTCTTCCAGTGACGTTAAACACAGAAAACCACCTATTCTCTTCCATTATGGCTCGAGCTCAGCTGCCATCATTGCTTCCATCAACCAACGTCCCAGCTGCATACAATCTCCCATTATTCCTCCCTTGTTCTAACTGCCATACTCTCTCATTGCCATCATCGTAACCACCACATCACTGCCAGCATCTCTCTCGTAACTCAGTACCCATGTCTTCACCATCTTGAGTTCACTGCCAGCATCTCAACTTCACTCACCAACTCTGTTCTTGACTGCACTGCCATTCTCAACTTCATACACCGGCAACCTTGAGCTCCATTACTCCATTCTCGTTCCAAAGTTGCTGCCAACTTATAGGATCCATCCCTGTAATCACTCCTCATCAGTTGATCCACAGTATCCAAGATCTTCTCGATACAATCATTGCAGTCCTATCCAACAGCTTCCCATTCAATCTTCTTTTCTGAGCAAAGCCCCCGAGATGGTCCATTCAAACTCTGTCCGTCATCGTCATAACTTCCATGCACTCCTCCATTATTAATCTTCGAGAATCACCAGTTAAGCTCGAGCATCCCTGAGTCCAGTTCCATATTCTCAGCAACGTTCACAGTCAAATTCCAAAACTCAAGTAGCCTGGCTTCTTCCTGCTCACGGCTCCAGTGTTGGTGTTTAAGCCCATTGTTTGCAACTCCAACAGCCCAATAAATTCCATTACCTATACATTTCTTCCACCAACACACATATGTGCAACCCTTCATGTGAACTCCATTTAGAGTTTATACTTTATTTCAGAAAATGTATGTGAACCATTAAGCCCATGTTGGACTTTGTACCTCTTTTGTGGCCAATTAGACGATTCTTGTTCTTTTCGGGAATAAGCTCCAAAATTCCCATAAAATATAAAAGGAAAGATAATAATACAATTTCACACGAAAATTAGGTAAGAAAGCAATACCAATCGACACTTAGAGAGGTGTTTGTAGACACCTTTATCTTTTTATTTTTCAGCATTTTATCTTTTATTTTTCTTTGTTTTTGCATATCATTTGCGGAATTTCCCACCTTGAACTTTCTTTGGATGATTCAATTTTACATTGAGGACAATGTAAAGTTTAAGTGTGGGGGAGAATTTATATGTTTGTATAGTTTGTCTTAGTTTGTTTTATGCCTTTAAAAAAAAAATCAGTAAAATAGAAAAACCAAGAAAAAATTTGTGCTTTTTGAACTCCGAAATCTAGAAATTTATGCCTTTAGGATGACACTATTAGTGGATAGAACCATTGTGATTGCAGGAGTTGAGGAACCTATTAATTGAAAAGACGAACATAGCTCATAAATTATAAATTATATGTTAGTTGTTACCATATCTCGGAATATCACCATATCACATTCTATTTTTATTTTTCCATATTTATCTATATTGTTCTCTAAGTGCTTTGGTGGGTCACTAAAAATCGAGTTGTTATTACTGCTAGGATGAAATAGAGTGATTGAGTTGCTAAAAAAGAAAAAAGAAAAAAAGACCGACCAATTAGACCAAACGGAATAAAAATGACACTTGGGAATATCAGTATGTGTGAAACGTAGTCCATGTCTCCGTCGCCTAAACAAGCATGGAATGCAGGATCCAAGGAAACTATCACGTACTTGCTGACAAGAAGCATGCACTTAAATCCAAAAGATTTAATCATGCTGTCACCGAAAAAAAAAAAGAAAAAAAAGTGAAAAAAAAAAGAAAAAAAATATTATTATTGTTGAATAAAGTCACTCCTGGTTCCCTTGTATATCCCAGTGAGTTGATGTAGAAATAAGTTTGTTGACCACTGGTTCCCTTGTATATGCCAGTGTGTTAACACTAGAATTCATACCAGTAGCTCAATCCAATAGGATGCATAGGTTCATCTTGGCGGTGACCTTCAGACAAATATGGGATACATAGATCACTTGTGAATATTCGCCACATCTACATCCTTATCCATCTTCTTTATCTTTTCATTGTGATTGTGGTTAGTCAGATTTCGAGTATTGTAGTTTGTTCGACTTTCTAAGAAAAACTTTATGCACTTATATATGAACTGAATTTGCGCAAGGTATCTCCTCTTGTAGTCATTTTGGATTCGTTCATTGATTTGTCACAAATAGACGGAGTTGGAAATATAAGTTTTGTAGGCAGACCTCTTGTAAACCTTCACGAGACTAAAACTCGTCCACTAGGGAAACCTAGGGGTTCAAAGGCTTGTTATTTATGCTAAAAGTAATTTTTTCCTCGACGACACGGAGTTGTTGTATTTTAGTTTAGTTTTGTTTGCTCGAGGACTAGCAAAGATGAAGTGTGGGGGAATTTGATAGGTGCCTAAAATATATCATTTGAATATCAGTTTCTCATACTTTTCTTTACTATTTTTCTTGTATTTTTGTATATTACGTATCTTTTATTTCTTTTTAGGTACAATGGCCTGCATTCGCAAAAAGGATAAAAAGCATCGCAATGGAGCATAGATGTTTGAAGCTCATGTCAACAATTGCTTGCCATCGATAACTAGCCGAGATAAGATGGCAAGTATCCAAGCTACAGACAAAGGGGATCAACAAACTGTTTACAAGGACATGCATTTTGAAGTCTGTACAATGGGCTTAATAATTGGTGTAGCCCGTCGATCCAGAGAGGCCATAAACAGTAAGTGGATTTCACCACCAAGACACCACACATGTACCGTTAAAGAGAATAGGAAACTTAGGTCTCTTTGTTACAAGCAGAGAATGGGATTCTTCATCAGCTCAAAGCCATGAGAGGCTATATTGCTTCTCGTTTCCCTCCAGAGATCGAGATGGGTAGAAAGAGGAGATCGGTAGCTTCACTTGGAATCAACCAAGAGAAGGAAATGGGGTCGGTTGCTATGGTGGTTGTTGGCAGATATTGGGGTTGGTTTGAGTTACATCTTGGCCTGAAATTCCAACCAAAAATTGGGTTGTGGTTGTCTTAGTTGATGACTGTGTTGATGGGGGTTTAGAGCAGTCAATACATGGAAGGAATGGCAAAGGAAGATGTGTGGTTCAGGCGATATTTTGAGCTGAAATTCCAGGGAAAGAAAAGATCAATTTGAAGCTAGGGTTGATGTTGATTGAGAGTAGAATCACATGGAAGATTGGAGTTGTAATTCAACCATGTTGCAGTTATGAACTGAATTGAAGGTGCTACCACTGAATTCTGTAGCTAAATGGGAGTGATTGGTGGAATGTTTACATGTATGCGTGTCGTAACCACAACAAATTAATTAATACTTTACTACTTAATTAAAAAGTAATATAGGGTAGTCAAGGTCGATCCCACGAGGAGCAAGAGATTATTAGTTGTCAAATTGTAACAAAAAGGGGGGTATTGGTTGTAAAATTTATAAAGCAAAAGAAATAAACAAAGTAGTTAATAGTGTAAGTTGAAATCAATGAGAGAGAATAGATCAAGGAATCCTTCTTCGCTGCAAAATAATGATTAAAGTTATGTTCTTTTCCACTTGTTATTAGTCATAGATTATCACCAACCGTAGGATAGCAGGTTCGCTTAGCTAACCCCAAAATTCCTTATTTCACCGAGTAACAAGTCCGCTTAGTTATCAGATTCTATTCAAAAGAACCACCTTGAGGTTCGCTTACAAGATGTAATTCCCCGAACGCATTAATATTTGTGAACTTAGGTTTAGTACTAGTAGTTAGACTCGGTTCACTTGGTCTACTTTCTAGCGTTGTTTTCACACACAATTGCTCCACGGAATCCCTCTGCAAGGTCTCGTGTTTTCTACTTGTGTAAAGAGTCAAGAAACTATTACGTATTCCCTAACTTTCACTAGCTTTAGATTAAATTAACAAGTCAATTTAGCGTGCACTCCAAATAACCTATCAATCAATCATAAACATTAATATTAGTAAAAACAAACGATAATCATATGAAAAACTTCAAAGTAGAATTGAAACAAAACTTAAACCATATGTTAAGAACTAGGAATTCATCCTCAATCAATAAGAAAATTAGCTACTCATAATTTGGAGTTCACACAATAATAATTATAAAGGAAGAAAGAAAAACTTATTGAAAAGATGATGGTTGCTCCTTCCTCCAATCCTTGTGCACTTTAACTCCTTCTCCAAAGTAGATGTGTGTTAAAAAGTTGTAGAGAACTCTCTTATTTATAGGCTTCAATACTCTCCATGTCTTTGTAGGAAAAGAATCCACATTCCATAAGAACACCACTTTCCCAATTTGAGCCATATTCCAAATTCTAGTCCAATTCTCCAAAACTTCCAAGTTTTCATCCAATTCCCAATTCTAAGTATCACACACATGGGAGAAGTCCATATATAAGTCTGCATTTTTGCTCGCCGGAAAACTGCGTTTTTGGCCGGAATTTTTCGCCGCCAGCCACCTGAAAATTCTGTCCCCGTCAAAGAATATTCCGTCAGTCCACCGTTAGGACTAACGGTCAAACAGTCAACCCGTTAGTTGACTAGGTCAAAGAGGGGGAGTCAGACACCGAGTAAACTCACTCAGCTGTCTAACTCTGTCTTACTGGCTGAGTTGGATCGCTCGGATCGATCATCGGACTCATCTGGATCGGTCCCGTCAGTTACCGAGTTAACTCGCCGGAATAGAAATCCGGCCGAGTTTCGGCTATTTACAGGGCTTCTCAGGACACACTCAGGCCGATCTTTAATCTTCAATCCATGTACAAACCTAACATACATCTAATTCATTCTCATAAATTCATCTCAGGCTTCATCTGCAGTAGTTCACCAGTTCTAACCCGCAATCTGGTTGTCAAGCCAACACGAAACCCGTTCTGATCAATAGCAGCAACATCAGTCTGCAGCTTCAATTTCGAATTCAATCAGTAGAAACCCTTATTCGATCAATCCACCACCAACCCATCTCGTTCTTCACCTTGTTTTTCTTCTCAACAGTGCCACCATCTTCATCGTTACTTCTCAAAACCCATTATTCTCATCGAACTCACGGCTGTTAAATTCATTACAGCAATCACCTTCAGCTCAATTTCGTGGTTCAACCACACCATCGATTTCCTCCAAGTTCAAACCTTAGGTCAGCTGCTTTATCTCATCTGATTCTCTAGCACCACAGATCCCTAATTTCAATTTCTGATTCAATTTCTATACCGCAACCTCTTCTTCATTCTCATAACAGCGGCAGCATCGTCTTCTCGATCTGATTCTCAGATTCAATTCTAGCAACAACTCATAATCATCTTCTACAGCAACTTCAAATCATCACCAACTTCTCCTTCCTCCCAACCTCAGCAACATCTCACCATCACAAACAACGGAAGCTGCTCGATCTCTATCTCTCGTTCTCAGATCCCCTTTTTATCTTTGAATCACAGCAAACCCTAGAATCTTGGATTCAATTTCATGGTTCCATTGTTGCGCCTCTTCTTCCATTTCTTTCTCTCTTTCCTTAATTTCAGATAACTGAATGAGATGAATCTCTCTCGACTTAGCGATTTAGGGTGGGGTTGGCATTGGGTGCTAACAACACACCAATCTTCTGGATAAGGGCCACCTCAGATGGCAGCCCCTTAACGTAAGCTGACCTGTCTTTAATAGTTATCCAAAAGAGAGTTGCCCCTTAACCTTGACTGGAATCCAGATAGTGCATGCCCTGTGAAATGACCTTTTTCCCCTTTTATCTCAAATTGGACGATTTCTTCTCCTTTTCCTCCGTGCGACTCCAGAATACCTAATAACTCAAAAACACACGTAAAATACATAATTCACACGAAAAATAGCAGAGAAAGCATAAACTACTAGATAGTAAATTAGGTGTATTCTACACCTATCATTACACAGGGAAGATGGCTGGAATTCATGGAAGTTCTGATGCAGTGTAGGTGAAGCTACAAGCACTTGGAATTGAGGGCAGTCTGGATGGTGTGAGCTACATGAGATGCAGTTGTTTCTGAGAGTGTAGCAGCTAGGAACGGAAGTTGTTGCAGAGGGGGATCCAGCTATGAAGATTTTGGAATGCAGGCGAGGTGGTTATGCAGTGGAGTGAATGAGCTATTGCTTAGCAGCTGGAGATGGCGAGTTGGCATCGCAGGTGCAGTTTTGTTGTTGCCATTACGGATTTGGCTTGAGATGGTTAGTAACATGATAATGCAAAGAACTTGGCTATATATCAATTTGGTTTGTATTCCGTGGTCTAGAATGAACCTTTAATCAATTCCATCTCATATTTGAATACACTTTAAAATTTTCATATTTTCTACAACACAATCATCTTTGCTAAGAGTATTTGCTTAACAACTAGAAACTTCGTACCTCCCTTGGGACGATCCTGCTTACATTATACTACTTTCTAGTGTAAAAAGTAGAGAAGTATGATTTTTGTGAGATTCGACGCCTTGTCAAAGAGTGACACTGGTAAAAAACTTGGATATCGAATCTTGTCGACGAAGCCAATCATAGTCGTTCGTGAATTCATAATTTCGACCAATCAAATAAACTAGTTTCACCTGATAACCTAACATCCCCAAACATCCTTGACAATATTATCGACAAATCGGTCTGATACGACCAATAATGCGATATTATCGGATATTCATATATATGTATCGCTGATATTTCATGTTTCGTCCAGATTAAAGGTACAGACATGATAAAATCCTATATTATCGGCCAGTATTTTAAAAAATAAATATTGATCTCGGTTCTTTTAATACAAATTAATTGTAAGAGCTGTCTAGAATTGCTTCTAAGATTATGAATTGGGATTTTAATCAAAAAAAAATTGCACCAAAAAGCATTTATGATCTTCCAAGGCACTAGCTAGTATTATATTAATAATTTATTATTTTGCTTCTAAGAATATGTGAATTGGGAGTAAAATTGTGTAATGCAGTTGACTCAGTAGTAAAGAAAAGATATAATACTCTATCCATGGCACTAGTAACAAAGAAAACATATAATACTCTATCCATGGCACTAGTACTTCAGTTTGCAGTGGTATTTTTTGATCTTTGATCATTTCTACTTTAACAATCTGTGTAGAATATTCTAGTGGGTCCTTGTCCTAAATACCAGCCGCATCACTAAATACTAGGAGTATATATATGGAACATTCCTATGATTGATTTTTGGATTTAAGGGTACGTTCCTATAGTAGTTGTACTTTAGGACTTATTGTTATGTGTGACTAAAAGAAAAGTAAGAGTCAGTATTGTATACCCCATAAGATCTGATAACTTTTGGTTTTATCAAAAACAATATAAAGTTGGTATAGCCTTCTCGCACTTGTATTTTTTAATTTACTTTTTTTGGTAACAAGATATAAAGCAGAGAAAGAAAACAACCTAACTATATGTTTCTCACACCTTTGACTACCTAAACAAGTACTTCTCTTCAATTTATTCTTAAATGAAGCAGTATCTTTGATCAGAGCAATGAAGCCTTTTTTTTTTAATTTATTAATTTTTGGGTACATTATTTATATGTCCCTACTTTTACAACCCACAAATATATCCTTCCCCAAAATAAATATATCCCTACCAATTTTAGGAATTAAAATCCGGAATTATCAGATTAATAAAATGCCCTTCCTATAAATTACACATTAAACAAGATCGGACTCGTTCAATTCATTTCAGTTTCTATCGTTCCCATCATTTACTCTCGCATACACTCACTCTCGAAAATCAACCTGCACCTGGAAAACTGAAAACTGGGTATTAATCAACTATCTGTTGCAGAGAATTGATTACTAGCCGTTATCTTCTCTCTCTGATAATCAACAGACCACGATCTACAAAAAAAACTGAAAATCAACCGTATAAATTAGGTTTCATCATAAAACCTAACCGATTTCACTTTCCTTTCATCATCAACGTTTCATCATCAATGTTCCATAATCAAAAACCTAATTGAATAATTTGAGGATTGCAAAATTGAACAGGTAAAACCTAATTTTTGATGTCAGATTTAATTGATGCATGTATGTTTTGATCTTGATTCTGTTAATGTAATGATTATATGTTTGTATTTGCCAGATTATTATACTGCGATTTACTGATTAGGTTTGATTTGGTCTTGTTTAGTTAGTTTTGAGTTTTGGTTAATGTTCTTGGGAGGAAATGATTTCTTGTCAAATCTGAGTATTTTGTGTGTGACTAAAACAAGCATAATTTGGAGATTTTGAATATTTGCTAGTTATGTTGATATTTCTCTTCAAACTTTTGGTATTGTTTTGCAAAGGTAAGAATGTTTTCAGATGCAAATTTGTTCAACTGCTGAATGTAAGAATGTTTGAAAAATGTGATTCTGGAGGTTTAAATATTTTTGTTCAATTTAGGGGATCAATGGCAGTAGTTTATCCAAAAAAAATTGGATCAACAGTAGAAGTTGATCCAATGTAGGGGATAAACAACAGCAGTTGATCCAAGTAAAAATAGGATAAACAATAAAAGTTGATCCATTGTATGCAAAGTTGTTCAATTGTTATGTGTTTCTGAAGGAATTTTAGATATCTTTGCAAATGAAAGGGATCAATAGTAGAAGTTGATCCAATGTAGGGGATAAACAACAACAGTTGATCCAAATAAAAAAGGATAAACAAGAGAAGCTGATCCATAAAAATAGATTTTTTTGATGATTTTGTACTTTTATACTATGAAAATATCAATGCTAACTATAATAAGTGTTGAACTCAGGTTGAGAAGACATAATGCATAGGAGATCACCAAGGATAAGGAAGAAGCAAGATGAAAATGGCACGCAAGAGATTAAGAAAGCTACAAAACTAAAACGAAATGTGAAGAACAAGAAGATAATTGAAGAAGAGGCAACAAGAAAGAGGAATAACAAGAATACAAAGGAAGAACAACAACGAAAGGTGAAACAAAGGAAGAAAGTTGAGGAAGAACCAGAACAATCAGCATCAGAATCCGAAGAAAATGAAGCAACGAGAAAAAGGAAGAACATGAATACAAAGGAAGGACAACAACGAAAGGTGAAACAAAAGAAGAAAGTTGAGGAAGAACCAGAATAATCAGAATCAGAATCCGAAGAAGAAGGGCCACAAGAATCAGATGAAGATGATCGAGAATCAGAAGAACAGAAAAAAAATACAATATATGAAAAAGAAGCAGAAAAGGGCAAACCGAAGAAAGTCGTCAAAGGTAAAAAACATAGATTGTAATATTTGTGCTGGTATATCTAACTATATTGTTTGAAATATTGAAAACAAAATGAAAATGATTGAGCTTCACGTATGCAGTTGAGTCAAGGGCGAAAGCAAAACCACAACAAAAGGAGAAAAACAAGAAGGTAGTTGAGGAAGAATCAGAAGAATCGGAATCAGAGTCCGATGAAGAGGATCAAGAAGAATCAGATGAAGATGAAGCTGGAGATGAGCAAGAAGAGGACAATAAATCTGAAAAAGAAGAAGTAGCAAAAGAGGGCAACCCAGAGCCAGAGCTCAAAGGTAAAAATATTGACTCTCTAATGAAATATTATGTGTAAGCAATCATAGTTTTGGATCAACAGTCACAGTTGATCTAGTAAATATTTGTAAGAAATCATAGTTTTGGATCAACAGTCACAGTTGATCCAACAAATATGTGTAAACAACCACAGTTGATCCAATATCACATTATGTGTAATATATGTGTAAAATATCACATTTGATCCAATTAGAGGTTGTTAAAGCATGAACTGTGATTACACATATTTATACGTCGCACCTCACTCGGGGGCTACGCCCCCTCGTGAAAATGTATTATGGGTAAAATGCAAGAAAACAAAAGATTATTGTCAAAAAATGAAAATGAAAATGATTTGAGTTTCATGTATGCAGGCAAGTCGAGAGAAAACGAACAGAGAATCAAAGGAGGTCTCCAACCATTGGCTGAAATAGGGAATTTTATATGCAAAAAGTTTGAAATAGAAGATGCAAATAACAAGAAGAAACCGAAACTTGCAAAAGCACTGAAGAAATCTCCATATTGGGAATTACTCAGCCCATTTTATGTAACAGACATGAGTATGAGTGGTAAATGGATGAACAAGATTAATCTTGCAATGCAGTTGTTGATGAGTGCATTTAATAAAGAAACTAGAAAGTTCAAATTTGGAGAAACGAAGAGTGCTCTCTGGAAGCAATAGATTTCGCTTTGATATTCAAGATGAGAAGACTGATAGAGAGTGAATAATTGAAGCAGCAACAACAACCGAAGAAAGGAATTGACTACAACGAATTCTTAATAAAAAGTTCAGACCAGAAAAACCAAAAGATTGTCCAGACGCAATATTGAGGGATGAGGTTCTAAGCAAACTGAAAAATGAAGCAGAAGATGAGTCTGATCCGGAGCATTTTGTAAGACTTTTCGGTATGTGGTTATGCACGGTTTTCTTGTTCCCAAATGTTGGTATGACAGCCTTCCCAAAGAAATGGTTGCCTCATATCTTACTGATGGACAAAGTGTCATAGACGGATCATGTTGTGGAATGTTTGATTTCGAACCTGGCAAACAAGAAGGATAAATAATTAGCTATCAGTGGCTGCACAACTTTCCTAGTGGTAAGAAAAAATGTTAATTTTGTAAAAGTAAAATGTTTATTGTTGGAGAGAGTGAAATGCATACTATTGGATAAAACTAACATTGTTGTTTATATTATGCAGTGTTGGTTCTGCGAACATACCAATAAGTACATCGACAAAAGGGAGAATTTTGAAAATGCAACTCCGAGATTCGTACGATGGAACCAGCATGCATTGTGCAAGCAGCTTGCAAGTGACTTTGGCGACAAATTGAATAAGAAGGAAATTGATATGACTTGGTTCGACAAAACGGTAATTTTTTTTTACTATATTTATCTTTACTATTACAAATGTACCATTTTTTTTAGTGAATGGGGTCAACAGACAATGTTGATCCAGTTTTAGTGTCAGTTTTTTGTGGATCAACAGTGGAAGTTGATCCATGTGAATGGGATCAACAGCCAATGTTGATCCAGTTTTAGTGTCTACACTATTTTTATCTCCTCCAATTCTAAGTTTTTTGTGGATAAACAGTGGAAGTTGATCCATATGAATGGGATAAACATCCAATGTTGATCCAGTTTTTCTGTCAGTTCTTTGTGGATAAACAATGGAAGTTGATCCATGTGAATGGGATCAACAGCCAATGTTGATCCAGTTTTACTGTCTACACTATTTTGATTTGTGTTGATTATGCTTCGCAGTTTCATCAAGACTTTGTTGATCCAGTGTCTGTTGAGGAGAACTATTTAATTGACCTATCGACACCTGCAAGAGAGCTGTAATAAGAGAGGACAAGGATAAATGAGCTAGAGGAAGAAAACATCATTCTTGATTGTGACAAGCATGGGATTCATTACATGGACAGGGCTGAAATTAAAAAAAACATAGATAAAGCTGGATGAAATTGGAGGAACAAGGACAAACTAGAGTTGCAAGCTGGAGAATCGGAGCGACTTGCTGATATTGACAAGAACATAGAGAAATGGAAGGAAGAGGAAAGCATTTTTCAGGAATCACTGAATAGGAATAAACCAGCGTATACAGGGAAGGAATTTGAAGGTTTGGAATTCGAAGATTTGTTCACACAGAAGCGACAACAAGGATAATCATCTGGGCAAGAAAATCAACATGAAATGAACTCAACGGCGAATGATCAACCAACAGATGGTAACGAAACTAGAGTAAACATGGAAGTCGAAGATTTAGTGGCTGTGAACAATGAAGACAGACAAGAAATGAATGAGTCATTGGAACTCAAGATGGAACTCAAAGTACTTTGGGAACTCAATATACTTTGGACACTCAAGAGAAGAGTTAGCGGAAGGGTTTCGAAACTGGAATGAAGTTGCCGGAGAAAAAATCGAAAAGTGATAAATCTTTGGAGAATTGGAGGCATGTTTTTCATGCAGGAAGAGAATTAAGGCAAGCTGATGATTTAGAGCTCAATACTGTGGTCGAAAACAATGCAGAGCTCGATTCGGTGGTTGACAATATTGCAATATCTGATTGAATAGTAGAACATAAAGATGAGATACCAATGGAAGAGAAGAGTTCGTCCATTGAAAAAAAGGATGAGAAGAACAATGATGACATACAAATGGAAGTGGTTGTGTTTGAAACTCTTTCAATTTCAACAATAAAACCAGATGAATATGGGTATGTGCGTACAAGTACCATACCGAGTTTCGGTGCAATAATATATGAGGTATATAGCATAACACAAGAAACAAAAGAAACAGAAGAGGATTGTTCTAGAAATAAATCACAATCTAAAATACTCCGAGGGTTGAACCATATTTATAATGTGGATGTAGTTGAAGAGAAAACTGAAGAGGAAACATAATTAGAGGATCAATCAGAATAATCAAAAGCATCAGAAGCAAAAGAACAGAAGGTCAGTTCTCTTGTGGGTGAATAAAGGAGAAAGGCCAAAGATAAAGACGTATAAACTTCGAAGTCAAACACCTCCTAAGAGAATAAGGGCACAAAGGAAATGTGGAAAAGGAAAAAAAAGGTGGAGAAGCAAAGGGAAGTAATTGACCTCGACGATCTTGTTATTGACGTCACACCACCCGAACCGAA
Organism: Papaver bracteatum; assembly: GCA_023529315.1. Classification (NCBI taxonomy): domain Eukaryota; kingdom Viridiplantae; phylum Streptophyta; class Magnoliopsida; order Ranunculales; family Papaveraceae; genus Papaver; species Papaver bracteatum. The sequence goes on along the minus strand of JAJJWX010002758.1, from coordinate 1,551,024 downwards.
AAAACTGACAAGGCCACAAAGACTGAAATTGTGGAAAAAATACAGTGACGATGAAAAAATATCATCCAGCCGTTTTTTCAGAATACAAATGAATGGTATGTAATACACCTCAGATCACATAGTTTTTCCTTTTGGGCTATATGATAGTTCCTTTTAATTACATTTTCATTTTCATTTTCATTTTTTTGTTTTTTTTGTTATTGAAAATGCAGCGACAAAGCTTTTAGTTTTTATTTCTGCAATACTGATGTGGAAGTAATCATCAATGGAAAGCATATACAACATCTGATGAATAATCAAAATATTCACGGTGAGATTATTGATTACTACACCACCATGCTGAAATCAAAGATGGAATCGCCACATAAACCTCAATACAGGAACCACATTATTCTCTCAACAAATGATTATGTAAGTAGCAGAAAATCTTGGTTTCTTTGTGGATCAACAATGGGAGTTTATCCAAGTGAATGGGGTAAACAACCACTGTTGATCCGAGTGAAATTTACTTGTTATGATGTATAGTTCTCTAGTTAAGCAAGTGAACTTAGATTATGTAAGTAACAGAAAATTTTGGCTTCTTTGTGGAGCAACAATGGAAGTTTATCCAAGTGAATGGGGTAAACAACCACTGTTGATCCAAGTGAAATTTACTTGTTATGATATATAGTTATCTAGTTAACATGATTCATATAATATGGCAAACTAATATATTTAAAAAATATATTGATACAACCAATATTGGGAATCGTATTAGCATCGCAAAATATAGCAAAGGTAGAGAGATGTGGGATCTCGGAAAAGCTAAGGAAAATTACACAGGTAATGTTGAAGACACATACCTCATTATACCAATGTGCTTGACTGATCAGCAAGGTGTTGGATACCATTGGGTGGTGTTGGCGTTGGTAAAAGGGAAATGGATAGTGCATAACTCTGCAAGGCGCAATGCGGCTTATAATTGGAAATATCTTGTGATGATAGTACCATTGACTAAAGTGATGAATGAAATGGGCCACAGAAATCCAGAGACAGGTGGTGATATACAGACAAGATTTTCACACTACACTGTACTAGCATAAGACGGATGCGATTGTGCACTTCACACTTGCATGTACTTGAAGAATTTGGTAAAGCGTGGAAACTGTGAAAATCTATCTGAAATCACTAACTTAGATGAGAAGTTGAACAAGAAGCGAGTGAAGATTGCAGCAAGAATCTTGTCAGAATTGGATGTACGGAAGAATCCCGATTCAGCTGCTGACACTGTTAAAGATATAATCCAACTTCCTGATTCTCCTAATGATTCTGTTGAAGACTCAGTTGAACCATTAGAGTGAGCTTGATGTCATAGTCTGTGAATGCTCTGTAAAGAAAATCTAACTGTAGTTTTAAAAGTCTCCATCTTAGTAAGTAAAACTTATTGTAGGTCTAATTATGGATGAATTATTATGAACCATCATGAATGAATTATTATCGATGTATTTGTGGTCTGAATATGAATGAATGTTATAGGTATGTATAGCTTGAGGAGTTTGATAGTAAATATAGATAGAACCATGCAATTTTTTTGTTTATTTTGTGTGTCAACAACCATTGTTGATCCATTTTTGTTTGATCAACAACCATTGTTGATCCAATTAAGATGCTCTGATTATGAATGAATGTGACAAGTTTGTATAGCTTCAGGAGTTTACTAGCAAATACAAATGGTTTCATTCAATTATTTTGTTTGTTTTGTGTGTCAACAACCATTGTTGATCCAATTAAGTTGGATCAACAACTATTGTTGATACATTTTAGTTGGATCAACAATGGAAGTTGATCCACAGAAAAAGGATCAACAAATGCAGTTGATACCATTTGTATAAGTATGTTTTCTGTAAAATCAATAAAGTTGTAACCTGAAAACTGACATATACTTGAGAAACAAAAGAATAAAATTCATAACAGCAAACTAAGAATGTATGTCATTTAAAAAAATAACAATTGCAAACCAGAAAAGCATAAAAAAAGAAAAAGAAAAAAGCCAACTAGTAAGAAATCTAAAATAAGTTATTCAGAATATGAATAAAACCAAAAAAATTCAGAACCACATCCTCTTCAAGAACTTGATCATCCTGGAATGAGACTCCTTGCGAAATGTTGGTGCACGAGGAGCCAAAGGAGCTCTGCGACATGTTCGATGGTTGTGAAAGGTGATCATTCCATATTGGCCACACTTCCTTTTCTTGCGCACATTTTCACAACTACCCCTATACCTAACACCTTTTGGCCTTCCAGCTTGTTCTCGACCACCATTGGGAGGCAAAACATTCCCCTTTTTATTAATTCCAGGAGGCTTCTCAGAGTCCGAAATAGGATATATGGGTCGAGAGTACAACCTTCTATAGTAGTCAGAAGTATAGTAAGGGATAATGTATTTGTATGGTTCATCATTTCCAATCTGCAACATGGCTTTCATTGCATGAGTGCAATGAAAGCTATGTTTTTGCCACCATTTGCAGCTGCAGGTCCTAGAATCCAAGTCGACAGTATGCTTTCATGTTGGAGAAATGATCTCAAATACTTTCTCACTTGATCTCCGAAACTTGTATGAACGGCAATCAGTTGTCCTCTTATTAAATCTTGCTTGCATACGAGGAGTAAGCCTTGTAGTCCACTTGTTAGACTCCAATAACCTCTTGTAATTCTGCTCCATTACCTTAGCACGAATAACATCGAGAAGCTCAATTGCTGGAAGCGGCTTATCATGCTTAATAACATTGTTAAAACTCTCTGCAATATTTGATGTGTTTTCACCCCACCTTTCTCCTAGAAATACATGAGCATCCCAATTCTCGAGTGGAATGTTCATCATCCAAGCAACCACTGAATCCAACTTTAGATTATTCATACTCTTCACAGCAGCATAAAATTTTTCCTTTGTTAATACATTGTAGCACTCTTCGAATAACTTGACTACAGTTTGTCTGCTCTTACCCTTTGGAACTGGAATATTTCCTTTCATATGGTACAAACAGTAGGAATGGGAAGCATTTGGGAAGAATTTAGGCACATGCTTCAAAAGGCCGATTCCACGATCTGATATGATGGTCAGTGGACGATCTTCACGAATAATACCCTTAAAATTGGTTAAGAACCATTCCTAACTCTCATAATTTTCACAAGGAACAATTCCAAATGCAACTGGATAGATTTCTACTAAAACGAAAAAACAAAATTAAGTGACCAAAAACAAAAATAGGTGACCAGTAACTAGTGTCAACAAATAAAGTTGATCCATTTCAGTTGGATCAATAGTAGAAGTTGATCCATTTCATATGGATCAACAGTAGAAGTTGATTCAAAAAAATATAGTTTTTGGATCAACAATCATAGTTGATCCAATAAATCTGTATAATCGATCATAGTTCTGGATCAATAGTCATAGTTAATCAACAATCACAGTTGATCCATGCTTGAACAATGATAGTTGATCCAATAAAGTTGGATCAACAATCACAGTTGATCCAATAAGAGGTAGTTTAAGCATGAATTTCAATGCAAACCAAAGAGAAAGCGGTCTAAATTAACCAAACCTACATATAGTATTATGTTGCAGCTCACTCGGGGGCTACCCCCCTCGTGAAAGTTAAATACAATGTAGAATGTGAGAAACCTAAAATAAAAGCTACATTTATCAACAAAATGAATGCATAATGATGGATCAACAGTAAAAAATTTAAAAAAACATGGATACAAAATGAAAAATATTAAAAGGTTTAAATTCATACGTTGGTTACCAGTTTTGCCGCAAGCAACCATAAGACCACCCTTGAACTTCCCAGTGAGAAAGGTACAATCGTTAATAGCATCGGACGGCAGTAATTATTGAAACCAGTTATGGAAGCTTCAAAAGCAACAAAAAACCTTTTGAACTGGCATATCGTACTATCATACTCAAAATTGACAACACTTCCAGGATTGTACTGTTCAATGGCATCTTTATACCAAACTAAGTCTGAATAAGACTTGACATCATCACCCCAAATAAATTGCTTGGTGAGTTGTAAACCGTGGTATGCCTGACTATACATGAGGTCAACTCCATATTTCATTCGGAGTAAATATATAACATCAGAAGCAGTATTCTTCTTCTTCTTCTTCGATGCTCGTAAATCATCTGCCAAGATATTCTTCATAAACGATTTTCTCATCCTAACTTTTAATGGATCTGAAGAAGCTAAACTACATGAATGCTCTGCAATATATTTCTTGCATTGAAAAACACCATTTGAATTGGCGAGAAGAGAGGCGTGAAACCTCCAACGACAATTTTCCGACTCTTTGAACTTGCACTCCACAGTGTATCGTACAAAGTCACTCTTAACTACTTTGTATTTGCGACCACTACACATTTCATACTTTGTAACAGAGTCATTAACTTCAAGAATACCACCTTCAAACAACTTCCCTACTCCAGTTAAGATGTTAACCCAAGCATCGGACTTCTTCGGGACATTTTTCATCAAACATGCATCATCAGTGATTTCTTCCACAACACCTACCTCATCGCTTGAAATACAACTTGATGATGACGAAGAAGCAGGAGCAGAAGAAGATGATGAAGAAATAGAATCAATACAAGTCCTTAACTGGATTTTAAACTTCAACCAAGTCAATCCCTTGTGAGCTGCAGTAGTGAATAAAAAACCTCAAATCCAAATCGTGATTGATGACATTTGAAATCCCTTCTACAATGTAACCACACTTATCATCTCCTTGACAGTAGTTGATGCTGAAACATAAGGCCACTTTTGTTTCACCACACTTATCATCTCCTTGACAGTAGTTGATGCTGAAACGGGATGCGAGACGGTCTGATTGCAAAATTTGAACTCTGTAACTACCATCTTTGGCCTGCAACAACCATAACATATAGTGGTGTTCAGAAATTTGGATCAACAGTCACACTTGATCCAATAAATATGAGTAAACAATCACAGTTGCTCCAATAAATATGTATAAACAATCATAGTTTTGGATCAACAATCACAGTTGATCCAATAAATATGTGTAAACAATCATAGTTTTGGATCAACAGTCACAGTTGATCTAATAAATCTGTGTAAGCAATTATAGTTTTGGATCAACAGTCATAGTTGATCCAATAAATCTGTGTAAACAGACACAGTTTTGGATCAACAGTCACAGTTGATCCAATAAATCTATGTAAACAGTCATAGTTGATCCAATAAATCTGTGTAAGCAATCATAGTTTTGGATCAACAGTCACAGTTGATCCAATAAATCTGTGTAAAAAATCATAGTTTTGGATCAACAATCACAGTTGATCCAATAAATATGTGTAAACAGTCACAGTTGATCCAATAAATATGTGTAAAATATCACATTTGATCCAATAAGAGGTAGTTTAAGCATGAATTTCAATGCAAACTAAAAAGAAAGCAGTATAAAGTACCCTAAGCTACATATAGTATTACGTCGCACCTCACTCGGGGGCTACGCTCCCTCGTGAAAGTTATATTCAATGTAGAATGTGAGAAACCTAAAATAAAAGCTACATTATCAACAAAATGAATGCAGCTACATTACCTGCAATCTACCAAAGAAAGAAAAACACAAAATAAAAACATATTGTGTTCAGAAATTTGGATCAACAACAACAGTTGATACAAATAATTTAAAAATCATTCCAATTTTTTGTATCAATAATCAAAGTTGATCCAAAAAGAATGTTTAAATTTCATCATAAATAAAAACATAATTGATATCAGTAGTTCATCAAATTCAACATTCACCATTATCATATGTTCTATATTCATCAAAAGAAAAACACAAACTTGTTTTTTGATTGATGAGCAGATCTAAAAAACATAAAAAAACAATTCCAAAATTTGAAAAAGTACATGTTTAACTAATGAATCATGATCTCGAGATCAAATTATATCAAGATCAACCAATTAATGTAACAGAATAATCACGAAATCAAGTTTCCCACAAAAATCACGATCTCTGCAACAACAAAAATAAAAAAACAAAAACTGAAATCAAATGCTGAACATAAAATAGATGAACCGAACATGCAATCATCAAAAACAACTCTATGAATCTTCAAAGAAGCATAAACATTACCAATTTGTTTCAGATTAACAGATCTAGTCGATTCTGTTGATTAATAAGAATTGAAAAACGCTGCTAAAATCAATGATTCCGTTGACTAAGACGATGACGATGAAGAAGAAGGAGTTGAAGAATAATTCAAGTTGAAGAAGAACCGTATAAATTGCAATTGAATTTTTTTTTAACGATTTCAGTTCTCTGCAGCTGAAATCAATCTCTCTATCAGTTTTTATTTTCGTTTAATAACTGAAATTTGATTTAGATACTTGAATATATAGTGGGGGTATATTTGGAAGTCCATAAATTATTGATGGGCCCATGATGGGCTTATAGATAAAGAGGGACATAATTATTATGTGATAAGGATATTTGTATAGCCCATCAAAAGTAGGGATAATAATTCAATTACCACTTAATTTTTTAGTAAAACATTTTCCTTTTTCCTTTTTTTTGAATTTATTAACATTTTATTTTGGTATCTTATCAAACCTTCTTCCACTGATATACGCAATCACAATGAGTCCCTTATTTTTTGTGCGCATGCAAAAGAAGAAGATCTAGGTAGCCATAATGAGTATCCTGTGCGGCCTTGTTGGGTACATGCAAAAGAAAAGATAGATCTCTTCAGTAATCCTCTTCTTCTCTTTTGCCAAATAATATAAAGAAGATTATTTTTTGTTTCTAAAATGTCTGTCAAATTGGGTTGGCTTGACCCAAATTTGGCATTGGTACCAAGATCCCTTGTGGTCCAGTCTTTCCATAAATTAATGCTATATTTATTCCATTTTGGTTGTGCCTAAATTAAAATTAAAATATGATAACTGTCATAAAGGATTATGTTTATATAAGGTATATTATGGAAAACTGAGTTGACTCGACGAGATAAGATAATGAAAATTGATTGATTAATAAAAAAATATCAAGCAAAGAATTTGAACACAATGAGCATATATTAAAGAACCAATATTTTTATATTATTCATTCTAAAACTAAACGAAGCAAAATAATACCAACATCCTCAAAATAAAATTTTTAAAAAATAATCAAAATAAATAATTTCTAAAAACAAAAACCACATTATTCGAAAGTTTCTTTGATAATCTGCTCAACTAAAACCATTGCATCTGGTACTCTTGTTGCAGCGTTAGCAGGCTGTGCTGGAAATTGAAGTTCCTTTTCTTTTAAAGGTGTCTCCCTGGATATTTCTGGTGTGCCAGACACAGTTTCACCAACAAGCTCATTCAAAGGAATTGGAGCATGGACACTATCCATTTCAACAGAACCAGAAGCAGTAAGAGTAAGATTGTTAACATGAGCTTGAACTTCAGCTAACAGGGGCATGCCAGGAACCTTACACACGCCATCAATAGTTATGGTGATCCTTAGCTTTCTAGGTACAGCCATTACTATCCTTAGACTTGTTTTAATCCTCTCGGTATTGTTCTTATTGGAACTCAGTTTCTTCGTCTAATACAATATATCAATCTATCTTTTATGCTGGTGTGATTTGTACGACCTATTTAATAATAATAATATATATATATATATATATATATATATATATTAGAAAAACCCTAATTTTGTTTAGGTTAGGAGCATTATCTCCAAAAAAAAAAATTTGTTAATTCCAAGGTTTATTATAACAAAAAAACATAATTACAAGAATTACAAGATGGGAGGCTCGAGGCCTCCCCACCCCCATAAACCAAAGGGGCAGGAAAACTCTAAAAGCTCAAAAATTAAGCTCATAAAAACAAATGAATAACATAAAGAGAAGAAATAGGAACATTAATATCGTTTGCGCCCCTTGTTTCCAACTCTAAAATTCCTCTTCTTAGAATGAAGACCAGCAATTATTTGTGTCAAATCAAGGTCTCCATAAGGTTCCTTGTATTCATCTTCATAAATATCATCATATTCATATGCATCCTTGTCTGAAGCATAATTACCACCAGGAATAAGTTTAATAGGAGATTGAGCTTTTTTCTTAAGTGTAATTCTTTCCATTTGCTCCTTTTTTCCTTGAAATAGTCTTGTCTAAAGGCCGGATCTCTAATGAAATTAGCACGCACTTCAGGAAGCTGAATAGTACTTGCCACCTCTAGTTCCTCCTTAGTCAAAATATTATCCATATCAAAAACAGTTTCCTCCAACCCTGCTTGAATATCCTTGTTATGCTCACGTCTTGGAATTTTCTCATTAGACTTTGAATTCATAGCAATGATCTTGGCAGCTTGCTTTGCCACTTTTCTAGCTTGTTTCCTTGCTTGAATATCTGCATCAACTTCGCCCCAATCCTTCGAACCCATACTATTATCTGAGTCGTTAGAAACTTCTTGTTCCTCCTACACCAAAGCCGAAGCTAAAATCATTAGCAAGGCCTAACTCAGAAGCTAGAGCACCACTTAAGTTTGAAAAAACGCATCCACTAAAATCATTAGTATTATCTCCAATTACCTAATTTAGTTGTATTCTACATATCACTCTCAAATAAACAAAACATAACCGTTTCCATATCGATAAATATATGCTCATATACGCGTACAACACCACATTGATTTTAGTATATACATGATTTATCTAAATATGGAAAAATAGCACGAAAAAATTGCGTAATTGATTGAGTACATGGAGTATATGCTTTATCTTACAGTAGATCATAATCATGTACTCTTCGCTAATGTGCATGCATTGGCTACACTCTTGCCAAATATGTAGGTATCTGAAGTATCTCACCCTCCATGATTCGCCATGCCTAATCTTCTCTGAACAAATTTTTATTTTTGGTGTAATTCCCTCGGTAATTAATTCACACCTACTCAGAGCCATGCGCAACAATTCCCTCCAGCCAAGCGTTATAACCATTCCCAAATTCTCTTTTGACTTTCGTATATTGGTCAACACCATAAATTACAGCTATGATTGGCAATATCAATATATATTGGGGTCATATTTTTTCTTCAAAAGATTAATATACTATGGTCATAACCCTAATTTCCTGTCTTCAAAAGATTAATATACTATGGTCATAACCCTAATTCTTAAATTTGCAATGGACACATAAATATAATGTTGACAAACTTGAATAAATCTCACACAAACACGTGAAAATATATGTTTCTTGTTTAGATCATGAATTTTTAAATAAGGCATGCTGATTAAGGATGGGATCATTGGCCAAACGGTGTAATGGTTCGCACCCCTTTAACCGAATAGATTCTGAAACCTCAAAAGACGTTAAAATTCCAATAGGTGTGTTGTGTGGGGACACATATATTGCATCCATTGGATGTTTATATAAGCTTTACTCGTATCTGCTAGTAGCGCTCAACAAATTCGAAATCCTAAATGCTTCTACATTTAAAAAATAAATAATATTTCACCAGTAATAGTCATGGAAATATTACCGGATTTAACTCCTGAGATACTATACCTCCTCCCAAGTACAGAAAGTATTTTGGAAAGCAAATGTGTATGCAAAGAGTGGAATTCTGTCCTTGCAGACAAAAGAATTGGACTCATTTTCTGTTTCACTAAAAAAGTGAGAAGAAAATGTTACACAATTATTCTACAGAGAACAAATTAAGGAGGAAGATTACTACACGATGATGGGAGATTTCGATCAGATGTTATTTGGAAACAATGGTTCCTGGAATATCAACCAATCCTACGATGAAAACATGTCACACCCAATCGTTGGATCTTGTAATGGTCTGGTATGTTTTTATGTTTCACACCAAAGCATACAAGATCATATTTATATTATGAATCCAACAACGGGTGAGCACCTCCATCTGCCACAAATATGCGATCCAACACCAACTCCACAAATTAGTTGGGATCCACGATACGTCGTAGGGGGTTTAAGTTATTGTGAACATACCAGTTAATACAAAGTAGTTTGAATTCAAGTGGGCGATAAAGTGGACGTACACACACTAGGAGACAACAGGGGATGGAGGAACATCGAGGAATTTCCTTTTACTTTTTGGGATTCAGGTGTGTACGCACATGGTTGTATTTTTTGGATAAATCATTATATTTATAACAATGATGAGATAGTATCATTCAATTTGGACAATGAGACATTCCAGTCACATTCGCCACCCCCGCATCATATTTATGAGAATGGTGGTTGTATTCCAAGACTTGGAATGGTCTTGTCTGGAGTTCGCCTTTCATTTTACAACATTCACGGTATTTATGATATCCAGATTGATTTTTGGGCACCCGTTTCCGATAATGATATTCATGCACGGGAACCCGGTGTAGAATGGAATTGGGTACTTAAGAGGAGAATTGATTTGGAAGAGCCTTTGAATCCATGGTGGCTGCATTATATACTGATAGCCTTGCGAAATAACAACGACATCCTATTGCAAAACGACCGTTGTTTAGCACGTTATAATGAACTCACCAGAACTTTGATAAAAATTGGGCAGACAAGGTGGCCGATAAAGGTTAGAGTTATTCCTCACATGAGGAGCGCCGTCTCGTTGAGGAATTTTGGAGGACAGTCAGAAACATGTACTGACGATGTCCATGCCACAAACATATTCTGTGTGTAGTGTTTTTGTTTTGATCAGAGTAATGTAGTTTGGTGTTCAATATATATATATTTATAGTTCTATTTTTCATCTTTGATTTTTTTTTCGTATCTTGCCTGGACTAAAAATTGTTTTTGAAATTTGAAGAATCGGACTTGGTCTTATTTTGGGTAATAATGGTTGGTATTTTATGTAATGGAGATCATTTGTGGAGAATCTAATTTGGGCATATTACATCCCTTTTATGGAAGCATCTGATATATTTAATGGTCAAGAAACAAAATGGTTTGAAACCAATATTTCAACAGGCTGCAGAAGTTTAATACGATTTTCTTATCTCGTTTCTTTAAGTTTCGATTGTAAATCTTATATTATCTGTATTGTCATGTTTAATGATGTAATTGATCAATGTAATCCTTCAAACCTCAATTTGAATGAGGTAGTCATAAATTTTTTTATGGGCTATTCCAAGCGCCCCTGTTTCCATCAAAAAAATAAAAATAAAAACACAAAACCAGAACATAAATGGGCAAAACAAATTAGAGACATGTAACACATCGTTTTAATTTCCAGAATTGTGTTATTACGTCTTTTTTATTAATAAATAACTAAGAAATACATATTAATAAGAAACCTATTTTGTCAATCTAGTCTCTTTTTGAATCATGAACTATAAATGCCACGTCCTAGTCGTTAATATCACGAAGCAATTGTTCTTGAAGCCGATCAACTCGTTCTTGAAGTATATTCACCTATTGTTGGAGACCAAAAAAATCACGATCAAAGGGACAACATCATCTACTTTCCCCATGCACCAATTCCACACAATGCTCATCGACATCAAATGCATTAATCTCACGCAAACACCAATAATTTGCATGCTTCCTCATGCAGATTATGAACACGCCGAGTCTAGGCTGAAGAACTCGTACATCGTAATCTGAGATCTTGAAATCGTCTTCTAGGGTTCTTCTTAATGAATTTTATTTAACAGTTTTAGGACCCATAACAATAAATTGGTAGCAATAGGATGTGAAGTTCATTCTGATCGAAAAGAAAGAGCGATTCGTAGGAGAAGAAAAACTCCTTGTGTTGACAATTAGATATGGTGGCCGAATTTTTATTTATTTATTAAGTTATGTGTGTTCGAAACTACATCCGATTAAAAAGTAAATATATAAAGATCAAATATTCATTCCATCCTCATATATGTATCATTATCTATTTTCTGCCATATTTATAGTATACGGAAACTGAAATATTTGATGTACTTGTAAGGAGGTAAGGAATACCAAACACCTAATTCGCTTAACCTAAAAATGTAGGGGCTATAACCGCTTAATAACAAAAATGTAATTACGATGTAATATTTGATCTTGAAATCGTCTTTTTTTTTTGTTAAGTCCAAGGTTTATTATAACAAAAAAAAATGTAATTACAAGAATTACAAGATGGGAGGCTCAAGGCCTCCCCACCGCCATAAACCAAAGCCTTTGACACTTTTGGGTATTTAGCTCCGGAGGCGGTTGGACTCCTAGCGAGAGTTCAAAGAGTCATGCACAGTAATGTCATGACTCCCGATTCTAGAGAGTTTGTGTTTAATAGGATAGGGTTTGCCATTCAAAAAGGGCTTGCGGCGCAGCTTGTTGCTCGCTTGCCTTCTATGTAATAACTCGTGAATCTGTTTCAATGTTATAAACACAAATAAATAACATAAAGAGAAAAAATAGGAACATTAAAATCGTTTGCGCCCCTTGTTTACAACTTTAAAATTCCTCTTCTTAGAATGAAGACCAGCAATTATTTGTGACAAATCAAGGTCTCCATAAGGTTCCTTGTATTCATCTTCATAAATATCATCATATTCATATGCATCCTCGTCTGAAGCATAATTACCACCAGGAATAAGTTTAATAAGAGATTGAGCTTTTTTCTTAGGTGTAATTCTTTCCATTTGCTCCTTTTTTTCCTTGAAATAGTCATGTCTAAAGGCCGGATCTCTAATGAAATTAGCACGCACTTCATCAAGCTGAATAGTACTTGCCACCTCTAGTTCCTCCTTAGTTAAAATATTATCGAGATAAAAAACATTATCCTCTTTTGAATTAATAGCCATGATCTTGGCAGGTTGCTTGGCTACTTTTCTAGCTTGTTTCCTTGCTAGAATATCTGCATCCACTTCACCCCAATCTTTCGAACCCATACTATTATATGAGTCGCTAGAAACTTCTTGTTCCTCCTCCACCAAAGCCTCACTAAAATCATTATCAAGGCCTAACTCAGAATCTAGAGCGCCATACTTGTTATTCACCACTACTTCAGTTTGAAAAAGCGCATCCACAAAAGGAGTTTCAAAAGATTTAAATTTAAAAGGAGTACCTTTGTTTGGTGATTTCGTACCCTCTACAGTTTTCCAATCCTCTTTAGAAGTATTTAAACCCTGAGAATTAGTCATGGAATTCTCAGAATTAGTCTTGGTCACAGAAGTATTCAAACCCTGAGTATTATTCACGACTTGAATTTCAATATTTTGCTTGGACACAGACTTATTCTTATTCTTAATCTCGGAAGTTTGCTGAGTTACCAAATTCTACATGGACTGGTTTCCCAAACCAACACTGACTGCATGATATGCATGAGCAGATTCCTTCACAGACACTGGCTTAGGTAAAGACGTTTCCTTATGATTGGATTGGACTTAACTTCCCTATTTTGCACGGACTAATTAGTTTGCTTGCAAGACATAATCTTCCCTTGCGTACTATTATTGTCAACATGGACAGAACTATTACGTATATCCTGATCTTTCTTGGCAGCAATATTATTTTTACACCTTATCAATTTAAGCTGAGCTTCATGATACTTAATAAAGGCTTTGTCGGGCTGCTCCTCTAGCTGTTTATCATCCACATTCTCATGAACTGACTCAATACTCTCCTTCCCATACTGCACATTATCATCAGTAATATTAACGTTATTTGCATTGTTTTCATGGGAATTTTTACGAACTTCTTTCCAAACAGATTTGATTGACTTTCCCTCTTTACCATCCTTGATAATCCCAATAGGTGACTTCTTTTCAGCATTAGAACCTCCCAAAATTTTCTTTGCAGCAAGGCAATTCTCAAATTTGTGACCCATAAACTTGCATTGAGTACAATACTTTACGTTCTCTAAATCCTGAATATCAATATACTGCTAAAACTCCTTCCCATTTGCTTTCAAGCGAATGATTTTATGAATCAGCTTAGCAAAGTGAATATAAATCAAAATAGCAGCATAGTTTCCAACATCATGATCCAAAGTCTTTTGATCAATAGCAATCGGTTTCCCAATAATTTTAGCAACGGAAATAAGAATTTTCTTTTTCCATAACTCAATATACAAACCAGGGAAACTTACCCAAACTGATGCTCGTGAAGTTTGCTGCCTTTCTGGATCAAAGTTGGGGTAAAAATTGAAAAACCTAAGTTGTTGATTTTGTATCACCCAAGTATCACCATGCCATACATGTTCCTTATCATCGGCTGAAGTTAATTTTATGATGAAAAACCCTTTTGTCATTGGAACCAGCTTACATCTTCCAACACCAAAACCCCATTGTTCTTCTAAACTTTTTTCAACATCAGCAAGTTTTAAACCCTTAAAGTTCAATATCCCAATGAGACTAAACTGGAAAACATCACACCCTTCTTGTCTAAGTTCTAAAGGTAAATCCAAGGCTGGTTCATCACCATACAAAGCCGCATCAGGAAGAGATAGTAAATCTGAATCTTTTAACAAATAGGGTTTTTTACTCTTAACCAAATCAGCAAAACTCATGGATTTAACCCCATGAGAAATCACGTTTGAATTAGGATTTTACCCCATCCTCACGAATCATCAAGAATCAAAGAACTTAAACTGATGATCCAAATACGTGAATATTGAAAACCAAAGAAAAAACGTAATTTTTTTTAAAACCCTGTCTACGGAAATCAAGTACTTTCTTGGTATCCTGTAATTGGGGGTTTCAGATACTGTCAACGTACCGATAAGTACAAGGTAGTTCGAATTCACATGGATGGTAAAGTTCAAATACACACTCTAGGAGACAAGAAGGGATTGAGGAACATAACATGAGAGATTCCTTATATTTTTCGGTGTTCATGTGTGTACGCAGATGGTTGTATTTTTTGGAAGGATTGTTGTCAGTGGGATAGTGGCATAGTTTCTTTCAATTTGGACACTGAGATATTTCATCAACATTCATGACCTCCGCATCATATTCTTAGGAGTGAATTCCCATCAGTGGGGATGGTTATGTTCGGAGTTCTCCTTTTATTTTACTAAATCCATGAGGCCTATGATGAGGAGATTAATGAGTCCCGGATAGATTTTTGGGCACCCATTTCCAAAACAATTATTCATACAAGGGAACCTGGCGGGGAATGAAATTGGAATCATAATATAAGCATTTTCTTGGAAAAGGATGAGGATGAAGGGTGGCCGACCTATTACCCGATAGCTTTTGGAAAAAACAAGGACCTCCTATTGTGGCAGAATGGGCGTTTATTGCGTTACAATGCACTCACAAGAACTTGGACGGAAATTTGGGGGACACAACCGTGGGAAACAAGCAAGGTTGCAATTATTCCTCATATGAGGAGCGTTGTGTCATTGAAGAATTTTGGTGGACAATCGGAAACATGTACTCATGATGTCCATGCCACTAACACATTCCTTGGGTTATCTATGTAGCTTTTTTTTTCCTTGTAGTTGTGTATTTTTTTTTTTTTCGTGTTTGGATTATTTTCTATGTTGAAATGCACAATTTAGTTTGGGTCATTGTTTAACTAGCCAACCTTTGGTTTTTTCCTTTTTTTGCGTTACACCTATGGTCCATCCCTCCGGGCCACCCTAACCGACCTAGGTAATTAGTCGAAAAGTAGAAAATTTATTTGGGTATTTCCAAAGAGATCATGATTTATTTTAGTTTATTATGTTCGGAATGTATATATTAGATTAAAAAGGAAATTAGATAAACATGAAAATATTCATTCCATATCTCATTATACTGCTGGAATATCTCATTATGAGTAGGGTTTTTATTCTATTACTATCTCTAATCTTTACAAGGAATCTACCTCTTTAAACTCGATCTTTGTTGTTGGTAATATTTCTACAACCCATTATCGAATGAATATTAAATTTATGTTAGAGTTTTTGTTTGATCTCATGGAATCAGATGCTAAATCTTATAGGTTTACTAGTTAAAGCATGATTACGGTTTTTATTCGGCTGTATCAAAGAACAAGTTAATGACAATCACGGGTTGTATGATGAGATGTGATTTCATTTTGTTACAACAATAATATTTTAGGCTTAAGTTACATGCATGAACTATTATAAGATTTAAGTAAGGATCTTTCTTTCATGTTACCTAGTTAGGCTTTACTAGTTAGTTAGGTTTTACAAAATAAAAAACTTAACTATGCTAATTTTTTTCTAGGGTTTTTGTTATTGTTTGGGTTGGATTTTGATTGAGAGTTCATAACTCTACTTTGATCGTCGATGTTGTGTCAATCACATTTATATACAAGGCTTCTCAAGATTTAATCATCTGAGTCTCTGTTACTTGGTGAGCCTAAAACGTCTGTATTTTAAGTTGCCACTTTTAATAATACCATGTTGTTGGTTGGCCAATTTGACTATATATTCAAGCTAAAAAGGGATAATCATTATCTAGTGCTTTAGTGCTCTTGTCTTTTGTAACAAAAATTTATATAAGACCGTTTAACCGGTACCTTTCGCTTTGTGGATAACACAATAATCATGAGGAGATTTTGTGTGTTGCAGTGATGTGTTAGCCTCAAGTTACATGCATCAATGGGTTCATGTTTATTTTCTTTTCATATAATAGAAATAGGTGTAACACATGTTGCCTATCCTGTTAGGTTTAGATAATAGTTTCCAAAATAAGCTCAAATTCCTAACTGAGATGCACGTACCTACACAACTTTTGTCATGGGAGAAGATGATGATTACGACCAATAGAGGGAATCAGATGATGAGGTGGATTCTGATGAAGAAACGATGGATTTAGATGAGAGTCATGATGACATTGTACAATCAGATGACGATGATGGTGAAGATATGGTCCACACTACTAGATTTGAAGAATTAACAGGTAATGTGCGAAACCTGGTACTTACTTATTTCTACTTAAACATCACATGGTTTCATATGTTGCCTCGGTTATTTCCTGAGTCAGAAGATTCTGAAAATGATGATTTCGAGGTGTTAGAAGAAAAAGAATTGGAAAATGCTCCAGAAGCAGAAAAGCAGCCACAACAAGAAGACTCTACAGAAGTGATCATAAAAGAGAGGGGAATGACAAGAATATTGAAGCTACATAGATACTTCTCGAAAAAAGATGCCAAAAGAAGGGATATTTAATTTGACAAAATGTTCCGGCTTATTGGTGACCATATAATTGAATTCAGTGGTTATCTAGGTTATTTGGTCTGTGATATGGTTGGCATAAAACATTTATGTTGGAAGGAAGTCCCTTCAACAATAAAAAAAAATATGTGGGAGAAAATTCTGGTATGCATATGCGGTTATCAATTTTTCGTTTTTGTTGTCTAACTGTGAGTCTATGATTAACATACATTAGATGTTATTGTAGCTTCATTTTGAGGTGCCCCATGATCTGAAGCGAGTGGTCATGAAGCGTCTACCTGTTCAACTACGGGACTTCAGAAGGAAATTATACAACAATCATGTAAAACCCTTCCTGGAAAGGCCGCACAAACTAAGAACTTTCCCTAAAAAGTACGAAACGGTAATGGACTAACAAAAATGGGAAAATTACCTTAATCATGTACTAACATCGCTATAT
The DNA here is from genome assembly GCA_023529315.1 of Papaver bracteatum. NCBI lineage: Eukaryota > Viridiplantae > Streptophyta > Magnoliopsida > Ranunculales > Papaveraceae > Papaver > Papaver bracteatum. The sequence continues at coordinate 1,533,468 of JAJJWX010002758.1, read as the reverse complement.
TTAAGGTATGGAATACACATTGCTTTTTCTAATTTGTGTTTCGTTCTTATTGTCTATCCCAGCATACTAATAAAATTATTTTTATTTCCTCTGCAAGAAAAATTCGGAGAGGGGAAAAGAGGCAATATCACAATCCAAGTTCCCACATCGGACGGGACGAGGAGGATACTCGGGATTAAAACTAAAATTAGTAAGTCTGTTGTCTTATTTATTATACACTGCACAGTAAAACCGGCCATATCAGATACTTATATTTTGTATGTCGTGTTGCGTGTCTCATATATGCAGAAACTTATAACAGTATAGGGATATGTCCTTTTACACCAATCTGTAATTTTGTCACATTAGATGCTTTGGAATAAGTTTTCTGTTTTACACAGTTAATATCTGTGTGGATGTAAATCCTTACTTGTTTCTGGTAACTACTAGGTCCAAAGCAGAAATATTTCCGAAGAAGATCTTGAAGACCGATGCTTCATGTGGGCAAGAGCACGCTAAAACGAAGACAAAATTATTCCAGACGAGTTTGTCAGGAAGAAGATATCTGAAGTTGTGAGAAAACAGAAACTTTACAGTCCTCATGTTTTTAACCAAAGTAAGTGCAAAGTAAATGCGCAAGGTTTAAATCAGAATTTAACATATTATTAGAATAAGAAGAGAAACGGAAGATGATTCGAGAGGGAACTCTAACGGTTGGTCATAACGAGGATGCCCTAACAGTTGCGATCGGCCCGGATAAGGGTGGACGTGTCAAGGGGGATGGCTTTGGAGTGACAACAACCCTTTACTTTCCAAATGGAAGAAAACCAAGACACTCGAAAGAGAACGATGAATTGCGTGAAAAGCTGAAAGCTAAAGATAAAGAATTAGAGTCTACTAAAAATGCGTATCAGAGATTAACATATAACTTGTGGGCAACAGTATCAGCAAGTCTGGAGGAGAGGTAAGTGAACTGGGTTTTGATTAGATTGTGTAATTTTAAAAAAAATTTGGCAGACACTATATGATTTTTTCAAACAATGTGTTCAACTACAGTCACATGATGCAGGACCTAGAAACGCCTCTAATCGATCTAAGAATAACATAGGTCCAGAATTAATTAAGAAACTTCCAAAAAAACATGGGAAATCCGGTCCGCAGAAGTCATCTGAAAGCGCCAAAGGGTCCGCGAAGCGAGACTCTCATTGTACTAAAATGCCGACCGTTTCTACTGAATCCCCGTCATCTTTAGTGTCAAAAAAGAAGTCTTCGTCTCCTCCATCCACTGGGGAATCTCAGAATGTGCCATCTGAAAAAGTTACCATTGATGTATGGTTTTCCAACGCGTTTAAATTTTTAATCTTCCATTTACTATATCTCATGCGCCTTGTGTTTCTGCAGAGCATATGATGCAAACTTTGGTTTGGAGAAAAGGAAAACATTGTTGCCGTTGGTAGAGCTTACTCTTCAAAGAAGGTATCTTATAAAATGAAGTCAGGAATGATGGGTGAGGTTACATGCTATAGCGTCCTGGTTAGTGAAGTACTAAATGAAACCATCAAATTACCCTTTGGCACATCGTTTGGGATAAAAACTTTATAAGATGTTGGTGATGCTGAAATTAGTTGGCCATCAAATCAAACCATCTTGGATCAAAAGGTTGGTTGCTATGCTTGTTTACTTTATTAACTCATTGGATATGTTTTTACACAAACCAATTATATATATATATATATATCTTGTTTGATATAAGAGACGAATATGTTATCAGCTATATGAATCACGGACGTTAGTGTATATTTTAGAGAACCTGATAAAACGAGATATATAGTTAGCTATTTGATGGTGATTCAGTTGTGCATTTTGCTTAAATGGTTTCACTGCAAAAAGAAGGTACAACTTTTATTTAAATTTTCTGATGCAGGTAAGTCAACCAAAACATTCTGAGGCTGTGAAATCACCTGATCTACTCAACAAAATCCAATCTCGTATCGCAATATTTGAAAAAGTTTCAAAGGTATGTGTTTTAAACCAGTTACATGATCTTAACCATATGAGTCTGAAATATGCTATCAACTATATGAATCGCGGACGCTAGGGTGTATTTTGGAGAACCTTGTATATTTGCTACCTATTCAATTCATCAGTGTCTTCGCATTCATGGTAGAATTTGGTATATTTGTTACCCGGCTATGGAATATTACTCTACTATTGCAGGTAACTCAACCAAATTCTGGGAAAGATACTCTGGATGTGACATCAAAAGCTACATCTAATCGGAGCAAATCTGAGATCACGATAACTGCAGCAGTTCATCCGGTATCTATTTTATTTGTACATGCATTTTAAATCTCAAATTTTCTTTGAAGTTTTAGCTTGATGATTTTCATATGCCATATATTTTCGCAGGGTAGAAGGTGCTACCCTTTTGACGAGCTGTCTAATGCGAATATCCTTGCTAGAGGTAGAGCTTTTTTGTTAGTAGGAAAACAACAATTACATGGAAAGGATGGGGTGGAGGTTGATTGCCACAAAATCCTGATTGAGGAGGTAATAAAACCGAATTTATGTCTACCCGTATGATTTGATGGTATGGAAACATTAGGACAAACTCTTGGAAAAGCGACTCCTTGGCCAAAGTATGGTGTTAAGCTTACCGAGCCTTCTAAGAAGGTTAGTTTCTTGGCTTGTTTGATTTGTAAGTCGAATATACATAAACCAGTCTATCAATTATATGAATCACCGATCCAAGTGTAAATTAGAAAACCTAGAAAAATACAAATATGTGTAACTTTCAAAAGTAACTAATAACTCTTTTAATCTTATGCAGAACACTCCAGTAATTCACAACCAACTACTTCTCTGCGGAAGTCTCCTTCACGTAGCAACCCTTCTGATGGATCTAAGAAGCAGTCTCCTAATCTTATGTAGAACTCTACCAGTAATTCCCAACAAAATCCTTCAATATCTCTAGAAAGTCGTGCACATCTACGGCAGAACTTCTGGCTAAGACATCTAATGGAGTATTTTTTTTTTTTTTTTTTTCTTCGTAAATCTATATTGCTAATTCTAGCATATTCTTTTTATGTGATGTTCATATGATGTATCTCCGCAGAAAGAAAAATACGACTTTTAGAATGGATCTAGGGGAAACGTCGTTGCTAGAGGAAGTATTTTACCTACGCTGCCTAACCAGAAAATACATGGATAAGATCTTCCTAAAAACTGTTATGTTGTCAATATTCAGGAGGTTATAGTTCCATCATTCGTGTTAACCGAACCAAGTGGTGAGTTTAAGTTATTAGGGGAAGCTAAAGATGGTTTTGTGGCATGGCCGAAAGATAACTGTTCCATCTCTGATGACAAGGTTAGTTTCTTAGCTCTTTTGATTTGTTAATCAAGTATATAAATTATTTTAAATAAATCGTGTATTCAGTTTGATTAAAGAATAAGTACGAGGTAGAAATATATTAACACCTAAATTGAACATGAATGCCAGTGTAAATTAGAAAATTGATATTTGGTTACGGATTTTATTATGAGCGTCAGCTGTGAAAAATGTCGCGGCCTTCAGTGAAGTTGGCTTTATTACATTGTTGGAAAAATGACTATTGTCTGTCTCTTGTTGAGAATTCACATGACAGAAGAATTCACCTTAGATTTAGAATATCTATATATATAATACATTTAATCTCTTGCTGCATGAAACTCCACAGCATGGAAAACATCAAAAGCAACCAGAACCAGTTTTAGATTCTGAGAAGAAATTGGACAGTGACCTAAGAACAACAAGCAACCTTGCAGAAGATAAATTGAATGAGGAGCACCTAGCAGTCACTCCACATTCGGGGAGTCATGCAACCTCTGACAAGCTTCCAAAGAAGATTAAAAAGGCACAAAGAAAGTTATATGTACAAAGTGTAGATCAGGCATACCAACTTCCATATGGGAAACAGAGGATGACAAGGTTTGTCGCGTCGAGAATGTCACAACCTGATCAATTGCCTGAAGAGACACCACCATCAAAAAAGTTGAAGAAAAACTGATAATTTTTGGATAAATGATCTTTAATATTTTCTTTTGCAAACTGTTAGACCAAAGCTCAATATTTTTTTACTGTGTTATTAATAATAATATGAATTTTTGGCATATATGAATTTCATATTTAACCACAATTTATAAAGTATAAGAGAATTTGGATAGTGCCAGGTGGATGGTTTAGATGCGTCATATCTGAACGGCTTATAGCCATCACACGCGTAATACACACGCTACAAGATTAATTGGCGTGGCTAAACATAACATAAAGACACATTAAGCATATATAAATTGGCGTGGCTAAATATCACATAAATCCACGCTATATGGCGTGTCTATAGGTTCTCCGATGAACGGCTCCGAACGTTACATGTGGACGGTCAACGTTACATCTGAACGGTCAATATTACATCATCTTAAACGATATCCAATGGTTCCTAATACAGCTACGTGGATGAAGGTAATTGTAAATTGGCATGGAAAAATATCACATATAGCCACGCTATATGGCGTGTCTATAGGTTCTTCAATGAACGGCTCACAACGTTACATGTGGACGGTGAAGGATGCATATAATTTAACGGTCAATATTGCATCATCTTAAATGAGATCCTACGATTCCTAATACGGCCACGTGGATCAAGGTAATTGGAAATTGGCGTGGCTAAATATCACATATAGCCACGCTCTATGGGGCGTGTCTATTGAGTATCCAATGAACGGCTCACAACGTTACATGTGGACGGTGAAGGATGCATATAATTGAACGGTCAATATTGCATCATCTTAAATAAAATCCAACAATTCCTAATATGGCCACGTGGATCAAGGTAATTGGAAATTGGCATGGCTAAATATCACATATAGCTACGCTCAATGGGGCGTGTCTATAGGATATCCAATGAACGGCTCACAACGTTACATGTGGATGGTATTCAACGGTTCCTAATACAGCCACGTGGATGAAGGTAAGTGAAATTGGCGTGGCTAAAACATAAAATATAACCACGTTAAACCTATATGGAGTGTCTATCGGATAACCAATGGCTACGCCAAAAAGAAATTTGCGTGTCTATAGTGAATCAAATAGCCACGCCAAAAGCAATTTGCGTGTCTAAAGTGAACCAAATAGCCACGCCAAAAAGCAATTTGCGTGTCTATAGTGAACCAAATAGCCACTCCAAAACAATAAATCGTGTGTCTATAGAGTACCAGTACTTAAGTTTTTGGGACACTATATAGCAACGCCTATATGGCTCTGGCGTGTCTATTTCATGCAGAAATAGACACACAAGGCAAGTGTGGCTATAAGCTACCTAAAACCACGCAAGCAAAAGCCACGCCAAGTCCAAACCAAATTGGCATGTCAAAACCCCTATGGACACTCCAATTTGGCGTGGCAAAAGGGTCTGTTTGTACTAGTGATGGAAAGGCTTGTTAACTGGCATTAATCAAATCAAAAAATATTACTTCTGGGAAGTTGGGAATGACTCTAGTATTGACATCTGGGATGATTTTTGGATCCCAGAAACAGAGCCACCTCATCGGAAACCATAAATACAAAAATAGGGACTAAACAAGGTTAGCGATTTGTTCACTCCTCACAAAACTTGGGATATTGAAAAATTGGTTAATTGTTTTGATAGTCAAACCGTAGAGAAAGTTAGGAAAATAAGTATTTTGGCAGATGATAAAGAAGATATACCTCACTGGACTCTAAACAAGAAAGGTACATTCACTGTGAACTCTTTATATAGTCATATAAATTTAAATGGAACTGCAAACAACAACTGGAAAAAGATTTGGCAGATGAAAACATCACCATCTGTTAAGAATTTTATTTGGAAAGCTGGTCACTCCATACTTCCCAATAGTATGAGGGTAGCAGCTATCATCCCAAATTAAAAACACCAAGTGAAAATTATGTAATGAAGGTCAAGAAACTCTCACCCATTTGTTTTTGCAATGTAATTATGCTCAGCAAGTTTGGATGCACTTTAACTATGATATGCAATATGTTACAAATGGAACATCAAATTTTCATGATTGGTTAAACAACTTCTTTTAAAATCCAGATAGAGGAGGGTATGATATAAATTGGCAGGTCATGTGCAGTGTTATCATTTGGCTTATAATGAAGGCTAGGTGTGATATTACCTTCCAAAAGAAAAGCCAAAACAGTGTCATTACTGCAAACAACATAATTAAATTCATTAATGGATACAAGTCTATAAATCAAATAGGTCATAATGTTATGCAATCATTGTATTATAACCCCCAGAATGATGAGGTGCTTAAGGTAACTAATGGTCAGTTGGATGAATGTACTGGATCCATCAACCTGGAAATTGATATTGTGCTAACAATGATGAACTTGACAGCTAAGGATGGAATTGGTCTAACTTTATTTGATCATACAAGGAGAATCAAAGCATTTGAAAGCTGCATCCGCATGCAGACTGTACTACCAGAGATGAGCTAGAAAAGGTTGGAGCGGATGCGGCTTTCAGATGGGCAACAAAATGGAGTGGACATATCATCTCTTTTAGAAGTGATTCTCAGCCAACTTTATTGCTACTAATAGGAAAGTATGCAGAAGCTAGACAACAAAGATACAAGATCAGTGCAGACTTAAGCAACAACACTAAATTTGACATAAATTTCATAGCTAAGGACTTCAGTTTAGTTATGCGATCTCAAGTTATTTAGGCAGGAAAGATAGCTGTATTTTGTAACAAATATGCTATTAAACACAATTGGTTAGATCAAAGCCTATGGTCTATTTTAACTTTCTTAAACATTCAAAATTGGAATAAAGATGTAATGATTTATCGTAACTCTTCATATGGAAGATACGGTTCTATTCTATCAATACTGTGAGGTTATCCGGAAAAAATATTAATTAGGTTAATTATTAATCTTTAAACCTTGTTCACAAAATGGGTTTTCGATAGAATATAATTTTCTTGGATATTCAATTGAAGAGATATGTGAAAGGACAATAGTCTCACATCGCTATAATCCGCTTAATTAACTTAAATATAATATGGAAGGGCCGCTCCAATCATTGCAAATTGGTTTTGAGTTGGATACCCGCATACTTTAACATGGTATCAGAGCTAAACCAGACCTACTGTACGCCGGGTGTAGGCCGAGTTAGTGGCCGAAGTGTTTAACCGATTTTGTCACTTGTACACCCGGGGTGTAGGCCGATACTGTCTGAGGTGTTACTGAATTATTTATTAGTCACTCACTTGTACACCTGCTACCGATTGACTGGTTACTCGTACGTAGGTCCACGTGTTAGGCTGAGTGACTGGCCTCACACGTGAGGGGGCATGTGAAAGGACAATAGTCCCACATCGCTAGAATCTTCTTAGTTAACTTAAATATAATATGAAAGGTACGCTCCACCCATTGCCAATTGGTTTTGAGTTGGATGCCCGCAGACTTTAACAAGATAAGTTTCCATAAATTTCCAATAATGGAGTTTTTCCTAGATTAATAACCGATTAATTCATCTATACTTGTCGACGAATTAAATAACAAAAGATAAATAAATAGGTATACTATAATAAATAATTAAGTATATGAATCTAACTAGGGTTTCTAACTTGATTGTTTTTAGTTTTGTTTAATGAAAAAGATAGGTTAATGAAGAAGAAGACAAACAAAAATAGTAATAGTCATAGTTAGAGTCAATTTTACTTTTGTAGGTGCTACATTGGAAAACCCAAAGTTAAGAAGTAAATAAAAAAATTATTTAATAATCATCAAAAATAAGTTTTTCCAAAGAATTGGTGGGTAGCCTAGCAACTAGTAACAAGCTGGGAACCAACACCTTTCTGAATAACTATCCATATAGGATGAAAGAAATAATTGTCAACCTTTACATTTAAATCATGATCGGTTATACAGTTTCACAATCTCCACAATTTTTTTTAATCATTTCATCCCCAAGTTCACCTAAAGTGGAAAAGGCTAAGGCACCGAAACCATATCCACTAGAGCTACACTTATATCGGTATTGGTGACGCTTACGAGAGATATCATTAAAAACAACTTGGTCTGGGATGAAATCATGAACACCACCACCAGTGAAGGGTGAGATGCAAGTAACATCAAAGCAAGCGTCTTGACCATTGTCCCAATTATAGATGAGGATATCAACAAGCCTTAGGTCAGAACCATGATTGGAAAGAATTCCTAAATCAGTTTCTTTTCTTGTAGGGACACCTGCACGGTAAAAAGCATCCACCAAAGTGTCACGAACAAGGTCATGACGGAATTTCAGTCCTACATCATTGGCACAGTGTAATGCATGATCACAAAAAATGCCAATCTCTTTGTTGAAACTTGAGCAGCGACTACCTTCTTCAAATAATGCAACCCCCAAACGATAACAAAGGACTGAACTAAACTACAGCAGTCCAATACTCTGATTAAGCCCATTAATAGGGATGGTCAGAAGATAGTCTTGCGCGTGCTTTGTTCTGTTATATTGCTATAATACCGAATCCATATATGTCATATATAGTATTTCATTGGTATTTCCTTCTTCACAGTTTCGAAATAAGAGGCCGACAAGGTTCTCATAAGATATGGGGTGGTGTCTCCGAAACTAAAAGTAGAAGGTAATGAACCACAAACCTGTATATAGGAGTCCAGCACTGACTGAAAAGTAGGACTTGAATCCGCAACTTGGTCTTTGTGAATAATAATATCTTGTAACATTTTAGTTTGATCTTAGGAGGCAATAAAACAATATTGACTAGTATCCGGCATAGTGTACACACCAAGCCCTCTGTCACGTAGAGGAAGGGTAGCGATACGTTGCTGCAAAGGCCCGAATCCCGGCCGATCACATGTAATTAATACATGAAGGTAATGGAAAAGGTGGATGTCAAAGTGTGCTTGAGCCTGTTCAATAACAGCAGGATAGGTGGTACGCATAGTAAAATACAACCGAGAAGCGTCAGTGCAGCTACGAAGAAGAAGAAGCTCACTCTGTGGGAAATAGGGAAATGGAGATGTGAAATAGGAAAAATGGGGATGGGAAATAGGGAAAACCAAATAGTTTTGCTTATGACTTCGACATCTAGAGAAGGAGAAGTCATAAGCAGATTTGTATCCCAATGCGTTATTAGCATACCAATGGAGGAAAATATTGATGTTATCACTAGCAACCTACTTATTGGGAAAGCACATTTTTAGGGGATATCCATATTAGTTGAGGGATACTAAAACTATACCCATCCTTAGTATCTTGTTAATGGGTGTTTTGAAAGTGTAAAAAGTTTGAGTTACCCCTTTCAAATATTATCAAATAAAGTTTTTAAATTTTTTTCTTTTAATATTTCTTAATTTTTAATATTTTTGTCATAATATTTATTTTTCATATAGAAAATTTTAATTATTTTAAAACTGTTAACAAATATTTGGATTTTACAACTAGGATTCATACACAACTTTGGTTGGAAACCGGGCAACAAGCTGGGCACCAACTCCTTTTTGAATAGCAACACCCAATTTATGAAAAATAAAACTGCCTAGACCACCACCAACATCATTACTAACTAGACAATTCTTCAAACACTTAAAAAAACTTACATCATCCTCACTAAGCTCCCCCAAGGTAGTAAAAGCTAAAACACCCAAACCATATCTATGTGAAACACATTCCTCCAATTATTTAGTATGTTTACGTAAAATTTCTTTCAAAATGGCTTGTCCTGGAATGAAAGCGCGTACCCCCTCTCCAGTGAAGGGTGAAACACTTGTGACATCCTTACATACATCTTGGACGTTTTCCCAGTCAAGAACAAGGATATCATCTAGGCGTAAATCCTTGTTGTCATTTGACAAAAATCCCAAAGCAGCCTATTTGCGTGCAGGTACACCACCTTTGTAACAAATATCCGCAATTACATCACGTTCAAGGTCATAGCAAAACTTGAGCCCAACTTCTTTAGCACAATGGAGCGCGTGGTCACAAAAAATATCCATAGGCCTATTGCAACTAGAGGACAAACCATCCTTGATGAACAAAGGAATACCAAGTCGATAGTAAACTATTGCTCGAAACTGTCTGGGCCCAAGGCATTGATCAAACCCGCTAATAGGAACAACCAAAAGATAATCTTGAGCATGCTTGACCTGATTACATTTCCACAAAAAGGAATCTCGTGCAGACATTGAAAATTGGACGGGGATTTTCTTCTTAACTGCATTAAAATAAGTGACTTCCAGGGAGGTCAAAAAATATTAAGGTATATCATGCAAAAAACGTTTTGTTTTCTACTCCAATTTAATCTTCAGAGTTTATAACTTCGTTTATTCATGTCACCATATTTCTTCCAGGAAAGTACTATTTGTCCTCCATATTCCCCAGGTTCATGACATGAAAAAAGATATCACTGTCATGTGCATCATTATTAATGAGTTATTTTGTAAAAGGCTCGTAACTTTATTGTCTAATTAGGGTCTGGGTCGTGGAACATGCAGTTGATGCGATATGGTCGTAGACTGAGGAGACAACAACAACAACAACTGGTGTTTTATTTATTAATTTCATATGTATCAGGATGAGCTCATCTTGTTCGCTGCCTCACCACAAATGCAAAAAGGGAAAACATTTTTCTTCAATCTGAACAATCTCACTTTTTTTCTAGCCAAAGCCAAGACAATCGGTTATACGAAAATTGTGAAATGCATAAAAAAGATACACTTAAACATCTACGACACATACACCAAAAATTCTTTATTTCAAATAATTGGGATAATGAGATTCAAGTACAATAATTACAAAAAATAAATAAATTGCGACAATGAAAATTAAATCTACACAAAAGCAACTGGAATTTTAATAAATATAATTCAATAGATGTTGTAAGTACCTGAATTTTGAAAGTGTGTGTTTCTTGGCTAATATGAGAAGCCATCTATTCGTCAAGAAGGAAAAAGAATTATCCATCAAGAAATTGGTATATCCCAGATAACATGATAGAAATTAAATAAGAAACTCGAAACTGAATTGTTTGAAAGAAATAAGAAACCTAATATTAGTTAACCAAAATCAGAGAGAGGCATACCTGTGATAAACGAGTTGTTCGACGGGAAAAGGCTTGTTCTATATGTATATATTTGAGATCGTATCACAACTTAGTTTTCTAAGAAGATGCGAAACAGATGTCTTCTACATTTTTGAATGATAAAAGTAATGGTTTGTTAACGGATTTCATAACATGGTGGTGTTAATGGTTTGTTAACGGATATGATGGTGGTGTTAATGGCTTGTAACGGAATAGAATAATAAACGCAAAAAGTGACATGGGATTCTAGATATGCGCTTAGTAAGTGGAAGCACTCTCAGCCACGATTTATCTTTTGAACTATGAAACCAATTAGCATCGTTGATCCCTTAAAAATTACATTCAGAGTCGTCGGATTGGCAAAAACCCATTAGTTTTTATAAGATTGATCCCTTTTGAACCTGGATTGTTTGGGGCCTAGTGTGGTTATTTGGGGCCTATGACTAAAAAACAAAAAGGGTCATTAAGAAGCAATCTCTAGAAACCCCTATCCACTTATTTATGTTTATGGCTAATATGCCCTTATGATGATCAATTAAGTTAGCATTAGTTAAATTAATTAGTGTTTGAGTTTGATTATATAGTCTTAGGATTAGAGTAGAAATTCATTTCCTCTTCTAAGGTTTAAAGGGAAAGAAGAAGTAAGGGAAAAAAGAAAAAACTGGGGTTTGTAATTTCTTAGCAAAAATGAAACTTTATAGTGACGATAAAGACTCTAGTAGTGATGAAGAAATGGGTGCATCAGGTAATCTTGATTTCGATCCTACCGAGTTGGATTATTTGTTGAATAAATAAGAACATGTCAACCAAAGAATGCTTGAGGATATCATTCAAGCACAAGAACAATATCGCCGGGAAGAAGAAGGTGATAATGCTTCCAATAGACATGCATGAGTTGTAACGATATATAAACATGTATTTGCATGTCACGATCGCCCAAAAAGGCAAAAAATTTGAACCAAAATCGGTTTATTCTATAGCACCACATAAACTGATTCTGGGTAAAATCCCCAAATTGGGAACAACAATCGGTCGTTGTTCGTAACCATATAAACCAATTGTAGTAATTTTTTGGTGTTATAGGTACGTGACGGTTTTTGTTGGTGATGTACATATGCTGATTCATTTGCTTGGATGTTCACGTAAAATACACGAAGTTCACAATTGGTTCATTTACGTATATATGTAATCCGATTGTGAAGAAGAAATATCTCAGTAAAATGAGGACATAAATCGGATTACATGTTATGAAACGTGAACCGATTGTGTACTTTGAAAAAAAATTCCTAAAATCATCAAGTCCTTAATCGAACTTTGTAATTGCACATATAATTCGATTCATAACAATCAGTTGTCTCGACTGTGACACTTAAACCGATTCTAAATCCTTAACTTGTTGATATATGTTGTAGATTGTTGCGACGTTCGACAAAGATCAGCCCAAACCCATATCTCTACTGGGTCCTGATACCTCTACCCACTATTTCACCGATTTGGAATGGAAAGAAAGGAATGATGCAAAGCTATAATTTATAAACAAAGGCATAAAGATCAAATGCGCATTAGTTTTAGGCCGTCATTCAAGTTGTGATCGTTTGAAACTTGTTTGTGAGAGAGGTGGAATTCAAGAAAGTCCTTAACATCTTTCAATCTTTCCCTTATTTGGAATTGATCTTGACCTCGTTTATTTGCCTTGAGTGTCTCTTCATATTTTGTCGCAGCCGATGACGATGATATGGTTTCTTTTGTAGTTATTTGTTTGCTTAGCACTCCATCCATTACATTAATATATTTGTTAGGTGATGAAGACGAAGTTGCGTTTGTATTTGTTTGTTTGCTTATTTTGCGTATCTCTTCTTCCATTGTCGCAATTGATTTGGTTGTTCGCATGCATCTTCTAAGTATGTGTTCGATTGAATTGGTAGTTGATGATGATGTACTTGACATCTTCAAATGAAAAAAAATTAACAATGGAGAAAGATTTCTTTGAATAAGGTAGTGTATGAGAGAGAATATGCTATCCTTTTTATATACACAAAGGACTAACGACTATAATTTCAAAAAAAAGAAGAAGAGACTTTAACAGTCACAATCGGATTACTAGACGCACGAATAATCCGATTCTTGATTTCTCTAAAATTCCGAACTTGAACCCAGAATCGGTTTATGTAGGTGTACAATATAAACCAATTGCTTGCAATATCAACTACAATCGGACTAATCTACTGCACACATAAATCAATTCTAGTTGATTTTTAGAAAATTTGATGAGTAAATTTCAAATATTTAGAGTTAAATCGTTGCCGAGTACCTCTTAGAAGGAATGTATTAAAGGGATTTAACTCAATCAATTGAATTGTTTGTTTTCGAGTTTTTTTCCAAACTAAAAATAAATAAATTAGAATTCAATTGTTGTTTGTGATTGATTAGGTTTTAGTTTTGATTTTGATGGAAATTGAAAAAATAAATAAATTGAGTTTTGATTAATGATTTTTGCATTTGTTAATTGAGTGACTATGATTTTGTATTTGTATAGAATGATTAAGGTTTCTTTAAAGGGTGATTTAGTATTTTATGATATTTTAGACACCCCATATCCTTCTCTTTAGGTTGGTTGAAGAAATCCATAAGCCCCAAATAATCATACTATGCCCCAAACTAGCCTGGCTTTTGGAACTATGAAACCAATTAACACTGTTGATCCCTTAAAAAGTACCTTCAGAGTCTTCGGATTGGCAAAAACCCATTTGTTTTTGTAAGATATAATAGGAATAACCCATGTCGTAACGACACGATTTTGACCTGAAATACGACTGAAGATTATTTTCTCGACCCTTTTATAGTTTAATTCCAGGATAGTTTATTATTCTGTGTCAAGCCAAAATAATATCCATGCATATATAATAAATTAGTGATATAAAACTCGGGAAAGCCAACAACCGAATCATTTAAGTAATAATATATATATATATATATGTCTCACTTCCCATCAGATTCACCTTGCCACCGAAAATCATACTTCTAGCCATTCTTACGTGATAGTTCATTATTTCATTTAATGCTATAAAATTTATTGTAATGTTTTCATTTTGAACTGTTAAATAGAATGAATAGATGTATGGTTAGATATTCTAACCCCTGCAAATATTTTAGCATTTAATATTTGTATTACTATCTTGAGTTATGAGGGAATCCATTAATTAAGGGCTAATAAATTGACATCCATAATGAAATAAAATACGAATCTTATATCTTTCAGATGTCAATTGCTGAGATGAGACTAAGATGGTCGGACATAATGTTTGTCTCTCAAAATGTTATCCAACCATTCAAGGCTCAAAAACCCCTTCTGTTTTGTATTATATACCAAATTGAGGGAATGCTCTTTGTTACTTGTTGAAGTGATTAGTTATTGGTCCCCTAGGCAATCATTCTTTTCATTCTATAGTTGGGCCTGAAAAATGTCTATAATTCAGAGTGCTGGTTATGCATGAATTAATCATCAAAGAATTATTTGGGCCTGAAAATTGTGTACTAATTCTGGACAAATTTTAATCCATTGAGAAATTTGGTTCCAAAAAAGATTTGTGCAGTTTTTTCCATCTTAAAAGTCATATTTTGTTATCCTAATCAGTAAACTAGTACAACCATTGCCACGGTGGGAGGGCCGACCGAAGAAGAATCTGAAGATGAGGTTTGTCTGCGACTACTTTTGCCCCGTTTCAGAAAAAATTATACTTTCGATCCGTTTCAGAAAAAAGTGATACTTTCGCCCTGTTCCAGAAAAAGTGATACTTTCGCCCCGTTCCAGAAAAAGTGATACTTTTTCTGAGCGAAAGTATCACTTTTCCCGAAACGGAGTGAAAATATCACTTTTCCTTAAACGAAATGTGAAAGTATCACTTTTCCAGAAACGGAAAATTAGTCGATCCATAAACCAAAATATGGTTGCATGACGTGTTATGCATCCTTTGTGGTGCTTTGCATAATGGTTGTGTATTCAATTTTTGAGAATTGTGCCTAAAGTAAAAGTATCATTTTTCTTGAAACAGGGGGAGTACATTAGTGTATTAGTTGCAACGGAAAATTAGTTGATGCATAAACTAAATACCTCCGAATTTTTCGTAAAAATTCTAAAATTGATATTGTTGTTTGTACTCATTGCGCAAATTTTTTTATAACCTTTCCAACGAGATAAAATTTGTAAAATTCCAAGGTACTGATTTTTAGATATATTATATTAAAGTTTTTTTTTCCAATTATACCCCTAAAAAATAGGATAATAAGGAGTTATAATAATTGGACTAAAAGGGAGGGATAATTGTGTCAAGTGAAAAAGACCAACCATGGACACCAAATCCAATCTTTTTGTGTCAATTGATCACTTACTATTTACAAAAAGGTGGTCATATAAAGGTCCTCCCTCGCTTCGCTCGATCGGCCCAATAATTTTTTTGTAGCTTATTATTTTTTAATTATCCTCTTATTTACATTCCGCATCCATTGTTATCTTTTGCTCTTTATGGTTTACATAGGTTGTACACATGATTTACATGGGTTTCTTTTTTTTTTGATCGATAAAGAAAATAGATTGATCAAAAAAAGAGGGTATAAAAGAGATATACCACCCTAACCAAGGTACAAAAAAGAGTAAAAGTGCTCAAAAAAAGCTAAGAGCACTAAGAAACATCAAAGTAGATTTTACACCAATGCTTCATAACCTCCTTAGAGTCGACATTTTCAAAATCTTTAAAAGCTAAAGACCAAGTGAACAATAGATAGATAGCCTTATGCGCGACGGCTGCCGAAGTTGTTGAATTGTTGTTGAAAGCCCTATTGTTTCTTTCCTTCCAAAGGCACCAAATTATTGCCACTGGAACCAGCCTCCAGATTTCAGTTCTTGCCTTGTCAGAAAGAGCAAGGTGCCAAGCTTGAAGAGCTGGTATGACAAATTCAGGCATTGCAAAAATCCAATTTAGCTTACCTGATAAAAAGTCCCATACTGATTTAGCAAATTCACAATGCAAAAAAAGATGAGAAGCAGTTTCAGGAGAAGTACTGAAAAGGCAGTTTGGAGGAACATCCAATCTTCTTTTTAACAGCATATCCCTTGCTAGAAGTCTTCCATGTGCAATCAACCACATAAAAAATCCAATCTTTGGAGGACACTTTAGGCTCCAGATAAAAGAAAAGATGGTTGAGTTAGGTAGATCCTCCACAGAAAGCTTGTCATAGGTTGATTTAACTGAGAAGCACTCATTTGAAGTTAGAGGCCAGTATATCTTATCATTAAGAGACAGATTGAATTTAAAAGAGTGAAAATCATGCTATAGAAGATTCATCTCTATTCTAGTAGCAATATTTATCCTTCTTGGAAGAATAAGATTCCAGGAAACAGTATTGCCCGTAATAGCCCCCAAATCATCTACAGAATGATGTTTAGACCTTGCAGCAGAAAAAAGATTTGGAAAACAACCTTGATTGGATATTCATACAACCAATTTTCATGCCAGAATTCGACCAAGACTTCATTGTTAACCTTGAATCTCATAAATTTTAAAACAATTGAGTTTGATTTCATAGCTGCTTTCCACACAGACCTGCCAAAAGTGCATTTAGGAATCTTGGGACACCAGACCATGTCACCAACCCCATATTTTTCATCCACAATTTTTTTCCAAAGAGCATCTTCTTCTGTTGCATATCTCCAAGACCATTTGGAGAATAAAGCCTTGTTGAACAACTGCAAATTCTTGATCCCCAGGCCCACAAACTTCTTCTTCTTGTACAAAACACTCCATTTTACTGGATGAATCTTTTTTCTTCCCTTGTTGTCTTTCCATAAAAAGTCCCTCATTATTTTTTCAAGTTTTTTGACACTGAAGCTGGCATCTGAAAAAGTGACATGTAATAAACTGGAAGAGAAGCAAGCACATTGTTGATTAAAGTGATCTTACCAGCTCTAGAGAGAAGAGTCTTTTGCCATCCAGGAAATCTAGCAATAAACTTATCCACCACTCTATCCCATTTATCCACACCACCACACTTGTCTCCTAAGGGTAGACCCAGATAAGTTGTAGGAAGGACAGCATTATAACAGCCAAGAAGAGAAGAAAACACAATCAAATCTCCACCATAACCTACTCCAAAAATCTGACTTTTAGCAAAGTTAATCTTTAGACCTGTGAGCATCTCAAAAGAAAGAAGAATGAGCCTCAAATTTTTTATTTGCTCAACATCAGCATCCAAGAAGATGAGGGTGTCATCTGCAAATTGCAAATGACTCACCAACATGCCATCATGTTTAACTTGGAAGACAGAAAGTAAACCTTGCTCTTGAGCTATCTTAATCATGAAATTCAGAGCTTCTCCAACAAGAAGAAACACAAAGGGAGAGATATGATCTCCCTGTCTGATACCTTTGTTGCTCTTAAAGTAACCAGCAACACTACCATTTACAAGGACTGAGAATCTTGTGAATTCCACACAACACCTAATTCATTTCCTCCATTTGATGCCAAAGCCCATTAACTGGAAGATTTCATCTAGAAAATCCCAGTTCACATGATCAAAGGCCTTCTCAAAATCAACTTTGCAAAGAATACCAGGCTTTCCACTCCTGATTCTTGAGTCAATTAGCTCATTTGCAATTAAAACTCCATCTAAGATTTGTCTCTTCTTAATAAAAGCAGTTTGATGCTGATAAATGATAGTAGGCAGTTTTATCTTAAATTTCTCTGTAAGAATTTTAGAGACAATTTTATAAGCCCCATGAATGAGACTAATTGGCCTTAAATCTTTAATTTCTTCAATAGAGTCTTTCTTTGGGATTAGAGCAATAAAAGTATTCTTCAATCTCCAATCTAAAAAAGTTTTTTCCTGTAATTCCTTAGTGACTTTCATATAATCAACCTTGATAAATTCCCAACATAAGAGATAAAAACTTACAGGAAATCCATCTGGCCCTGGGGACTTGTTTTGGCCTAGACTTTTAATTGCTACAACACACTCCTCCTCTTCAATATCCCTCTCCATCCAGGCATATAATTCTTCAGAAATTGAAGAGAAAGTCATGCCATCCATGTTAACTGTCCTTTGGGTTTGAGATTGAAAAATATTCTTAAAGAACTCCACAATGCCATCCTTGATTTCAGTTTCATCCGAAGTGATAGAGCCATTAACTTGGATAGAGCCAATATAACTCTTTCTTATATTATGATTTGCAATTCTATGAAAATAATTGGTGTTGTGCTCAAAATTCTTGGTGTGAACAACTCTTGCTCTACTTCTCAGTTTTTCTGCCCTTAGAATTGTTAATCTACAAAACTCTTGTCTTGCAGTAGCCCTTTCCTCCCATTGAGATTCAGTGAGACCATTGTTTACATTCTCCAAAGCATCTAGCTCTACAAAGATATCTTCCAGCTCCTCAAGTCTGATTTCTAGATCCCAAAAATGAACTTTACTCAATTATTTCAGCCTTGGCTTTAAAAGTTGAAGCTTTTTACAAAAAGTGAAGCCTGCATTCCCTGAAACAGAAAAGGAAAACCACATTTGATTGACAAAAGGGAGAAAATCATGGTGAGAAAACCAGGAATTCTCACAACGAAATGGAGACGGTCCATGTTTCATCCCTTCACAGATTAGGGCAATCAGATTATGATCAGAGCAGGGTCTTGCAAGGGTTTTTTGAATTGCTTGAGGGTAGAAATTTTCCCAAGAATCAGAGTCTAAGATTCTGTCAATGCGACTTCTAATGCTTTGAACTTGATTATTCTTCCAGGTGTAAGTTGCACCCATCAAAGGAAGATCAATCAGTTGATGCCTAAAAATAAAATTGTTGAATTTTATCATACCAGAAGTAGAATTACCGCCTGAAGTTCTCTCATGAGAGAATCTAACTTCATTGAAGTCTCCCTCAATCACCCAAGGAAACTGCCAAAAACATCTCACTTCCTCAATTTCTCTCCAGAAAAGTTTTACTTCATCCTTATTAGAGGCACATAGAGCATAAACTCTAGTTAACATCCACACAAAGGAATTCGAAATTGTTTTACAGTGAAGAGTAATTGAGAAAGGCCCAATTAAGGAATCAAGAACTTCAACCTTAGAAGAATCCCACATACACAAAATTCCACCTGAACTACCAACAGAAGGAGAATCTAACCATTTTACATTCTTATTACTCCAGCATTGCCACACCAATAAATATTACATTGCTGAATTTTAGTCTCTTGAAGTAGAACAATACTTGGGTTCCAGTCATTTATTTTCTTCTTAACAATGTCTCTACGATTCAAATCGTTGAGACCTCTAATGTTCCAAAAAGATGTTTTAAAATCCATTAAAAATAGAACCAAAATCCAGAGAAAAAGAAAAACCTCTATGGCGCCTTCTTGTTTTCCAAGATGAAGTTGAATAGATGAATTCTTAAAGTATCCATCATAGCGTCATCAATGTCTTCCTTGGTTCCTTCGAAGTGAATACCTAACTTTGGACAAATATGAATCATTTGCATCAAAACATGTTCAAAATCTTTTCTCAAAGCTGGATCTACTTTTAATTTGAGTGTGCTCCATTTTTTCGATGTTTGTAAAAAGAAATCAAATTTCTCTTGATTCTGATCTGCCGACTTATGATGAACTACAATCTATGAAGCTGGTGGTGTAGATGAGCAATCCATGGAATCAATTTTTTGTAAGTAAGGTATTGAAACGGATGTTTTCAGATATTCATTAACTTCATCCTCATTTCGAAATGTTGGTAGAGTAGCCGTTGGCGAAACAACATTTGAATCTGTGGAAGAAGTTGCGGTTGAGCTCAGGTCTTCCACACATGCCAAAATTTTACCGTTGTCTTTACTCGAAGTATCCAAACCCGGATCCATACCCACATTTTCCGTTACCGTATCCGTATTCGAAGCCCGCATTCTCTTCCCGTGTAGATTAGAGTTAAATTCAAAATTTGAAAGCCATGTAGCCGCTTTTTCTTTTTCAACGACATAAAATTTCTTAAACATGCACTTTCGGCGTGAATCAAGGGGCCGCAATATCGGCCGCGGAATTTTCGGCCAATCTACTTTGAATGAGAGATTTTATACCGAGCCCTTAGTCGGAGAATCTGAGATGACCATTTCCAAGTTCGGTACCCTTATATTTTGATGAAGATGATCAAAAACTCCATTGAAAATGTTAAACCCAGAAATTAAAATCGAAAATATAAATTCTCCAAAGCGGAATAAAAGAGAAGTATTAAGACCATTGTAGTTTTTGACTCTAAGCCTGATTGCAGAGGCATCATTCCAGTTTAGAGTTGAAGAGTGCACCTCTAATAAACCGCCGAAAGTTGATCTCAGCTCTTCAAAAAGTGTATTACCCCAAAGATCAAATGGAACACCTTTGACTTCCATCCATGAACCGTCTGATGAGAGAGTTGGTAAAGCAATAGAATTTGAAGCACTCCACCATGGCATCAACCTGATATACATTCCATCAAAATCCCAGTGACCTTTACTGAGCAAGTTCTTTTTATCATCAATGGAAGCAAAGAAAAAGGCTTTCTTTGCTGTAAATGGATAAATATCGAATCCCGTATCCAAAGAGAATCGATTTGCAATTTCAATTCCAACATAATTCCAAGAAGAAACTTTTATAAAAGTTTTAATGATAATTGCTTGATCCCATTCACCATGAGATGAAATTTGTTTATAATTTTCTTGGAAGGAGGATTTATCCATGTAAACCGGTTGTACCTCAATTTGTAAGGTAGGCTTTGGTTGTACCGACTGTGTCTCAATCCGTGCTGGTTGTGAAATCTTGTTTGTCTCAATCCGTGCTAGTTGTGAAGTCTTGTGTGAGAAAAGATTAGAGAATCCTTTGACGAAAGGAGACCATCTAGCAGACTCATCTTAAGCTGGGAAGCACATATAGTGCTTAACCTTTTCACAAGAATAAGAAACACGGAAAAATTCACCGAACTTATTTTGATCACGAGAAAAAAGTATGTGTTCATTACCTCTGTGAAAAGTCCAGTACCATTTCCCATAAAAGCTTCTTTTTTATTCTTTCTTCAGTATATTCTTCATCCAAATAACCCCTTCGTTGCTAATTAGAACTTGCAATATTTCCTTAGTGTTTCTGGTCTTTTCATCAAAGAAAATGCCATTATATCTAGATGTAAGAATGAAAGATTTGAACTTACAATCTATAATGATCTCTTCCCCTATATGGATTTGTTTGCTCTTGTTATTCTTCTTCCTTGAAACTGCTTGCCACCCTTGAGTATCGTTTTGCTGTGTTTCATATGTGACTATGATGTTACTGCTTTTAGTTTTTTCACGAACTTTTTTTACCCAAGATGTTGTACATACATTAGTCTTCACTGAATCCTGTAAGCCATTCTTTCCTTGTGTACCCTGCCTGCTCTGTTGATTCGAATCCAAAAGCCCTAAACTATGTTGTTGAGAAGATGAACTTCTCACCATTTTTGCCGCGAGAAAACCGGACATTATCTCTCCTCTATTTATTTACATGGGTTTCATTAGTGTTTTTTACATAGTTCTTCAATAACTACGAAGAATGACTTAGTTTTAATTTTATTTTGTGGATCTAATTAAAATTTTAGGATTCTTGATTTAGAGGATTTTCGCGTGTTTCTTTGTGAATGTATAATATGAAAATCAGATGTTTCTTTGTAAATCTATAATATGAAAATCAGATGCTCGTGTAGTTGTAATTAGTGACCGTAGAACTGGTAAATCGTAGTTGGTTATCCGACCCCATACTTTTTTCCTGTCATTATGGTTCAATAATTATAAGAGCTCCATTATTATAAGAATTTTATTAGCATTTTGTTTTTCTTACCATAAATTAGCATTTTGTTTTTTACTATAAAGAATGAACTTAAATAAATTTGCATTTTTATTTTATGATCATGATTATGACGTAATCCAGTTAATGTATATATATTAATAATGCGAAAACGTTACAAATCTTACATCCGTTGGATGTCTATGGCTAGGATGAGACTGAGATGATCGGATATAACGTTTGTCTCTCAAAATATTATCCGTCCGTCCAAGCTCAAAAACCCTTTCTGTTTTGTATCATTGACGAGAGTATGACCCATGCCGTAACGGCCCGGGTTTCAATTTAGGCCAATTGGACGGATTTTTATCCATTGACAGGCCTTACTCAAAGGTATTCCACCACCTGGCAAACTTTTAACCTAGCTTTATTTTTTTTTAAGCATTTATCCTAGCTTGTGTTGAGATTCTAATTTTACATGGAACGTATAATTATCATGTTTGTGTAGAATTGCAAATTTTTAATTCCAGTACAATAAAGAAGTGGACCTTGTGTTTACCTTGAAAATGCATAACCTTTATGTGTTCTTTTCATTTTTCTTGCGCGTAATTATTATGCATTCCAGAATCGATTCAAACAAAGCAAGGAATTACAGCTTGATTTCTGAGAAAAGACGATGCTTTTCTTTTGCCACTTCGGCCTATGTGAACATCCATAAGAGCTACCCTTGCGGCCCAAATAATCATGACTTACAACTGCACCATCCGTTCACTAACGAAGGCATACGGGCTATTTTGTACTAATTGCCCTTTTTTGAGCCCCAAATGTTGCCTACCAGATTAATTTCTGAAGCCATTCGACTCATTTCTGCTGCATGACTAAACATAGTACAATATCCTTCGGTTTGTCACTCCCGAAGTAACAAAATGACGTTGTCCTGAAATGTCTTTTGAAACCAAGAAACCCCCAAAAAGAATACCACTTATTCAGGGACTACGTGTATAGGAGGTGAGAAAATATAATTTTCGGCTGCTTTGTGAGAAAATGTAGTTTTCGACTGCCTGGAGTGGAGATTGTGGTTAGTTTATAGGCTACGATCAACATTTGCAATTTAATTACTGTATCTCATGTTATGCCATCCAATTAAATGAGAACCGAGATACTAAAGAGATCTGAATTTGATAAACAACCTCTTGACCATCTTAGTGACCAAAACAAAAAACTGAATTTCTCTCTCGATGATCCATCCGCCAAAGTTGTATTACATTTTATTCTCTATTAATGCATCACTCTAAAATGTAAATCAAAGGTATCCAATACAAAGAATAACGTTATAATAAGTCGCATAGCAGTAATGATATGACTCAGTGCCATAACGACGCGGAATTTATCGGTTGCTAGAAGTATTGATCTATGATTGTATTTCCTTGTACACCGGTAGCACGCACATACTTTTTTCATGCTAATACTATCATCATAGACGTCTATAATCTCAAAATTCTTAACCCAGTTTCAACTGGACCAAAATTATTAGGGATCAAGTCTTCATAAATTTCTTGATTATTGCCACTATAATGCAACCTTGATCATATATTTAGCTCCATCAAAGAAACCTATTAGATCAAATGAAATACCAATCTAGCATTAGTATGACTCGGACAATAGTTAGAAACAATTTTTCACCTAGTATGTCACAGTGCCTCTCAACAGAATACTTCGGTGAACTCATTAAAAAAAAATTCAGTGTTGCAGAAACTTGAATTTTTTCAATTCCAAACCTAAGCACCATTTGTACGGATTTCTCACTAAACATCCTGATCTATCACTGTATCCAATAATTTACGCAGATGCACTTATGGTTTCAAAGACAATTGGTAAGGGGATTGGTGGTGGAGTTGGTTAAAAACAACTTTAAACAGACATCAATATTGATGGTAAAAGTAAGTTCCTCTTTATAGCAATATATACATAGAAGAACCAAACATAAGGTCAAAAAAGTACGTCAATTAATCATCAATAGACTTCAAAGCTCTAAAAATCTATGCCCAGCGTACTGCACACATCCTAAAGCTTTATACAAAGAAAATTACTGCTCGTTTTAGATCCACCTCCTAAATATTGATTGCATGGGTTGTTCTACTCTTTGCTTATTAGCAGTTTCCAGTCAAGCAACAAAGCATATTAATTAAATCTACTATTACACACGACCCACATCACATTAAGATACTCCTAGAGAGAGCCTTCCACGCCTAAAAACCTACAATGGAAAACGAATATATGGTTTGTAGATTAGTGAAACTACGGCATCAAGATCATTTATGCACAACTCCGTTCTAGGTTACTTCAGTAGTTCTTCACAATGTAATCTCGTATCAATGTCCCAACATGGCCTAAACTCAAAACTCAAAAAAAAAAAAAAACGATTGGCCGATCATGAAAACTCACATTAATCATCCATCAACAACATATCCAAGCTTCTTACTTCACTGGCCCTTTTGAACTCTAGTTCATCATCCTTTTTTGATATCCAGGCTCGAGTCATCCGTACCTGCTCTTAATCCATGATGACAACAATGAGTGATAATTTTACCGGATCCTTACAATTCATGATCAAAATCATGGTTCACATATGCACAAAAACTATCATTTTTATTGCTATGCAGGAAAAATGAGATTTAGAGCCTTGAGTTTTTGTAGAAAGATAATCCACTATAGTTGTACATTCATTATAACACTATCATTAGTATCCACGATTTTTCATGCTATGCACAATCACTATCATTATCAGAAAATCAAAAACACTTGTGATTTTTAGCAAATGGGTTAAATACTTCAACATGATACACTTGCTTCCGGTGCAAACGAAGCCAGAAGAGCAGCAGCAACACGTAATTTTCTTAGGTAAACTGACATTTGAGTTAATCGAAGGGTGATTCCAACATTGTCATGCCTATCTGATAGCTTTGGGCATAATAAAAACAAAACAAATAAAAAAACAGTAGAAATACTTACTCTCCCATTAGAAATAAAAGAAATGAAACAGTAGAAATACTTACTCCCCCGTTAGAAAGAGGCTGAAAGAGCAATAGGGATTAGCAACTTCCATAAGCCCAAATAATGGACTACACAGAAACCCTAACAACTTCTTCAAAAATTGATTCTCCTGAATTCTGAAGACAAACATAAACCCTAACAACTTCTTCAAAAACTGATTCTCCTGAATTCTAAAGACAACCAGGAACCCTAAAAACTTCTTCAAAAACTGATTCTCCTGAATTCTGAAGACAAACAGAAACCCTAACAACTTCTTCAAAAACTGATTCTCCTGAATTCTGAAGACAAAAATTATCCATCCACTAATGCATAAAAAATTCTCAAATGAAACCACAATCATAGAATAAAAATTGTAGCAATCAAATCAAACCTAATTTCAGACACCCAAATGAGAAAGAGAGAAAGTCTTACTGGTTTATATTTGAGATTATATTTGAAGGAACGATATTGAGTTCCTTCGATGCGTTTTCTTTTTGATCTATAAATGATAATTATTAGGGAGACATTAATTCCCATCGATGCATTTTTCATTAATTCACACTGAAAGACCCTGATATGCGCCTCAATCCGTTTTGAATCACTCACGTACGTCTGATGAGGGCGTAGTAGGTAGGTTCATTTTCAACCGAGATTTATGTTTTGCACTTCGAGGCACTTTGGGAGGAATAGGAACGGTTGTTCATAAAAAAGACACCACTCAGAGCTGTTAGATGGTTCCAAAACCATTTGTTTTTGTAAGATAAATGCCCTGAAATTCTCTTGTATGCCTTAAAATAGGGTACTCCGATATGGGTACTCCCCAGCAATATAGACCGTACATCTCTTTAGATGAACATAAAAATCCAAGGTTATTCCGTGAGTGCATCACCACCATATTGTGTATGTTCATGTTGTATGGCTCAGTTCCCTTCGGATTTCTCAATCCTTGATTCTGCTTGTGCACTTTTGTCTTACTTGGATCTCAATAACATCAGTAATCAACATCAGATTCAGGTAATCATCTTTAATCCCATCTCAAATTTTACGGATTGTTCAATTTCGTTTCAATTTCCAATTTCTAGGGTTTATATTAATTACTGGGTTCTGGTTCTTTCTGGATTAGGTATCGTTAGTATTGAACTGGGATTTGTTATCATTGATTGTAATTTCCTTAGATTTTAGGGCTATAATTTCATAACATGACATGTTTCTTGGTTCATCTATGTTTAAATTTCTCAAAGATACAATCTTTTTGCTCCATTCATATTCGATGGTATACTGAAGAGACAACTTCACGTTTTGGATATACTGTATAGATAATACTCCCTCCGTTTCAGGAAAAGTGTAACACTTTTCCTGAAACGGAGGTAGTATATGAAAAAGAACTAGTGGAATTTCTAGTTTTTAGTAGTTGGGCCTAATAATGTGTTTTGGGTGCAGAATATGGAGGAAATTGACAATGACGAGGTTATGGAGGTACCTGATACTCCTGATAGATTGAGGGGGAGAAGAAATAGTGCAGAAGAATCAAGTTCCCAGCTAATGGGTGATTGCGCAAATGAATTTAGTTCTTCACTGATGGGTGATTTTGAAAATTCTAATTCTATTAATAGCCGAAGGAACCGTGTTAGGCTGAGCCTTAGAAGTGGAAATTCAATTAAGAAATTGTATTCTCGCCACATGGACATGGGAGATTCCAACTTTCGTGAGCAATCGAATGGTCGTTCTAGAAGAACAATGGGGGACCAGGTTTTCAAGGTGCCAGCGGCTCCCATGGCTTCTGCACTTCCTCGTGATCCTAGAGGGAGTAGTAATCTACTGAAATTTGGAGGTGGGACATCTGATAATGTTGAAGTAGTAGCCTCTGCTCACAAATATTTAGGTAATGAAATTATGAAGAATACGGTGGCTAGTAGCAGCACAAGCCGTGATACCGGTAGCTTAACTCATTCTATGATACCTATGGAACGGCTAACATGCGAAGATGACAACACTGATTTGGATTCGATTGTGAGGGGTGATTATGCTGGAATGCGTCAAGGGGCTTGGTCACATGGTGCATTAAAAGATCATCCTGTTAAAGATGTCAAAAAAAGTGAAATGAGATCTTATTCTCACGAAGCTTCTGCTGCAGATTTCAATCATAAGGAAGATATTGTATTGTCTCAGTCCAAAGCTGATCAAAAGGACATAAATAAAACCACTGGCCGCAGGAGGCTGATAGCTGTGCGCAATGGGTGTATCTCTCCAAGTAATACAGCTAGGTCCAAACATACATCTGAAAGCCATGTCAGTAGCTTCAACTGTGAACAGGGTGAGACTAAGGTGATTAGTAATGGTGGTACTTTGTCAGGTGAGATACATAGCTTTGCCTCTAGTTCCGAAGGGAACCAGTCTGTTAGAATGGACAAAGGGAAAGGAAAAGTGGTGATGATTGATCCACCTTACGAAAAAGAATACAAGTCTAGAATCATATCTGGCAGGTAAAGGCAGATTCTTTTAATACTAAATTGTACCTTGCTAAGTCCCCCACATTTAGTCTTCACGTAAAACTGCGAGGATCTGAATTTTGAGAAATGAGATTTGCCATGCAGCTACATGGTGAATTTTGATTCCACTTGATTGGTTTCTCATGCCTCCCAGCTTTTCTAAAATTCAAGAAGTTAGGATTAGGTTGTTCTCTGCTGACTGAATGCTGAACTTGTCCAGGTCTTCGATCTCTATCAAAGATGACAATGGAATCAGCAACGCCAGAGGGTGTGAATTAAAACGCGCCGAGGAAATAGATGGTTGGAGAAGCACTCGTAGGCGCTCAAATACAACATCTTCAGAGATGCCTGGTTTTCCTTCGCCTGCACGATCATCTCAACAATCTTTCAATGCTGGCCCTGCTGGACCAGAAAATGAAACACGTGGTAGATTGAACAAAATGACTAAAAGACAAAGGAAACATTCTTTACTTCGAAGTAACTTAGAGGAATGCTCTACGTCAGATTTTGATGACTCGAAAATTACTTACATTGGCTCTTCGGGGGAACCTGCAACTGCTAGATCAACCAGAAGCCGAGTTCCTCGTCATCGTAGCACCTCTTGTCTTATTGTTGAAGTTGATGAGTCCCCTGAAATACGACGTGGAAGACCTGAAGATTCAAGTCAAATGGTCGATGGTGACTCGGATGCAAGGTTCAGACAAATGGAAGCAGATGAAATATTGGCTCGTCAACTTCAGGAACAGCTCTATGATGAGATGCCAGGAGTTGGGGATGGAGAGGTTTGTGTTTAGTTTTCCTTTCAAAATGTTATCTTGATAATATAAAGTTAGTGTGAGTTGAAGTGAACACCCCTGCTTTTGTCCCTTCATCCATTCTTTATTGTCTATTTTCTTACTATAGTATATCAGTTTGTTTATCCTTATGGTTAGAAAATTGTCAATTGTTGATTTATATAATTGAAGATGTAAATCAACTTACTGACAAGTGGCTCTTGTTTGTATATATTGTACTACCAACAGAATGATGCAAGTTTAGTGTGGAGGCTGCAACAACAGGAGCAACCGCAACGCCTTTCCGTTGGAGGTCAGCATAGGTCAACTCCTGTAAGTGGGATTTCCTAAATTTGCTTATCTGCATGCAGTAACATCCATTTCTTATATAGATCTCCAATTTCTTTCTTGTTTATGTATTCTTTTGTGCCTTTGATTTGTAGGAGTGTGGAAACAACTTGCATCTGTTTTTTATTCCTTACTGCTGACCTCTTCTTTTTAGATAGTGTTGTTTAATAAGATTTGAACAGTGAATATAAAAATAAACAAATAAATCTGTTTCTTTTTGTTTGCGGGTGCAGCTCTAACTCAACCATTATAGTTGTTCATTGGTCTGTCATTTTCATCAAGACCCTAATTCAAACCTACAGTGCTCTGTTTAGATTCAAGATCATAGGATATATATAAATCTAATAGTCTACTTGCTTATTATATTGACTTGAGTACTCTATTGGTAATTGAATTTCGTCAACCCAAAGTATGTAATCATTTTCTCTTGGAGTGTCACTCAAATTTATTACATGAGCACTTGCAGGAACTAACATGCATGCTCCCTTGGAGTTGGAGCCAAGAAAATTTCTTTGATCGTCTCTACCTTTATGCTAGTAATATTAAACAGTTGACCAGAATGCATTACGACACAGTCGGTGTAACAGTAATTCCATTAACCAAGACAAACAACTCTTAAGTGCTATCTGGTCTATATAATTAATGAACTTAGTGGTTGCGTTGTTGAGGGAAGGCCAAGTAATTTATATCCCCACCACAGCTGCCGGACCATGCTTGTGGTGGCAATTTGAGTTAATGAGTTATTGAGTTTCTTTTGTAGCATCACCTTGAAATATTTCCACAATGCATAGAAATGGAAGGAGAACACTACACCTAATTTATTTATTTTTCTGTGGGAAACTCATGCATAGGTGCTATGGAATGTACACCTCATGTCACTCATTTGAACCTCTACTTCCATGCATTTTTATACAGTTTATTGAAAGAACAATTTGGCACTACACTTTTTTGTTTGTTAGGTAAAACTAGCTTTACTGCTCTGGAACATCTTTTCTCCCTTAGAAGTTTACTGCTTAGTTGGTTACTACTTTATACTTGTATGATTTTGTTTAAGAGTGTCTTGGTTTTACTTTCGACACAGAGAGATTTGTCAATGTCCCATTTATATGGGCAGTACACATCCCAATCTTTTGTGGACAACTCAGTTCTGCCAGCAAACCGTCATCGCGGTTCACGTACATCACGTTTGAGAAACAATCATCGACGCCCTCAGACGGTATCATCGTCTAGGGGGAGACACACTCAGTTCCCTTCAACTGTGGATATTGATTCGGTATTATTTTCCTTCTATGATCTTTTTATGTGTTTTCCTGTTATCTTTTACTTTTTATTCCTGCTGCCAAAGATGTGATTAGGAGGAAGTCGATGCAGCTTTTACCAATCTCGAGAGGCTCTAGTCTTACATACATGTAACCTTTGCTATTTATAATGTGACCTGAAGTGGCTCCTTTAGGGATCATTCTGGACATCCCACAAGTTGTGCCATTTCATGCCTAACCTTTTCCAGTTTTGCGTACAATAAAAATTTGACTATTTTTCTCACTCCTAAAGTTATGGTCGCGTGATCGTACAACCAGCTAGTAACAAAATTCTTTTGCTCGCGGTACTTCTGTTTTTTGCTTGCAGAGGATGCGTATATTGGAAGCTTTGGAAGCATTTAGTGAAAGAAGTACCATGACGATGGCTAGTCATTTCCTTCAAATTCAGCGTGATTTCAATGAGTAAGAGTTATTTGATCATACATGCTGAAGGATATCTGTGTTTTGTTGGTAGAGGTGCACTTTATTCATCAGTGCGATTAGGATCCTGTTTAACTTTCAGAATTTTCTTTTTAAACCTATCCATAACCAGTTCTCTATCTGGTGGATTGGAACCTTTGGTTGTCCTTTCTACTTGGAGTTCTATGACAATATCTTCGGGCGCCTGGTTCATTGAGAATATCTCGTACTTTTTCATATTTTTTATTGATGAAACCATTTGTTAGTCAATGAAGATCTTTTTTTCCTTTGTTACTTATCCAGGAATGATTACGAAATGTTACTGGCCCTTGATGATAACAATCACCAACATGTTGGTGCATCTGTTAACCAGATTAATGGCCTGCCACAGTCAACAGTTCAGGTAATTTAATTCCAAGTGTTTGTTTGATTCTTTTTTCTGTGAGCATTTAGACCTTGCAATTAATTCTTGTTATGCCTTGAACAGACTGAAAGCTTCGAAGAAGCTTGTGCAATCTGCCTTGAAACCCCTACAATTGGAGATGCTATTCGACATCTACCCTGCTTGCATAAATTTCACAAAGATGTACATGCTTACTCTTCTGATCTTTAAAATATCCCATAGAAATTTCAGTTTATATAGTCTCACTGTTTATTTTCGTAATACTGCAGTGCATTGATCAATGGTTGAGAAGAAGTACGTCGTGTCCTGTTTGTAAGTCTGGCATTAATTCTCAAGGAAGTGTCTCTTGAGGACTCTTAATTGATCAACATCTTTTGTAACATATATTTTAGGTTTAGCATGGTGGAATAGTATTTACATACACGATGGTTTAGGCTGTTCAGCGTTGTGAACCATTTGTAATGCTGCGGACATCTTTAACTTGTAGTTTTCAGGAGATCAGAAGCTCTTGGATGATGTGAAATTATGTGATATTTGATTAGAAATAATCCTATGCAGGTATAGGAAAACCTGCCATTAGTTGGTCAAACCATCTCACAGTAACTACCACAATTCAATTTGCCTTTCCACCACCACCATGGATTTGACACTTTATGATTAAAAACCTTATCTGATAGTACCTTCCACCAAACCGTAACCTTAACTTGTTCTTGCAACCTTAACTTGCTCTTTAGAATCTTTATACAAACATTAGTTTTACCTTCTATTTTAATTGCTGCCCAAAGTTCCAAGGCCGCTAATAGGGTTACTGGATTTTACAGGAGTGTATCGATGGCTTTCCACAATCTTATTCCCTATATTGTTTCTTCCAAATACAACCTATATGTCTAGAAGTCTTTTGATTTTCTTGTGGGATATGGCAGCCGGTGCTCCTAAGATCATAGAAGCAACGCTGCAGAAAAAGAAGAATTGTTGCAATGTAACTCCATAGAAACATAAATAGGGTCAGGATTGGGGTAGAGTTGTTCATGTTCTGATTCCCGAACCTACCATTAATGGTCGTGTATTTATGTTCTCTCAAAAACCTATAAATGCACCTACAACTAAGAATGATCTCGTCAAGCACATTGCTGCGCGTCCTGGTAGAGGAGGCCAGGCAGGGGACTTGTCTAGTTTGGAGGGTTCAGATATGGAATACATGGTACTTCCATCATTAGAAGGAGATTATGAAAATACAGACTTAGAAGTAGTTCCTGGTCAAAACGACATGTGGGAGACAAATATGAACATGATGGAAATGACAGAAGGTCATTGAAGATATGTGAAGCTTGTACCTTTATAGATTCCGATCACAGTCCTTGATTATGGAATGCGAATTTGATTATCACTTTGTTCTCTAATTTTCGATAAGGATTCCAGCAATGCTAGGTTTGGATTTCTTGATTATCTTCTAAGTCGGTTATGGTTAAAGGCGATAGGTTTCCAGGTCTCCCCTCAACTGACAGCTTTGATAATCTTCTTAGCTTTGCATCTAAATTCAGGTCTTCCGCGCCCAACTTCGTTTCTCTGTCTTGTTCGGTCACCTATGGCTCGGTCCTTGGACATCTGGTTCAAGTCTTTTACGTTTGACCTTGAGTCTTATTTCATATCTCAGCTGTATTACTCTTCAGCTGCCAGTTCTTCAGTAGATGCTATATTTTGTCATTTACATATTTTCCGCTTGAGGATTTGAGGTTGAGGTTCTCATTCAATGAAGAGCCTCGTTCTTGTGAGTGTTCTTTGCCTTTCGAATATTCAATTCAGTTTTGGTCTGTTTTAGGCTGGGTTTGGTAATGTTTTTTTTCTTTCACAAAAGCACTTTCAAAACCTATATATGTTAATAATTTTTGAAATTAGTGTTTGGTAAAAAAAAAAAAAAAGTCCTCCATTTTTAAAAGCTGGGGTGGAGGAGCATTTAAAAGCTACAAAAGCATAAGCTTTGGCCACACGTAAATTTAATGATTGATTTATCTTTTTTATCCGGGGGATTTTATATTTCCCCCTCAAATAAAATAGCTAATTTGCATAACCCCCTTTAATAATTGATAATTGGTGAAACATCCTATCTGTTATAACTTCCGTTATCACTCTCTAACCTGAGATTTATTTTTAAGAACCCTTAAATACTCTCTGCAGTTTAACACTAACCCAAAATTCAAATTTTTTTTTTTGGTAAATCCAAAATGTACCCAAAATTCAAAAGATATCATTTCCTCTGCTATTAGACTTGTACATTTAACAAAATTACCAACAATGTATAAACCCCCCAAATGCCAATTTTCAAAGAGAAAAAACCTTAAAATTGCAAACATGGGATAAATCCCTTTGTTCTGGGGCGAGTAGCCTATGCCTTTTAGAATAAACTTAACAAACTTCTTAATATTGATAATCCGTACCTTTACAAGCTTAGACTCGAGCTATATATAGCTGAATAAACTTGATAAGCAAGCAACTAACTAAGGAAACCTGCAACACTAGGAAACTGAATACTAAATACGTAAAGAATTCAAATACCAAGCTAATTATCTAACTGTAACAAAAGAAATAGGAGTTGGAATCGCAACATCTCACCCTTCCTGAAAAAAGGCTTGTCCTCAAGCCTCTAACTCTGGAAAACGCGCAATGAGATCATAAGCATCTTCCCAATTTGCATCATCTTTGGAGTGACCCTTCCATTTGATCAACCACTTTGTAACAACTCAGTTTCCTTTCTTATACATTTTCCTATCTAAAATTTCTTCTGGCTCCCATTTGTCATAGTCAATAACGGTAGGAAATGTAGCTTCAACAGTTTTAATAGGACCTATCTTCAGTTTTAACTGTGAGACATGGAATACTGGATGTATTCTGCTACTGATAGGCAAGTCCAGTTTATATGCCACAGTTCCAATTTTCTCAAGAACTTTAAAAGGGCCATAAAACGCGGTGATAGTTTCGAAAAAGACTGATTAGAAACTGTTATCTGTCGGTAAGGCTGGAGACGTAGATAAACAAAATCATTAACTGAAAAATGTCGTTCAGTTCTATGAGAATTAGTATATTTCTTCATTCGATCATGTGCATCAGACAAGTGAGACTTTAACAGCTTGAATGTGTGATCTATGGTACGTAAGTTCAAATCCACATCATGCACAGGGGTTGATCCAGGTAAATAATCTGATATTGCTGGCGGAGGACGGCTGTAAAGAGATTCATATGGAGTCATCTTAATGGCAGAGTGGTAGCTGGTGTTATACCACCATTCGACCCATGCTAACCATTTGAACCAATCTTTTGGTTTCATACCTACAAAGTATCGAAGATAACATTCGAGTGTACGATTTGTTACTTCTATTTGTCCATTACTTTGCGGATGATAAGTTGAACTCTTGCACAATTGTGTGTCTTGCATTGTAAAGTAGGCTTCTCAGAAATTACTCATGAATATAGGATCTCTGTCACTCGTGATGGTCTTTGGAATTCCATGAAGTCGTACTACTTCTCGCACAAATATATCAGCTATTGTACTAGCAGAATATGGATAAGACAGTGGGACAAAATACACATATTTTGTCAGACGATCAACTATTACTAAGATAGAACTCTTACTATTAGAAAGAGAAAATACGTCTATGAAATCCATAGAGATGTCAATCCAAACATCTGAAGGAATTGGTAGTGGACTTAAAAGGCCAGGAGGAGCTACAGTTTCAGTTTTATTGCATTGGCAAGTCTCACATTGTAAAATAAATTCCTTAATGGAATGCTACATACCAGAGCAGTGAAAGTTTTGTTGTATTCTCTTGAAAGTTCGCAAATAACCCGAATGACCACCCAATGGAGTAGAATGAAAGTCATGAAGAAGTTTGTTACACCATTCTGAAAATGAAACAACCACAATTCTCCTCTTATAGTGCAACACCCCATTGACATATGAGTAGTGATGTTTACTGTTAGTATTTATCTGTAACTGATCAATTAATGCACGTAATTTCGGATCAGTATTACATTCCTCAACAATGTCATTAACACCAGAGAATATTAATGTACTCACTGCCAACAATTGGGGGTTAATAAGTAGAGACAAAGCATCCGCATCTTTGTTTGTCGATCCACTGCTATAAATGATTTCATAATCATAACCTAATAATTTGGAAACCCACTTCTGCTGCTCAATTGAAGAAAGACGCTGCTCCAAGAAATACTTCAACTTCGATGGACTGTATAAATCTTAAAATGTCGACCAAGCAAATAGGGTCTCCATTTATTTACTGCAGATACAATGGCAAGCATTTCTTTGTCATAAACCGATATGTTAAGAATCTTTCCAGATAAGGGTTTACTATAGAAAGCTATAGGTTTTGCAGATTGCATTAACACAGCACCAATTCCACCACCAGAAGCATCACACTCCAAATAGAACTCCTTTAAGAAATCAGGAAGTATTAAAACAGGTGTAGAAGTTAAAGCATGTTGAAGCAATCTGAAGGCAACATTTGCCTCTTCAGTCCAGTTGAATGAGTTAAAGGAGCACTGATTTTGCCAAAATATTTCACGAACTTTCTATAATATCCGGCCAAGCCTAGAAAGCCTCTAAGTTCTTTGACTGTTGAAGGAATCTTCCAAGAAAGAATGCATTTTATCTTATCTGGTTCGACGGAAACTCCATCAGATGAAATTAAATGGCCAAGGTAACCAACAAAATTTTGTGCAAAAGTACATTTAGATTCCTTAACAAATAATTTGTGCTTTCTTAAGAGTTCAAACACCATCTCTAGATGTTTAATATGAGTATCATTATCCTTGCTATAAATTAGAATATCATCAAAGAAAACCAACACAAGCTTGCCTAAGTAAGGCCTGAATATGTCATTCATTAAACTCTGGAATGTTGCCGGTGCATTAGATAATCCAAAGGGCATGACAAAAAATTCGTAATGGCCATCATGTGTATGGAAAGCTGTTTTTAGAATGTCAGCTTCATGGACACGATCTGGTAATAAACTGATCGTAAGTATAGCTTGGTAAAGAAATATGCACCATGCAATTCATCCAATAATTCATCTACCACTAGAATTGGATAATGGCCTTTGATGGTTATCTTATTAAGAGCACGGTAGTCTACACACATGCGCCACAAACCGTCTTTTTTTCGAACCATAAGAATAGGGGAAGAAAAAGGACTAGAACTAGGCCTAATAAACCCAGCTTGTTGTAGCTCACCAACTATTTTCTCAATTTAATCTTTTTGAAAGTGTGGGTACTTATAAGGACGTACATTCACAGGTCCTATCTCCGGTAATAAAGAAATTTGATGATCTTGTACACGTTTTGGAGGAAGCATTGTTGGAGTAGAAAAAATGTCACCAAAAGTAGATAGCAGCTATTTAATCTCAGGTAACAATTCAGTATGATTGGCGGCAGAAGTATTTAATGCAACTAACTCTAATAAAATCCCATAGTTTTCTGTAGATAATAAACGTTGCATGGGGACATTCATAATCATTACGGATGATGATTGGTTACTAGTTAATGTGACGGCTGTGTCTTGAATGCTAAATTGCATAGTTAACTTCTCAAAATCCCAAACAATTTCTCCCAATGTGCGTAACCATTGAATTCCCAATACCGCATCACAACCACTAATGTCCAACAAGTATAAATTAATAGGAAAAATTGTACCTTGTAATTGAATAGGGACAATGCAAGAACCTTTAGTGTTTAGATGACCACCATTACCCACAGTCACACACAAAACAAGATCAGAAGAAGACACTGTAAAGCCACATTGCTTGGCTACGCTGGGATGCAAGAAATTATGTGTTGACCCTGAATCTATGAGAATTGTGAGCGGCCTAGCCTTGGCATAACCCGTGATACGCATTGTATTAGGGAATGTAGAACCCAAAAGTGAGCTAAGAGACATAGCTGGGTTCGATTCCTGAGCAGCAAGTTCATCATGAATTTGTTGTTCTTAGGTGGTGTGCTCAATTTCAGTGACACCTTCAGTAGAATTAGGTACCATCTCTAGTAATAAATAGCCAGGTTTATTAGGACATACATGTCCAGATTTAAATGGATCATCACAATTAAAACAAAGATCCTGCTCACGTTTTTCTCTCATCTCTTCCCATGATAACTTCTTATAACTAGTAGATAGTGTAAGCTTCTTGATTGGAGCATTAGTAGGAGGCGTTGCAGATCGAAGTGGAGGGGGACGATAAGGCTGTCGTGCAAGAACCTTATTAACTGACGCATAAGCCTCTTCTTGATGAATTGCCTTTGTAAAGGATTCATTCAAAGTTTGAGGTGCAAGTAGCTTAACCACAATACCAATGTGAGGTTTTGGTGATCGAATAAAGCAGCTGATCAAGTAGTTCTCTGGAAAGTCAACAAAATTTAATAAGTTCTCAAAAGAAGGTATGTGTTGTCGTACTGTGCCTACCTGATTAATTGTACTAATAGCCAGACGAGCATCAACAAAATTCTCAGGCGCAAAACGTGCACAAATATGAGCACAGAACTCCAACCATGTCACAATTGAGGTTTTAGTTTGCTTCCAACTATACCACACATTAGCATCACCTTTCAAACTAGAAGCAACAATAGTTATTTTAAGGGCCTCATCAGCTTGATGTACACTGAAGTACTGATCAACATTAAAAATCCACCCATCAGGGTCTTCTCTATCAAAGGTAGGAAATTTAAGATTGATTGTATTGGCTCTGGAAGCAGATGGAGGTGGTGGAGTAGGAGGAGGACCATTTCCACCACCATTATTAGTGTTCAATTGAGGTAGAAATTCAGCAAAAAATGTACGGAGCGAAACGGTTAGTTGAGTATTGATAGTTGTTGTAGTGCGTGTAAGCTGAGTGTTGAGAGAAGTAGTTAAAGCTGTATTCATGCTAGTGGTAATAGTATATGCTAGAACTATGTTGTTCTCATTTGTTTCCAGTTTACGAGCAACTCGTTCTTCTTCTCTCTGTTGACGTGTTTCAACATCTTTGGTCTTGCGTTTATCTTCTTCTTCAAGTTGTTGTTTTGCCAGAGCAGTAATTAGGTTATCAATGTTTTTAGACATATCAGTAATGCCATCGCTTACGAGTTTCAGATTCTCTGTATAATTTTGACCAATTTGATTTATTTTTTTTTGTGAATTTAGGGTTTGTAAACCTGCTCTGATCCAGGTGTTAGGGTTCTAGACCTTTACACTGGAATTAAGTTGCAAGAATACTTGAAAACAGGGGATAAAGCCATTTTTTCTTGGGCGAGTAGCCTCCGCCTTTTAGAATAAACTTAACAAACTTCTTAATATTGATAATCCGTACCTTT
Organism: Papaver bracteatum; assembly: GCA_023529315.1. Taxonomy (NCBI): domain Eukaryota; kingdom Viridiplantae; phylum Streptophyta; class Magnoliopsida; order Ranunculales; family Papaveraceae; genus Papaver; species Papaver bracteatum. Next base: position 1,495,444 of record JAJJWX010002758.1, on the reverse strand, counting down.
ACAAGCTTAGACTCGAGCTATATATAGCTGAATAAACTTGATAAGCAAGCAACTAACTAAGGAAACATGTAATACTAGGAAACTGAATACTAAATACGTAAAGAATTCAAATACCAAGCTAATAAGCTAACTGTAATAAAAGAAATAGGAGTTGGCATCACAACATCTCTTTTGAGAATTGGTGATAGATTGATAATGATTACTAAATCTTTATTGATTGAGATGATATTCGACTTCGTTTTTCATTTCAGTTCTGAAGACTAGGATTTTATTTTTTAGTTGCAGAGAAGTTTAGACGGAGACGAATAAGAAAAAAGAGATCCATCGATCTTTGTTTTGTACTGATTTTACACACATGTATGTCGCACATAGTCATCTAACTAGGTGGTAACGCAAGTTATGACAGATAGGATGTTTCACCAATTATTAATTACTAAGAGAGTAATACAAATTAGCTATTTTATTTGAGGGGGAAACACAAACTCCCCTTTTTTTTTATCCCTATTGAATTTTATAAATGACAAAAGTTACCCTCAAATTTAAATAGAATTGATTTCTTATTTCTTATATTTTGTTGTTTAAATATTATTACTTGTTATTTTCAACGTATTTTATATACCAATTCATTTAATTTGTCAATAATAAAAATAAAAATAAAAACAAATAAAAAATATTTTACTTTATTTTAGTCTTATTTTTTGTTTGAAAATTAGTATATATATATATTAAAAAGTAGCTAAGTAAAATATTTTTTTTAACAATCATAATAATAGTGACAATTAGTAAATTTAATATTATATATATTTTTATTTTTAATAGTAAAAAATTAATTATTTTTAACCCTAATAAAATTGAGTAAAACTATTTTCAGAAATATGTCTGTTTTTGTCATTTGCTACAACAACAATGGGATTTTTTCGCCAATGAGGAGAGAGAATGTCCGTTTTTTCTCCTAGGCGATTTTGGTTTTCTTTTTTTCACATATTTTGATTATCTAGATTAACTTCGGTTGATCTACGATGATTGTTGCAACTGTTAATGATGCTTCTAGATCAAATCAGAACCATGTTAAACCTGCGTCTTTTGCTGATAAGGTAAAAGGAAAACAAACCTTAAACCCTACCACAATGGATTTATCAAAGTTACCAAACCCTACTCTTAATGAGGGAGAACCGGATTTGGAGATTCCTACAGAATTCTTTCAAGAAGGATGTAGACATTTTCAACATAGTCTCATTGCGAGACTAGATTTTACTTGGCTAAAATTCCATGAAATAAAAAAAAAAAAACCTAATAGAACAATGGAAGCTGGACTCCATCCGATGTTTTTTTATTCCTATGAGGAAGGGTTTTCTTATTATTAGGTTAAAAAATGAATCTCATACGGATATGATTCATGGCACAAAATGGTATGTTAATCAACATTAGTTGAAGGTGATGGATTGGTATCCAGGTTTCAATCCTGAGAAGCAACGTACATCTCATGCAGCGACTTGGGTGAGGTTTTCAGGGCTTCATGTGGAGTTGTGGACCGAGCGAACATTGTTAGCAATGGGGAAGGTCCTTGGAACTCCAACTGTAGTTGATCAACGAACACTTGATCTTGAGTATGGTCATTTTGCAGCTGTGCTGGTGGATATTGATTATGGAAACCATATTCCAGAGCGTATTCATCTCTCTGCTGGGGGACGGAAGTTTTGGCAATATATTGATGTCCAGAGCCGTCCCAAGTTTTGTTCGACATATAATACCATTGGGCATGTTGATAGCGAATGCAAAAAGAAGCCTACTAATCATCCTTCTATTGAAACTGATCGTCAGGTGGTGCAAACTGAGAAACAGCAAGCAAAGCAATGGCAGCCTACAAATTGTAAAAAAGCTAGTAAAAAGACTTAGGGTACTGAGGTTGCTAATACAGAAGAGACTAATACAGAAGAGACTATTGTTGTGGTGAGTAATGAAGGTGGTGATGGATCTACTTAGTCTTGTTTCTTCTCTGTTTCTTCATTGTAAATTTTGTACATTTATTTTTTGCTTCTCGTAACATCGTTGCAAGCTTCTCCAACTTGATGTGTAAACTTCTTTTGCTTTTATCTGTTATGAATTAGAAAAAAATTCTTTTTCTGCAACATAATCAATCAATCATAATTATTATCCTTTAATTATTTGTATAAATGTATCATCTATGCAATTTTATCATATGATGGATGAATAATAATTTCATCATTATATGCATTCCCATACTTGCCTCTATTATTCATCTGCAATATGAAAAAATTGAGTAGAGATTAGATATTAGTTGTGAATCAAATTAAATTTGCCTCATTATCGGCGATGTTATCGCTAGAAATAATTGCATAACTTTATGATTTTTGCGTAAAATCGCAAATCTCATAAATTCTACGATCATTATCGCAATAATCTTATGGTCTTATTATGCCTTCCTAATTAAAGGTCTTATTTTGCCACATCTTTTCTTTCTGCGACAAAATCGCAGGATGTCTTTACATTTGCATGTATTGACCCATCGATCTTGTCTTATCAATATTTTTTCAACATCTCTGCGACAATATGATAAGTATAAACTCTCTTGCAAGAATTAATCCTTATGACATTTCCGTCTTGCGATGAAATCGCAGGACGTCTTTACACTTGTTAAATGTAAAAACCCATTGATCTCATCTTAACTTTTTCTCTTTTGGCTATTTGCCTTTGTATAACTTTCGTCACGCGACAATATGACAGGACTAAATGTTCTTGCGATCATAAAGCCCCATGACATTGCCGTCTTTAGACACTTATCAGCTCCCTAATGGAGGGTGCCGCCCTTATCTTCCCCATAGTTGGCCCTTCAAGGAGGGAACATCGGCCATACAAGACTAGCTCCTCCCATCCAGATTTGCCAACAACCAGCTGTTTTCGCAGCCTCTTGTCCTTTATGCATATATGGCTTATAGTTACAAGATTGCACCCTAAGTGGGGTTTTCTTCAGGCCAAGTGCATCACAGCCAAGACTTACCAAGAATGGCCAGGGTATTTTCGTACACCCGGGCACCCTTGGCTCAACCGTGTACCTCGGCGCCTTGGTCATACTTTGCACTTCTTAGAAGAGGTCCTTAGTCGTCCAATCAGGGTATAACCTTATATAATTGGAAATCCAAGATCCCTCTCCTGGATAGGTTTTATTTAACCCCAACATCTGCATAACTTAGGTTACAGCAGCGGTATAACCTTTTCACTGAGTCATGTCAAGAGATACCCCCTTATATGACGCACTATTAGGTCTTACATTTGCCTCTTGCGAAATTGTATTCGCGAACTAAGGTGCACGCCATAAAGGTTCGTCCCATTCTATTAATCTCTGCGAAATTTTATTCGCGTTTCTCATGAGCATTGTAACTCTGATAAAATTTTATTTCTTTGATTTTCTTGTAAAATTTTGCAATTCTTTCAAACAGAGTACTTTTTTCAATTGCATTTTCTTCAAACAAATTATGCGTAAGCTTCTTTAAATTTCATCATTTTACCTTTCTACTTACTATTTTCTGGTTCTGTTTTTCTGTTATGTTTTGCTGTTTTTTCTTTATCTGCGAGACGCTCGCCATCAACTTCCTCTCGCTGCTCTATTATATCAATCATCAATCTTTCACATCCCTGTCATTGCTTGATGTTGTACTTCCAATTGATATTCTTCTTAGATCTTTCCTCACAAGATTTTATATCAATCTCATAACATTTCTTGCTTTCTCCCCAATCTCCCTTAATAACTCCAACACCATTAGGATGAGGAAATTTAATACACTGGTGAAAAGTAGATGCTACACCTAATATCCCATGTAGCCAAGGTCGACCAATCAGGGCATTATTAGGTGATTCAATGTCCACAACACATAATAAGATATTTGAAGATATTCCCTTTAATGGAATCCGCATTGCAATTTCCCCTTTTGGTTTGTTAGTTGTTCCATTAAAGCCATATATCTTATACATTGATGGTGTTATATCTTCGTCTCTTCCACCCATGGTTTTGTAGGTATGATAGAATAAGATGTCGACTGAACTGCCTGTGTCTATTAGAACTCTATTGATTGCCCAAGAGTCTTCAGTTTCATCATCATTTTCTTCATCTTCTTCTTCTATTTGCTTTGGATTTATCTCTAACCTTACCACCAATGGGTGATCATGTTGTTCGCTAGGCTCTGGTACTTCTTGTGCAGTGAGAGATATAGTTTGCTTTTGCCATTCTTCTAATGGCGAGGCTCTCGCAATATTCATTATTTATTTTCCATCTGTGTCTCTCGCGAAGACTCTGCTTAGAACATTATCATGGAAATCCTCTATTGTTCTGTGTGAATGTACAATGGAATTACAAAAAAAATCTTTGCTTTAGCCCCAACTTCTATTACGAATGATTCTGCTCCTTTTACATCATTTACCCTGCGAATTACTGGTGCTGGAGGCAATCGCTGAGATTGTGAATGTCCTACTAAAAACTGGTTTAACTTTCCTGGGTCGATCATCCTTAAAATTATTCTCTTGACATTCCTGCAATCATTTACTGTGTGACCATGAACGTGATGGTAAGGACAAAATTCTTGACTACGATTATTAGGATGTGGTTCTTTTCCCATATTCCATGGGGATGGTATATTTTCCATCAAAATGATAGCTTCCAAGATTTTTTCTATACTAGCATTTAGAGGAGGCATCTTAATTTCTTCCCATATGATCTTCTGATTTCCTTGGCTTCTGAAATTGTTTTGCCTCTGTCCACCATAAGTTTCTTGCGGCTGATCAAGCCTTTGAATCTTATTATTCCCACCGCGATTGTAATAATTCTTCTCCCTTTCATATTCTTCTTGATCTCGACTGCCCAATGCTACCAATTTCTGGTGGTTATCAGTCTCCACTTTCTCTTGTTGTGCTTGCGAGCTGCTCGCCACATTGTTAATCATTTTAGGAAGTAAACTCCCATTTGCTGCTACTGAATTGGTGTTCGCGATGGGATATGATTCCATCTCATTTTGTTTCTCCTCCAAAGCAATGTATTCTTCTTGTAGTTCTCGTAGTTCAGTCATAGTGATTGTATTCTTGACTCTGAAAATTTGTATGTACAGTAGATTGGTCGCGAACATTGCATTGATAAAAGACAAGATAAGATATCTCTTGTCAAATATTCCTGCCATCTCACTGCATATTGTCTTCCATCTTATGGTTAAATGTTTCAGACTCTAGCCAACCCTCTGTTTTAACCCAAACACATCTTCAATACCTGACCGTGATGAATTGTTGCTTATTTATCTCCCAGAAATGTATCTTGTAAATGATCAAAAGAAGTTATAGTATTTTTTGGAAATCCCTCAAGCCATTTTAGTACCTCTCCAGTTAAGCTAGATGCAAAATATTTACACAATACAGCATCATGATTCTTCCACTGCATCATACACCTAACATAAGCCTTAACATGTTGTACATCACAGGTAGTTCCATCAAAAATGCTGGTTAATGCTGGTAAGTTGCACTTTGGAGGTATTCCTCTTAACTGTACTTCTTGAGTGAATGGAGTTCTCGCAGCTTCTTCAATAGCTTCATCAAGTTTCCTTCTACCTCCTTCTCTTATGTCATTTATTATTTCCCTCATCTCTGCTAATTATTTTAAAATTTGCTCATTCGCCGTTGAATTTGGTTCCATTGGTCTTTTTAATGTAGCTTCCCTTCTCCTGCATTCATGTACCTCTTGTCTTGCGAGATTTTGTGTGTATTCATCTACACCCACATTCCTTCTTCTGCGATCTTCTGCTTCACCTTCTTCTTGCAATCGCAGTTGTACTTCTTTGCGAATTTCTTCATTTCTCATCATTTCTCTTCGTTGTCTTTCTATTCTCCTTTGTATTCTATCATACTCTTCCTGGATATTATTATTATAACAATGTTTTGTACGTCTCCTTTCTCGATTTTCATGATTATTCAGTCGTACTACCTCTTGGAATTCTTGTTCTTCTACCTCTGCCCTTAATCTTTATCTCTCGCGAGCTAGTCGTGCTTGTTCAGCATAATGTCTCTCAATTTCTTCCTCAATTATTCTTAGATTTCTTTGGATCTCTCTCCCGTGTAATATCCTTATACCCTCTTCTGTATTATCTTCATCATTTTGGTTGTCTCTTCCCTCTTGATTTCTGTTGTTAAATCTATTATCCAAATTTTCGCCACGCGGATCATGGCGATCTTCTATTACCTATTCTTCTCCATGACGTTGTTCTTCATTTGGATTTTGCATTTCCTCCTGGATATTTCCTCTAGCATTTCTTATTGGATAATTTTGCCTTAATTCTTCTCTTAATGATCTTGAATTCGATCTAACAGTACTTCTTGATCTTCTATTTTGTAACCTTAAATTCTCCATTCTTAAATCGTGATTTTGTCTTGTTAAATTTGCACGTTCTTCCGCCTCTAATCTTATTTCCTCTTGTATTCTTTTTCTTGGATCATCTGGTGCTTCATTTTCGCCTTCTCCATGAATTAATCCTTCAGCCATTCCTTGATTTCTTTCTTCTCTTCTTCCGTCTCTTAATTGTTGATCTTCTACACCTTCCATCGAATCCGATCTCCAAGTATGCACACTCACTCAATCATAATCCATATTTCTATTTTGTATCGGTGTTTGTTGATTAGGTTGTGGAATTTGATCTTCTCCCTCAATCCTTGTTCTATTTCTTCTTGTTATTATCCTTGAGGATTCTCCTAATTCATTTGTTTCTTCTCCTGCAAGTCTTTTACTCCTCCTTACAGTTGTTGGTGGTTCTGACGTATTTCTCCTTCTTCTAGCCATTTCTTCAACTCTAACAATTTCTTCAAATATTCAAATTGTAATTAGAGATTTTTTAGCTTGATTCTCCCTGTTTCGGGCGCCAAAATGTAGTTGCAGGATTTCCCACACTACACCCTTGTTAAGATTTTGCTATAATCAACTCATAATTGAAGATGAAAAACGACACTTTATTATTTCGGTTTCAGAAATGTTTACAGAAATGGAAGAATTCAAGATTACAACTATTCTCTTGAAGTTTCTCACTCCTCAATACTTTCTTAACTCTCAAAAATACATCATCTTTTTCTGGACACATTGAGTCTATATTTATAGGGTAGTTACATAGTGGATGACAGCTAAGTTTTCCTCTTATTTCGGGTTGATTCTGCGATTGTACCGCGATAGTTACAATGTTAAATCTCGCAAGTTTTGTAACCATCGCAGAACAAACATGCTTTTCTCAACTTTTCTTCAGTCGTCAGGTATTACGTCACTCTTTTGAAGGCTTTGGTGACACTCGTGAAGTGTTGTATAAAATCTTGCGGTGATGCTCGCTGAGAAGTGTTGTTAATCTCGCAGAAAATAGATGTAGCGATATTCTGGTCCTACACGGCAGTTGTTGATTATTGTTGAATTTATTTAATACTTTTGTAAGCAGCGTGACTAGCCTACTTTGGACAATGATTTAGAGCGGAGCAGTTAGGCTAGAAGTGATGTGATTGTTCAAGGCCAAAGATGGGTGGCTGGTGAGCGTAACGACACCTCATTGGTCGCCCAAACTTGAATCTAAGCCAGTCAATTCGACTGGCCAAGTTGGATGGTCGTGATTGATTTAAGACTGCCATGGGCGGTCTTGTCCTAATAAAGACTCTTTTTGAGATGCTCGATTAGCCTACTTTGGCTAGCAATTTCCAGCACCGCCTGCGGGCTAGGAGGGTTCTGATTGGATGAAATAATAGAAGGCCTGTCGGTGATCATCGTGAAGCTTGTTTGGTCGCGCCAGGAGGAGGCTAAGCTTACTGAATTGGCCGGCTAAGTCGTACGGTCGTGATCATTTTAAGACTGCCACGGATAGTCTGGGTTCAATTTCTTATATAAACAAGCCGCTCGACTAGCCTACTTTGGCTAGCAATTGCGGACGCTGCCTGCAGGATAGGAGCGACGTGATTGGTTGAAATAATAGGTGGGCATAAGGTTGTCATAACAACGCCTTGTTTATCGAGGTTGCAAGAGCTAGGGTTAGGTAATAGAGCTTGCCAAGTCATATGGTCGTAATTAGTTTGCGACTGACTTGGACGGCTAAGATCTATTTTATTATAAGAAATTAAGCACGTCGACCAGCCAACTTCCATTTTTAATTAAAAGTGTGGCTTGCGACTTTAGAGCGATTTGAGTGGCCAGTGGAAAAGAGGGGCCGGCATGCAGCAATATGGGGTATGGCCGGTCGGTGATGGGAGGATCCATCTAGGGCAAACCGACCGTCCAAGTGGCATGGCGGCATCTCTTCTGCTGCTGCCTTTATTTGTTGCAGTTTTCCTTTATATCTTATTTTCTAACCTCCTGATAGTATGGTAAATTATATCCATGGTTTTGAAGAACTAAGAACCAATCTTATAATAGCGGTTTTAAATCAAGATTGGATAAAGGATATGATTGAAGAAACAAAAGTTGATCTTGCAGACATGAAGGAACAAGTTGAAAAGCTTGAAAAATAAGAAGTGGTTGCTGACAAGTCTCTCGAGACAAGCTTCAAGAGTTTGAACACTGAAGAAACATCAGTGAACAATCATAGCACCACTAGTGATTAAGTTATATGTTGTAATACTTGATCCAGAAAATAGACATCAATGTATTGATTTATTTCGATATCTTTGTATAAGGTCTATTTTGAATAAAACTATCATTATTTATGAATAAAATTATTATTTTATAATTATTATTTCATGTGATATTTTCCGATTACATAGCCTATGAATGAATGCTTATATTTTTTCTATGTGTATTAGATTTATGAGATGTCTGATTTTGGTTTTTATTAACCTTAATATTCAATCTCATATGAATGTAACCCTTATGATTTGTGTGGCTTTTTTATTTAGCGAGATTAAGTTCTAGCCCATGTTGGTAGGATTTATCAAAGGATCATAAGGTGTTCCAATTGAAACTCATATGTGAAAATTCACAATGTGTTGAATCAATTTGTGTTTACATGAGTTGTTTTTAGCATAACATATATGTTTCGGGTTTTCAACTTTTGCTATTGGCACGCATTAGTTAAAACCGTTCAACTTTTCTCTGGTAAAGGTTGCTTTTGTTGTTGTTCTTTTGTTATTGCGAGAGGATGACAACAAACTGGGGGAGAGTTCTTATTTAAACTCGCGCTTAATGATATATCTTTCTGGGGAGAGTGGTTGTGGAAATTGAGGTAACAAATTTGTTAGTTAATCGTTTTCCTGTTTAAGAAAAGCCTATTTATATTGCATATATTTTGCTTTTGCTTAATAAAATTTCGGTACAAATTGAAAAAGCGGGGGTCTAACAACCACACCCAATATTTCGTTAGGAAATATGTATGGACTAACTCCAATATAATTCCAAGAGAATCAACTAGACTGTCAGACTCCATCAAGGAAAATATATCCTAGAGTTATATCTTTGTTTCTCAATGTAATCAGCAAATCAAACAGATATAATCTGTGAGCCTGATTATTATGAGTAACAACTTGAATGGTACCAAAGACCAAATTCAAGTGTTAATCAATTTCAATCAACAATCAAAGGTTGGATTTACCAATTGATTGAACTACGCACAACCTGTGATATTTCAATTATATTATATAAACAAATATAATGTGGAAAAGAAATAACACAAGCACCATAAGTTTTGTTAACGAGGAAACCGCAAATGCAGAAAAACCCCGGGACGTAATCCAGATTTGAACACCACACTATATTAAGCCGCTACAGACTCTAGCCTACTACAAGTTAACTTCAGACTAGAATGTAGTTGAGCCCTAACCAATCTCATACTGATTAAGGTATAGTTGCGTTCCTTATGTCTCTGAATCCCAGCAGGACTCTACGCACTTGATTCCCTTAGCTGATCTCACCCACAACTAAGAGTTGCTGCGACCCAAAGTCTAAGACTTTATAAACAAATTTGTCTCCCACAAAAAAGTTTATTCTGATAGATAAATATGTCTCCCAAAGAAAATATCTACGAAGTTAGTTCCGTATTTTGATAAATTAAGGTGAACAGAAACCAATTGATAATCCGGTCTTATATTCCAGAAGAACAGCCTAGAAATATCAATCACCTCACAATAACTTAACTATAAGGTAGTAGAACAAGTTATTGTGGAATCACAAAGAATGAGACATGAAGAGCTTTGTGATTACTTCTTATATCTTACCTATCTGAGATAAATCTCGAGCAAATCTTACAGAAGATAGTACTCAACACGATAGAACAAGTAAGATCAAGACACACAACTACAAAGAAAATAGTTGGGTCTGGCTTCAGAATCCCAATGAAGTCTTCAAGTTTTTAACTTATAATGGTTTTAGGAAAAACCTAGGTTAAAATAAAATCGACGCTAGTCGCAACTAGTATCACACAGAAGATGTGGGGACTAGGTTTCCCAGTTGCTAAAGTTCTTCCTTATATAGTCTTCAAATCATTGTTTGATAACTTTGTAACAAAGCAATCAATATTCACCGTTGGATGAAACTTAATTTAAGATTCAAGCTAATATCTTTCCACCATTAGATGGTCTTAGATTGTTACACACAAATGAAATATACTTTCATTTAGATATGGGTAACCGTACCTAAACGTGTATATTGAGTTGGCTCAATAACAGTTAAGCGAAGTTAGCCACATGAACACTTTTGTGTTAAACATGTTCATGCTTAACACTTCTAGATCAAATGATAATCAAATGAATCAAATTGTGTTACTCATAGATTTGTTCAATTGTTTATCATAGAAGTATACAAGATACAATTGAAGAAAAATCGGATTGATCCAAAAGAATCAGTTCATGAACATTTTAGCCACGGTTTGCAAAGATTGCATTCCTTAATTTATAAATGTATTTGTTCATGAGTATGAAATCATACTTAACCAATTTCAGAACTTAACTACATAAGTTTGCAAACGGGTACGCAAACTTAAGTTCCGAACTTAATCCTTTCCGACAGTTCGCAAACGGGTATGCATATTGTTGTTCCGGACCAAACTCAGGTGAATAAGTTTGCAAACGGGTACGTAAAATTAGTTCCCGGACTTTGACAGTTAAAACTGTTCGCATACGGGTATGCATACTTGGTTCCCGGACCTGAATCATGCATTAAAACATTATTCAAAGACGACAATAGTTGTCTCACACAAACTATGAGCTTATATGCAATTTTCAAGTGATCGAATGATCAATACGAAACATTCTGAGTCTACATCAAATGACTGTCTCACACAAATCATGTAAGATGTTACCATCACATGATCATATTTTAACTTTCGTCAAGAATAATGATGAACGTAGTTAAAGCAAAAAGCTTTCTAACACATATTTTGAGAAAGATATAAGAAAGTTAAACTCATCTCGAAATATCAAATGTGTATAATATAAAGTGTATATAGCTATATGACTTTGTATCAATAGGAAGTAGAATAGAATAGACTTCTAAGTGATAAATGAGTTCAAGTCTCCACATACCTTTTGTTGATGAAGTTCCTCCAAGCTCCCCTTAGTTGATCTCCGTCTTCAATCGATGAACGTCGTGAAGTCTAAAGCTCAATTACACATTCTATCCTAATCTGAGACATAGCTATAAGTAGACTAGAAATCAAGACTTATAGTTTTGATAACTAAAATTGACAAACAAGCTTGAGATAGCAATGCTTGCGAGTTCGACCGAGCAGTGCTCTAGCACAATTGATATGTTCCATTATATTGTGTATGGATGTGTGTATGATTCAATTGTTTCTGGTTAAGAAAAACGGTGTCAATTTATTTGGCATATTGTTTGGTATCTTATTTATTGTTGGGTATCAAGTGTTTTTGCTTAACAAAATTCGGTGCAATTGCGGTGCTATAATGTGTATGTTTGTTTCAATTGCTTCCGGTTAAGAAAATAATTCCGCAAATCAATTTATTTTGGTTTGAATATATTGTTTAAGGCTTAACAAAATACGGGATCATTTGTTTAGTCCAATTGAGTTCGGATAAGAGAAACTAACTTAATTATGATCTTTAGAAATGTTGTTAGATATAAAGACATATTATGATAATCCATTGTTAACATACTTCGTTCTGTGTGTGATTGGTCACAAGAGATTCAAGTGGTGTTGTGCAGGTTATTGAAAATTAAAGAAGATTTGAAGATGAAAAAGATTTCTTATTAGTTTTCGTATCTTGGGAATTGCGTGCACAAAAACTTAACTATATGGTGAGATCGGCATTCTCTATATTTCTCTTTGAGATTTATATTGATTGAGTGCGAATCTATTCTTGACTATTTTCGGTAGTTAAAGTTAGATTGATCTAACCAGACAAAGGAGTTTATTAGATTAAACGAAAGATCCTTTGTCAACCACTCATCTAAATATTTAGCAAGATTGATTAGAGTGGTTACCAAAAAGATTCTTCCTTTGCTGTTAGAAATACGATCCAAAGGACTTGATATTCACGTGCGGGACTCTAGAAGTCGAAGACGCGTGGATACTGATGGGAGTAAGTAGCTAGGGGTAGTCTGCTTGGTCTCAACTATTTGAAGTTGGTATTAGATTTTGTATAGTGGATTCATTCTTAGAGTATTCAAAATTGGACTAGGTCCCGAAGTTTTTATGTATTTGCGGTTTCCTCGTTAAAAAAATCATATTGTGTCTTTTACTTAGATTTCCGCATTATAATTGCTTATTATAATAAAGTAAAATACACATATACGTTAACTTCGAATTACTTGATAGTGATCCTATACAGTTTGGTTATTACCGAACCTATTATCAAGTAACATACTTTGTTGTAGGATTGTCTCGATCTTGTATCCATAGTCAATCACACAAGTTATCTTGTTGTGTATTGTTTTGATCTCGTATCCATAGACAATCACACGAAGTGTGAACCGAATTGCCGTATTATCTCGATACTGTCCATAGACGATCACATTCGGTAGAGGACTTATAGGTTGAAACAAAAAGATTGTGGTGTATTTGGGTACCCTCATCTTTTCACTTTGCAGATCATTCAAACCTACCTACTCGGAATCTAAACGAATAAAACCAAAAAAATAAAATATCCATGGTATCTCGGAAAGACCAAAATATATGAAACTACTCAGAAAAGAAATTTTCGAAGATCGGTTTAGTGGCACCAGCATGTGCTCTCTCTATTTGATCGAGATTCTCAATTGCAAGCTTTAACTCCTGGGTTAGCCTCTCGACATCATCCTTCGCATTTTTCACCGCCTCCGGATCAGAGAAGATGCACACCGGTTCCAGTTTCTGTTGGACGCTTTTCAGATAATGATGCAACCATCCAACATTCAGTCTAGCCGCCTCGGCTTCGTCCAAAGCCATATTCCAATCCTAGAGCACTACGTCAGATATTTCCCAGCATGGAAGAAGAACCATCTCCTGGATAGTCGGAAGTAGCACATATACCTTTCCTTCTAGAGACCGATATCCACCATAATCTCCTACGAAGAAATGACTGAATTTCTGCCATATCCGTATACCTAGAGGGGAGGGTGAAACCCCCCAACGCATTCATAATTCGATCGAACTCGGTCGAACTTAAATTCAAAGACAACTCCGGCATGCGGGTACTCAGAAGACACAGACATCACATCAATATTCTGCGCAGTAATGTCCGTTTCAACAATCATATCATAAGAAGTGTCACAACTATCCCGAATCGAAGGAGACATTTCGTCGAAAGATCGCTCATGGTAATCTCCAAGCTTTCCTCCGCAGATTCCTTTTCTTGCTCCAAGTTGCACCCGCGCTAAAAATTGAGGATATCATGATCAAATAAACAAATCATGAGTGGCGTTAAAAGTGAGATTTTTAACAAATCATAATCAACTTACTTGGAGAAATAACACATCAGTGGGAGACAGAGGTGTCATATCTTGCAAGTTTGCCTTAGGTGTTTCATCGTTTACGCCTGAAAACTCGAACATTTCAAGCTCTTAGGAGGAAGTTCCTTTCTCGCATTCTACACCATCCATAATGCTCTTTTCCGTTTTAGAGTTTTCAACGCTTCTGTGTTTGGGAGAAATCACTTCATCACGCGAGGTTGTTCTTAAAGTTGGGTGAGGCAACGGCAGGGTTTTAGGAAAAATGTTGGAAACCACACAAGGAGACTCAAGCACGAATTCTGGAGAAAAGAGAGTTATAATTCCCATAATATTATATATTGCATTGTAACCTGTGTTTTTCTACCAACTCGATGAAAAGGGAGACTCTTAGAGAGAACGGCATGAATATCCAAAGATTGATTGAGATTTTATATTGGAGGAACTTGAGAGCATAGCTCGGTTGAACCCACCAAGCGTTGGTATGTCAAGTTTGGTTGTCATATTTTAATGAATCAACTCATCTTAAGAGTCGCTTGATTATGTACTAGAGACAACATCGTATTGGTTAGACTAGAAAGTCTAGGATTATGAGACATACAAGTATTACTCGAAGACCTGAAGAATGTGAAGAAGTAACAATCTACAACGACGACATCATCCTTCCTCTTGAGGTTAGTAATATTGACTTGAACTGTTTCATTCCTAACGTATCTTTTAAGTCGTGTTATATTGAAGACATAACTGCGAAGCAATGAATGACTATACTCTAGTAGTGAGACATGATCACATGATCATAGTGTTAAAAAATTAAGATACGAAGTATAACGTTTATCTTTTGAACTTCGTATATATGACATCGACATAATCATATGAACGCTATTGTGATTATGTATATGGGTAATGGTGAAGATTTCATCCTAGGAAACAATGTTTACATTTGTTTAAAGGAAGTACATTCATGAACTTGTTTTATGAATCGAAAGGGAAATCGCTAGGCTTATTGGTATTGTTATTCATTGCATATCTTTGGATTACCAATATGTGTGAGTTAGTAGAACCGATCATAACTTGTTATGTATCTTGGTAATTACAGTGCCTGACTTATGATTTGGTATGACTGGTTTTTATTAATTAGTGTAATCGATCCTAAGTAATCACCTGAGATGGTATGATCGATATTTGTAATTGATGTGACCGATCCTAGTAATTGGTGTGACCGATCACAAAAGAATTATGTAATCGATCTTGATAATTGGTGTAACCGATCCTGGTAACTGGTGTGACCGATCAAAAGCAATACCATATAGTAACCGGTCATGGTAATTGATGTAACCGATCCTATTAACTGATGTAACCGGTTCTGGTAACTTGTGTGTTTGATCACAAGTAAGCCATATTGAGGTAGAACCGATCCTTATGTTTGGTAGAACCGATTGAACCCATGATTGTGTTTTGATATTTGATCAATCACATAGTTGTCTTGGAATACAGATGAACAAATTATAAACTTGTTTGGAAGTGTGGTATAATCGATTCCAAGATTGTAAATATGAAATAGGATTTACAAAAGATGTCAACATACTTTGAACACGAACAGTAACTCTTATCTTTTATTGTTCAAAGATATTCCTTAATTACTCAAGGAGATCCCGTTCCGAAATAAACTAAGATTTTTTTTTTGCTAGGTCAAAATGGTTTATTAAAGCAAAAAAAAACGTAATTACAAGAATTACAAAATGGGAGGCTCCAGGCCTCCCCACCCCCATAAACCAAAGGGGAAAAAAATCTCATAAAACTCATAAAATAAGCTCCTAAGCACTTAAAAAAAATAGCATAAAGAAGAAAAGTAGAAAAAATTAATATCGTTTTCGCCCCTTATTTCCAATTCTAAAATTCTTCTTCTTGGGAATGAGACCAGCAATTATTTGAGTCAAATCATAAGACTCCTTGTATTGATCTCCATAGTCATCATAAGTTTCATGATAGTCATAATCCTGTTCATTTTCCTCTAAAGAATAATTACTACCCGGAACAAGCTTAATAGGAGATTGAGCTTTCTTCTTTGTTGAAATTCTATCCATTTGCTCCTTTTTCCTTGAAATAGTCCTGTCTAAATGCCGGATCTCTAATGAAATTAGCACGCACTTCATCAAGCTGAATAGTACTTGCCTCCTCTAGTTCCTCACTAGTCAAAATATTATCCATATGAAAAACAGTTTCTTCCAACCCTACTTGAATTACGTTGTTATGCTCAAGGCTTGGAATTTCCTCATTATATTTTGAGGTCATAGCCATGATCTTGGCATCTTTTTTGGCCACTTTTCTAGCTTGTTTCCTTGCTAGAATATCTGCATCAATTTCGCCCCAATCCTTCGAACCCATACTATTATTATAGTCACTAGAATCATCTTGTTCCTCCTCCACCAAAGCCTCACTAGCATTAGCAAGGCCTAACTCATATTCTAGGGCACCATACTTGTTATTCACCACTAATTATTTTTGAAAAAATTCATCCACAAAAGGAGTTTTAAAAGATTTAAATTTAAAATGAGTACCTTTGTTTGGGGAGCTCTTACCCTTTACTGTTTTACAATCATCTTTTGTTGAATCAGACTCCTTGAAAGCTATACTTCCATTAGACTCCAAAACAATACTATTTTGCACGTTCTCTGCTAAACCATGGTTCAGCTTGTTCACGGACATAACATCCACATGCCTGGTCCCGGACTTGCTCAAAACACATGTATTATCGTTATCAACCAAAGGGGAATTCATCTTGGACACGGAAATCCCAGAATTTGGATTTTGCACGTTTCCTGCCTTAAAAGGTATCCCAGACTTCCCTGAGTTGTTGGACACAGTTTCATCCAAATTGGAGTGCACAGACCCAGTCTTTGAAGTATTTTCCAAAACTGAGTTTGGAATGGACTTTGTATTCAAACTCTTATTGGTCACGGTCTGAATATGACCCATAGGTTGCATAATCTCAGAATTCTTCTTGTTCACGGACTGATGCTGATTATTCATACCCTGAGAAGTTTTGTTTGACACGGAAGTTGGTTGAACCAAAGATTCTTGCTGAGCTTTTTGCACGGACTGAACTCCCAAATTATTCACGGACGGAGTAGTAGATTTCCCTTGCGTACTATCTGCATTGCCAATATAGAAAGAATTTTTACGTATGGCATGATCCTTTTTTGCTGCAATATTGTTTTTACATCTCATCAACTTAATCTGAGCTTCACGATACTCAATAACAGCTTTGTCAAGCAGTTCTTCTAGTTGTTTATCATCAGCATTCTCATGAACATCATCAAAAATCTCCTTCCCAGATTGCACATTATCATCAACAATAACATCAGTATGGCTGCTGACGTTATTTGCATGGCCTTCATGTGAAATTTTATGTACCTCTTTCCAAACAGATTTGATTGTTGTTCCCTCTTTTCCATCCTTAGTATTCACTGCATGTGACTTCTTTTCAGCATTAGAACCTCCTAAAATTTTCTTTGCAGCAAGACAATTCTCAAATTTATGACCCATAAACCTACAGTGAGTGCAAAATTTGTCATTCTCTAAGTCTTGAATTTCAATATACTGCCAAAACTCCTTTCCATTTGCTTTCAAGCGAATTATTTTAGGAATCAGCTTAGCAAAGTCAATATCAATCAGTACCGCAGCATAGTTTCTAACATCATGATCCAAAGTCTTTTGATCAATAGCAATCGGTTTCCCAATAATTCTAGCAATGGAAAGAATAATTTTCTTTATCCATAACTCAATGTACAATCCAGGGAAACTTACCCAAACTGAAGCTCGTGTAGTTTGTTGCCTTTCTGGATCAAAGTTGGGGTAAAAATTGAAAACCCTAAGTTGTTAATTATGTATCTTCCAAGTATCACCATGCCATACACGTTTCTTATCATCATTTGAGGTTAACTTTATTATGAAAAACCCTTTTGTCATTGGAACCAGCTTGCATCTTCCAACACCAAAACCCCATTGTTCTTCCAAACTCTTTTGAACATCAGCAAGTTTTAAACCCTTAAAGTTCAATCTACCAATGAGACTGAACTGAAATATATCACGTCCCTCCTGAGTAAATTCATTAAGCAATTCTAACGCTGGTTCTTCAAGATAAGTTGACGCCTCCGGGAGAAAAAATAAGTCTGAATCTGTTAACATATAGGATTTTTTACCCTTGACCAAATCAGCATAACTCACATTTTTGATCGGTGGAACTGTATTTTCCTCCATCCTAAATCACCAAAGATGATCAAGGATGAAAGAAAACGTGAAAAAATGTTGAAACCTTAAAAAAATCGGCAAAAAAATTTGGAGAGAAAAAAACGCCCAAGAGAGAGAAAAAATAAAAAAAGTGAAAGAAGAGTCCGAAAATAAATTAAGAATCTTTTAATTAAGGTTGTTAGTTTTATATGCTTTAATTACCAGCAATTAAATGCATATCTCTAGAGAATCAAAATTAGTAATGTGCATTTACTAATTGGAGATTTTCTATTGAGAGATTTCAAAAAATATTGGACAAAGCATTTCCAGGAATTATGAGAACCAATTTGGGCATTTATTGCATATCTTGAGAATATTCGATTTTGGAAATTCCTTGGTGTCCAAACATCATTGGTCTATAAATACCTAAGTTTGTATTTCTTGCAAACCATCCTAAGAGCCAGGTAAACTTCATCTTTTTGTTGTTTCTGGTGGAGTCGTCTATTCGGAGAGGAAAATACCCTAATTGGGCGAAATCTCTTACGTCCGCTCATTTAAATACTTCTGTGGGATCAATAAGCTCTACGAGTACCATTGGTAGGAAACTAGATAATTATAGTTTATTAATTTTCGATTGATCTGACTGACTAATGGTTGTTGAACTTTGATTGCACCTAGTTTGTTTATTCTTGAGAATCTTCTCTTCTGATATAAGATTCACTCAATCTATATTGAAGTGTCAACGGAATCTTTAGAACTATTTGTATATCTAAATATATCTTGTGATAATCCATTGTTAACAGACTCCGTTCTATGCGTGATTTATCACAAGATATTCAAGTGATATTGTGCAGGTTTAATTGAAGATTAAAGAAGATTTGAAGACAAAGAAGATTTCTTACTGGTTTCTCATATCTTTGTGTAGCACAAACCTAGATCGGTTAGGATCCAACTAGAATCAGATTTATTCGATTGATTAGTTGCGTGAGATCGACATCGCTTTATAGTTTCTTGTTGGATTCTATATTAATTGATTGTAAATCTAATCTTTGCTACTTCGGTAGTTGTTGGATAGATTGATCTAACCATGCAAAGGAGTTTATTAGTTTAAACGGAAGAGCCTTTGCATATGACTTGAGATATCTTCATTTGCAAGAATCAAGAGAGTTGTTACCAAACAGATTTGTTATTTCTTTACTGTTTGGAATACGATCCAAAGGAATTATTCTAGTGCACGCACTTATCGAATGTCGGAAGCGCATGGATATTGAATTAAACTAAGTGAACTAGGTTTAGTTGCTTGGTATCAACTATATGAAGTTGGTTTAGATTTTGTATAGAGGCTTAATTCTGAGAGTATTCAATTCTGGACTTGGTCCCGGGGTTTTTCTGCATTTGCGGTTTCCTCGTTAACAAAATCTTGTTGTGTCTTTTACTTTTCTATTTCTGCAATTATAATTGTTTATTATAATTATAATTAAAAGTAAAATACACAAACGTTAACTCCGTATTAATTGATAGTGATCCTATAGAGTTTGGTTAAGTCCGAACCTATTATCAAGTAATCACACTTTGATTCTTGTATTTTCTCGATCTCGTATCCATAGACGATCACACAAAGTGTGAATACCGATTTGTCGTATTGTCTCAACTTTGTCCATAGACAATCATTTTCGGTAAGAGGACTTATAGGTGGATAATTTAAAGATTGTGGTGTATTTGTGTACCCTCATCTTTTCAATTAGTATCAGAGCAGGCAAACATGAAAAGATCTAACAATTTGTGTTTGGTGCGATCCAACCTATAAGAATTGAATCCAATGGATGATTCGGTTAACATCTCAAAGGTTTTAAAAACTTTTCCAGAAGATACTGAAGAGTATTACTCAGTACTTGTCAAGATGTTAGAAGAAAATGTTGAACAGAACCAGTCACATACTGAATATATCAGTAACATCATGATTGATAGAGGACTGGTCAAGAATACAAAAGAACTTCATAAAAGGAAGTCTCGAGAATCTTCAAAACTAACATCCAGGCATTTGAAACCGAATAAGACTAAACAATCCAAAGGATTTCTTCAAAAAGGATGGTATGGTTTAATTCAGAAGATTTGTTGTGCAAAAAAATCTTATTAAACGTGTTAAGGGATTATATAAAAACTTAACAATTCATCCTAAATCAGAATAAAGGAAGCAATCTGGAAAATCTTTTGAACAATGACAGGGAGCATTTGCACTTAAAACCACTTCTCCATTTCAATGGTTTCTTGATAGTAGCTGTAGCAGACATATGACTGGTGATCTTTCTTGGTTCACTAAGACTAAATACTACAATGGTGGATCTGTAACTTTCGGAGATGGGAGTAGCCATCTTATTAGCAAAAAGGGAACTATTAAACTTCCAGGTATTCCTGAAATTCATGATGTAGTTTATGTCAAAGGAATAAAATACAATCTTCTTTCAGTCAGTCAAATTTGTGATAAGGGTCATAAAGTTATCTTCAATATGGGAGGTTGTGATATTGAAGATAAGTCCGGAAAAATAATTTTATGTGGACGAAGAAGTATGAACAACTGTTATCTTCTTAATATACAGTCTAATTTATACTGTAATATGACCAAGGTAGAGTCAACTCATTTATGGCATGTACGGTTTGGTCATATCAACTACAAAATGCTGGGTAAGCTCATTAATCGTGAACTTGTCAGAGGCGTTCCCAAAATAAATACTAAAGTAGAAGGTGTATGTGGTGCTTGTCAAAAGGGTAAGCAAGGAAAATCCCACACAAACTTTCTAGAGACATGGCCACTCGTGCTCCTCTCGATCTCATTCATATGGATATTTTTGGTCCAATCCAACAAGCAACTATTGGAGGAAAGAAATATGCTTTAGTAATGGTAGATGATTACACACGCGGTTCACATTGGTTGCTTTCCTAAAGCACAAAAATTACACCCTTGAGGAATTTCAGATTATTGTGAATAGAATCCAAAATGAACAAGGTCGTAAACTTAAGAAAATAAGAAGCGATCGTGGTGCATAATTCAAGGATACGAAAGTATATGAATACTGTAATCAACTTGGAATTACTCATCAATTTTCTTCTCCCATTACACCCCAGGAAATGGTGTGGCTTAAAGAAATAATAAAAGTATTCAAGAAATGGCAAGAGTAATGCTTCACAATAAAAAATTACCATTAACCTTTTGGGGGGAAGCTGTGTTCACAGCCTGCTATCTTATAAATAGAATTTATCTAAGGTCAAAAACTCTAAATACCCCTTATGAATTATGGTATGGTAGAAAACCCAGTCATTTAAGGGTTTTCGGAAGCAAATGCTATATACTGAAGGACATAGAACATAGAGGAAAATTTGATTCCAAAAGTGATGAAAGAATTTTTCTCGGCTATGCCTCTGATATTCGTTCCTTTCGAGTATATAATCTCAGAACCAAAGTCATGAAAGAATCAATTAATGTTGTCATTGATGACATTAGTGATTTTCATCAAGATAATCATATTTCTATAGAGTTTCCTCTTTCAGAAACTGCTAACAAGGAAAAAGATATTGAAGAAGCTCCAGCAATAGTTCCTCTTATCAGTGACATTGACGATAAAGATGATAATGATAGTATTTTTGAACAACCCAATGATACTGAAAATATTGTCCACAAACCTGCTAATTGGGTTCGTCAAAGACATTCCACTGAAGATATCATAGGATATGCCAATGCTAAAGTCATGAATCGAAGGGAACTCCAGAATTTCTGTTACTACACTTGCTTTCTCTCCTCAGTAGAACCAAAAAATATTGAGGAAGCCCTCAGTGATCCTGCTTGGGTAATAAGATCTATGCATGAGGAACTTAATCAATTGAAAATACAAGGAGTATGGGAGCGAGTTCCTAAACCAGAAGGTGTAAATATTGTTGGAACAAAATCGGTTTTTAAGAACAAATCAGACGAATTCGGAACAATTGTCCGAAATAAACCCAGACTGGTTGCACAAGAAAATTCGCAAATTGAAGGTATTTACTTTGATGAAACTTTTGCTCCTGTTGCTCGTTTAGAATCAATTAGCTTTTACTTGCTTATGCCTGTAATATTAAGATAAAGCTTTTTCAAATGGACATTAAATCTGCATTTCTCAATGGGGATTTAAAGAAAGAAGTTTTTATTTCTCAACCTTAAGGATTTGAAGAACCATTATTTCCAGATCATGTCCTTAAACTCAAAAAGGTTTTATATGGCCTAAAACAAGCTCCGAGAGCTTGGTATGATAAGTTAACATCCTTTTTGCTTCAAAAGGGTTTTTCCAGAGGTGGTGCTGATAAGACACTTTTCACCAAATGGAGTGGAAAGAATGTACTTGTAGAAAAAATTTATGTAGATGATATCATCTATGGTTCCACCTCAAAATACCTAACAGATGAATTCCTAAATCTAATTAGTGGGGAATTTGAAATGAGTAATGTTGGAGAACTATCATATTTTCTTGGTTTGCAAATATAACAACAAAGGGACAATATTTTTCTTTCTCAAGAAAAATATGCCAGGAATTTGGTTGAAAAATTTGAGTTAAAAGATGCAATACCTATGGCAATGCCAATGCCAACTACTGAAAAACTTCAGTCTAGTCCAAGTGAAAAATCGATTGATCAAAAATTATATCGATCTATGATAGGTAGTTTATTATACTTGACTGCAACAAGACCAGACATTGCTTTCAGTGTGGGGTGCATGTTGTGCCAGATTTCAAACAAATCCTTAGGAATCACATCTTAAAGATGTTTTTTTTTTGATAAGTCAATAGTAAAACGAATCATAAGATACGTTAATGGTACCCTAGATTATGGTCTGTCATATTTTACGGATACAAACAACAGTCTTGTTGCCTATTCAGATGCTGATTGGGAAGGATGTATAGAAGATCGTAAAAGCATCTCTAGTGGTTATTTCTATGTTGGTCAAAACCTCGTAGCCTAGCACATCAAGAAACAAAACTCACAGTCTTTATCAACCCGTGAAGCAGAATATATTGATGTTGGTACCTGCTGTACTCAACTTCTATGGATAAACAAATGCTCATTGACTATGGCATAAATATTCCAACTATCAGTATTCTTTGTAATAACTCAAGTGCTATTCGTCTAATAGAAAATCATGTTGAACATTCTCGTACAAAACACATAGATATTAGAGAATTGTACAAGAATAGAGTTATGAAACTAGAATATATTCCTTCAGAACGTCAACTAGCTGATATTCTCACTAAGCCATTATACAGGGCAACCTTTGAAAATCTAAGGAAGTCTATTGGCATTGTTAAGGTATACTAGTATCTTATAAATCGGATTTTCAACTTTTGCTATTGACACGCATTAGTTAAAACCGATTCAACCTTTCTCTGGTAAGGGTTGCTCTTTGTTGTTGTTCTTTTGTTCTTGCGAGAGGACGAAAACATACTAGGGGGAGTTCTAACTTGAACTTACTCTTGATGATATATCTTTCTGGGTAGAAGAGGATGCAGAATCTGAGGTAAAGAATTTGTTAGTTAATTGTTTTCATGTTTAAGAAAAGCCTGCTTATATTGCATATATTTTGCTTTTGCTTAACAAAATTTCGGTACAATTGATATGCATTCCATTATATGTGTATGGATGTGTGTGATTAAATTGTTTCCGTTTAAGAAAAACTGTGTCAATTTATTTGGCTTATTGTTTGATATCTTCTTTACTGTTTGGTATAAAGTGTTTTTGCTTAACGAAATTTCGGTACAATTGCGGTGCTATAATGTTTTTGTTTGTTTCAATTGCTTCCGGTTAAGAGAAATAATTGTGCAAGTCAATTTATTTTGTTTGTATGTATTTTTTATGGCTTAACGAAATACAAGATCATTTGTTTAGTCCAATTCGATTCCGGATAAGAGAAACTAAGTTAATTCTGATCTTAGTTAGATTTATCAAATTAAAGGATTCGGTTATTCAAGTCTAATCGAATGCCCTGACAAGGAATACTAGTTAACTAACTTAGTACTTGTCTTGTCTAAAGTGAAAGGCCTAAGTTATTGTATGAATAATTAGAACCTGATGAGAAAAATAAAGTTAATTCTGATCTTTATTTTGGTCTTATCGAAATAAGCGATTGTATGTGTACAATTGGTTTAGCAAAGGAGCTAAGTTTCTTAGTCATTTTGCTAAACTATCAGGGAAAATTTCTTCGGGCAATTGTTTCCTTGATAACATATTAAAACCAAATTACTTGTAGTTTCGGTTTTGATATTGGTTATCAAAAGTGGTATATGAAACCTTTGTGCTTAACTCTTATAGGTTGTATAAGTCTTTTAGATTTGTAAGATCCTTTCGGTTTGTCCATTATTTGCACGAACCTTTGTCATTTTGTGACAAAAACAGGGAGAAATATATGGAGTAAACAAGTGATTTTTAATCACTAAGGAAAGGACAATTATGCTTAAACGCTATATCTAACGAAAGAATAAAGTATTGACTAACGGGGAGCAACATATCATATTGCTATTATAGTTGTTTGGACTATAAAAGAGAAATAACAAAGATGTTCGGATTGAAAATCTACCTAACTTACCTTTAGGGGGAGTATAAGCTTTGTTATTAAAATTTCAACAATGACATTTATTAATTGAATATATGTAGATTGTTGTGTTGTTGAAACTTGGAATCAAACTATGTTTAATGAATTATTGTAATTTGTTTATCCATTTAGATTTTTGTCACTAAAATTGACAAAGGAGGAGATTTTTAGAGCATAGCTCGGTTGAACCCACCAAGTGTTGGTATGTCAAGTTTGGTTGTCATATTTTAGTGAATCAAAACTCATCTTAAGAGTCGTTTGATTATGTACTAGAGACAACTTCGTATAGGTTAGACTAGAAAGTCTAGGATTATGAGACATACAAGTATTACACGAAGACCTGAAGAATGTGAAGAAGTAACAATCTACAACGACGACATCATCCTTCCTCTTGAGGTTAGTAATATTGACTTGAACTGTTTCATTCCTAACATATCTTTTAAGTCGTGTTATATTGAAGACATAACTGCGAAGCAATAAATGACTATACTCTAGTAGTGAGACATGATCACATGATCATAGTGTTAAAAATTAAGATACGAAGTATAACGTTTATCTTTTGAACTTCGTATATATGACATTGACATAATCATATGAACGCTATTGTGATTTATATGGGTAATGGTGAAGATTTCATCCTAGGAAACAATGTTTACATTTGTTTAAAGGAAGTACATTCATGAACTTGTTTTATGAATCGAAAGGGAAATCGCTAGGCTTATTGGTATTGTTATTCATTGCATATCTTTGGATTACCAATATGTGTGAGTTAGTAGAACCGATCATAACTTGTTATGTATCTTGGTAATTACGCGTGCACGACTTATGATTTGGTATGACTGGTTTTTATTAATTAGTGTAATCGATCCTAAGTAATCACCTGAGATGGTATGATCGATATTTGTAATTGGTGTGACCGATCCTAGTAATTGGTGTGACCGATCACAAAAGAATTGTGTAATCGATCCTGGTAATTTGTGTAACCGATCCTGGTAATTCTTGATTGTAAATATGACACAAAACCTGTTTACAATTGTAAAGGGAAGAATGTTATATGGACGGTTGACTCTTTAAATTACTCTGTCAAGAGAAAAAGTCATCGAGGGAAGAAGAAAATTTCAAACTCCGGGTCTCTTGCTGAAGGAATTCTTGAATCTAAAGTGTCTGTTTTCGAATGTATTCACATCAATAGTCGTGTCTCGGAGCTCAAGACCAGTATCAATAGATGATAGGTGTCTAAAACACCTTGATATTAATCTATTTTTTATGATTTCTTTGCGAGTTTTCTTGTAAATTATGTATCTTATGTTTGCTTTTGAGTTTATGAGGTGCAATGGAGTCATTTGAAGCAAAAGAAGGAGAAATTACTCATTTTGAGCAAAAAGGCAACAAGGTCGATTCACAGGCGGATGATATTGGGAGCTAAGCCATGGATATGAGGAAACCACTAGAAGAGTGTATAAGGGATGCCATTCCATGTGGTATGCATCCAATAAGTTGGTGATTTTAACAATTTCCATCACTACCAAAGCCCTAAAATTGGGAGAAATGACTCTTCTCAATCATTTCATCTGAAATTCAGAAGAGGCAAGGAAAGAGAGGTGGAGATGGTTTTATGAGATCATTCCCCTCTGTAATCCAGTGATGATGATAAATTTCAAAGACTGGTGAAGATTATTGTTGCAGTTGGCAGTGAAGGTGAAGCTAATATTGATGTTGCTATGTTAAGAAGATGAAATCGAAATTAGGGTTTTCTGGGTCGAATTGGAGTAGTTTAGTGAAGGTGGTGGTTGGAATTGAATTTGTTAGAGAATTGATCGGTCGAACTCGCATGCGTTTCTATCTCAAGCATGTTTGTCAATGTTAGTGATCAAAACTATAAAGTCTTGATTTCTAGTCTACTATAGCTAAGGTCTCGGACAAGGATAGAAAGTGTAGTTGAGCTCAAGAACTCCATGGCAATCATCATACAAGACGAAGGACTACTCATGGAACCAGTGGATCTTCATCGACTAAAAGGTATGTGGAGACTTGAACTTATCTATCACTCAAAAGTCAATCTACTATATCTCCTATCTTGAGACAAAAGTCATATTACTATATAGACTAAGAATATACACATGTGAAATTTCGAGTTGAGTATATCTCGCTTATCTATTTATCAAAATATGTGTTAGTAAAGCTTTCGCTTTAACCAAGTTCATCTTTGCCTAGTGACGAAAGTCATGTTATGTTTCAATCACTTTGGAAATTTCTCTGACGAAAATTAGTTTGTGAATAATAACTATATGACGTCCTCTAAGAATGTTTCAATGGTTGAAAAGAGTTTAGACAATATAACCACTAGGGGATATAAACATTGTTGTGGTAACACATATATGTATAAGTCCTTAGCACTTGAACCGAAGTTTGCGAACTTTGTTGATCAAGTGAAAACCGGAACTTGAGCAGTCAACCCAGTCCGCGAACGTGCATAATTCTCGAACCCGAGAATTTCTGCTGGAGTTTGTGAACTCCAACTGGTTAACTTGAGTCCGCGAACCCTGTCCGCGAACTTGAGTGGTTATGTCTAAAAACGATGTTCGTGAACTTATCTAAATCATCTAAGGAATGTTATTGCAAACCGTGGCTTTATAGTTCATGAATCAATTCGAGTGAATCACATTTTTTTTGCTTCAATTGTGTCTTGTGCAGTACATAAGATATCATAGCAATTGAACAACTATATAACTAGTTCATTTGAGTCATTTGTACTAGTTATGGTGAAGACGAATATGGTTGATATGAAAGTTATCATTTGGCTAACCAGTTGGTTGACTAATATTGAACCAACTATTGTACACGTTTGGGTACGGTTACACAAACCCAAAATCGTCAAGTACATGTGTGTATGGAAAGCTAAGTTTTCGATCTAACGGTTAAGAGATATTAGCTTGTATCTAATTAGGTTTTTATCTAACGGTGAATATTGAATGCTTTGTTACTAAGCTAACATTGATTGCAAACCATGATTTGAAAGACTATATAAGGAAAAACTCTAGCAACTGGGAAACCTAATCCCCACATATTCTGTGTGATACTAGTTTGCTAAGCTAGAGTCGATTCTCCTTTAAACTTTGGTTTTCTTCTTTTAAAACTAGGTTAACGACTTAAAGACTTCATTGGGATTGTGAAGCCAAACCGATACTACTTTTCTTATAGTTGTGTGATCTGATCTTGTTGTTTCTATCGTACGAGTATAATTGTAATAATTGGATTGAGATTTCTATCTCCGATAGGCAAGATATAAAAGTAATCACAAACATCTTCGTCTCATCGTTTGTGATTCCACAATATCTTTTTTCGTTGCATCGCTTAAGACTATTGTGAGGTGATTGATAAAACTGAGCTATTCTTCGGGAATATAAGTCTGGTTTTATTGATTGGTTCCTGTTCACCTTGATTTATCAAAAGACGGAACAAAACTCGTAGGTTTACTCGTGGGAGATGGATTTATCTATCTTGTAAACTTTTCTGTGTGAGACAGATTTATTTGCTAAAGTCTTCGACTTTGGGCCGTAGCAACTCTTGGTTATGGGTGAGATCAGCTAAGGGAATCAAGTGTGCAGTATCCTGCTAGGATTAGAGGCGTAGGAGCATAACTATACCTTGGATCAGTGTGAGATTGATTGGGGTTCAACAACAGTCCAGACCGAAGTTAATTTGGAGTAGGCTAGTGTCTGTAGCGGCTTAATACAGTGTATGTTTAATCTGGACTAGGTCCCGGGGTTTTTCTGCATTTGCGGTTTCCTCGTTAACAAAATTCTGGTGTCTATGTTATTTCTTTTACACGTTATATTTTGTTATATAATTAAAATAATACAGGTTGTGCGTTGTTCAATCAATTAGAATATCCGACCTTATTGGTTGTTGATTTAAATTGATTGACACTTGGATATTAGTCTTTGGTACCATCCAAGTTATCTCTCTTTGATTAGACTCGCGAATCACATTTGCTTGAGTAAATCAAATTGAGAGATTGAGATAATAACTCCTTGAGTATTTTCTATTGATTGAGTCTAGTTGATTCTTTAGAAAAACAACTCGGAGTTGTCCATACAGATTTCTAATCAAAATATTGGGTGAGGTTGTTAGACCCCCACTTTTTAAATTGGTATCAGAGCAGGAAAACACGTTAAAGACCTTACAAGTCTGTATTTGTAGCGATCTGACTCTATGGACAAGAGTAGTATCTCTGATAAACACATCACTAGAATTAAAGAATCTGTCTTGTCAAAGTATATTAAAGAGAAATATTCTACAATCTCAAGTATAGACGAACCCTGTGTTCAAATCAGACAGATAGATATTGACATGCATCATTCTGATTGCTTTTCAAAAGAGTCTATCTCTCTAAGTGAACGGGAAATAGCTGAAGAGATTAAGTTGATTCTAAATCTCATTAAAATCCAAGACGATAAATTTAATCGGTTGAAGGAACATGTCAAAATGCTTCTTGGTGTAATTAGAGACTGCAGAATCAATGAAAATACTGAAGAACATTCTTCATGTATGACTCTTGAAGCAAGCCTCTTAAATGATGCTTTTGAAATAGAGCGTCGCTTGAATAAACTCTCTATTCAAGGATGTCATAAGAAGTCTAACTCACCAAATACTTTTGATACAACAGAAGATGCTCCAGAAGCAAAAATGGAGTCCCTTCAACACCACATGGAAGGAAGAAATCTTCAGACGAGAATGTCAAGACTAAACTGCCTAGTCACCCTGTGATCAGAAGGTATGTAAATTTTGCGAAGCAAAAGGTTTTGCCAAACGAAAGGGAAAATCTAAGTTGAATAAAAATTCTCTTGTTCAACTTCAACGCACCTTAGACTTAATCCTCAAAGGTGTAACTGACATTCGTATGTCGAAACCTATTGGTTTTCATATGAACCCCGTGTATGTCACAAGGAAGGTCAGTTCAATGAGTTCCTCAAATACAAGGAAGCATGCCAAATGTCTTGATAAACATTTCCTAAGGAAAGACAAAATTACTGTCTCTAAAAATGATGCTTCCCCTGATTTGAAGAAAATTCCAGAAGAAAGAAGAAAAATTGATAATATAAGAAATAACCTGGATGAGATAATTCAAGGGTATAAAGATATTGTCAACAGGTTATCAGCCTCAAGTCAAGACTCTCCTGGTAAGAATCCAAACTATGTCTCATATTTTGATGATAGTAAGTTTTATGATAATTTCTCAAATCAAAAGGAGTCTCTCTCAAAATTCAGAAGGAAAAAGAGACTTGATCATAGACACAGTTCCTTAGATGAGCTTAAAGCTCATACTTGTGCAAATAAATTACAAGGTTAGGAACTTGCTCATAAAAATCCTGTTGAGCAAGATGTGTAAAAATCAGGTGTACTTTGGCAAGTTGCATTTTGCCTAGTTAAGATCTACTCTTATCGTTTATATCTAAACTAGTGCCAGCAAACAATATTGCCTAAAAGTGTTTGCATGGTCTTTTATTCTTTTCCTGTAAATTGTCTTGTATTTTTTCCTTACGGGGTGTAATTTATTCGGATGTGTACACGGGTTGCCATCTCTAGTTTGCAGTTTGAAAACCCTAAAAGTCCTCCTTTCAAACAAAACAAATAAATAGCCGACCTATTGAGTTACATAAGTTCACGTACGCATACTCTAGGTCATTATCTGGGCTATCAAGAATGTTCTCTTCTTCATCTCTCTATGGTGTTTTTGCTAAAGGATTTCTTGAGAAAGGTTTTGGTGTTGAATCAAAAGGAAGGAAGAAAAGAACTCTTGTAGAAGATGGTGCACATAATGCCTCATGCTATTATGCCTACTCATATCAAGATGTTGAGAATGAGGATATGGTCTCTGCTGAAGTGGTTCATGACTTTCTTAAATATTTTGAGAAAACAAAACTGCAACTTGTTGATACATTAAAGGATCTTGATAATGTGAGAAGTGAGTTGAAAAAGGTTACTGCTGATCTTGGTCTCATGAAGTCACATGTTAAAGATCTTCTCAACAAGGATATCTTCTTGGAAGACACAGTTGATATATATCACAAGCTCAAAAATCTCGAAACCTTTGAAGCTGTCGAACGTGAACTTTAGCTCATGATCGGTTTCTAGTAACTTGAGTTCTTTTATGTCTAATAAATCTTCTATTGTTTCTCTTTTTGTTTAGAAGAATAACTAGTGTTTTGGAATAGGCATTATTGTGATTACACATAGCTATGTCCAATGGTTTTTCATTTTCTTATTTTTAGATTTTTTGGTTTAAAATTCTAAACTTGTTTGGAAGATGATAGTTGCAGTATTGATCTTTATGGTTTTATATATTGCAATATATTGATGGGATATGTGTGTTTACGTCCGTGAACTTGATTGTCCCATATTTTGTCAAAAGTAAAGTCGTTCATGAATTGATATGCAAATATTGATAAAAGAATGAATAAACTTTTGACAAACATAAAAGTTAAGCCTATATTGTCAATTGTTGATGTAAGATAGGTTAAAATCTTTTGTGATTCAAGGATTATGTCTATTGTGTGTCATTGTGCAAATGGTGATGGAAACATAGAATGAATCCTTGTGTTATACACGGTATAGATCCTTATTGATCCATTTTGTTATGTATTACCGTGAAGGCTCCATTATGTATCTTATGTTGATCACGATACGACTAAGTCGATTTCTTGATTGGCATGCTTGGTTGTTCCATGAGATGCAATATGTTGAGCATTAAGAACTAAATTAATCAACTTGTGTGGTTATTTAGTTTGTATTCCATAAGTTTTCTTATGTTGAGTACATGTACGGTTAAGGTTGTCATAGCTTATGATAATCTTAGTCGGGGTTCCATAATCTCTTATGTTGAGCCCAAATAAACCAAATCAATCATCTTGTGTGATTGTTTAGTTAGCACTCCATAGAATTCTCTTATGTCGAGTGTGGCCAATTAAATTGATTACTTATGTGATTAATTTAATTGTGTAACCGGTTAGATTATTTATGGGCTTTCTTGTGAATAATCTAATCGAGTTTATTAAGTCTCCATAAGTTTTCTTGTGTTGAGCATATTTAGTCAAATTAATCTTGGTTCGCTTGGGTTAGTTTGATTGAATATTTCTTGTTGGATTCCAAATTCATACTTGTATGCAATTTGTTGAGTCTAAAGAAATCCTTCTTTACTCTTGAAATTAAGGTCGCTCTTGTTGTTCCTTTTGGAATGACATATTATGGGGGAGAGTTCTTTTGAACTTGTGCTTAATTGTCAAATCTTTGTGGGGAGTGCGGTTGTGGAATATTAGAGGGGTTATCTTGTGTCTTTATAAACTCCTTGATGAATGCATTTAGCTTCGGCTTTATGATTGCATCTAAACAAGATGATACACATTTACCTTTGGTCATGAAATGTATCTTACGGAAATTTCATTAGAATCCCGTTCTTGTACCTTTGCCAATTTTATTGACAAAAAGGGTGAGAATTAATATGTAGTTCACACTACAAATACATATGGTTTTCGGATCATTATGTAAGGGGGAGTGGTTTACATGTGAGATAGTGCATTGACTAAGGGGGAGTGAAGTATCACCATAGTATTGTTGTTGAAGTTGTGATGCAATTGGACTTTGACGCTGTGTAATAATACTATGACACTGTATAATAATGATTGAGAACCGATGCTTTTCTCATTGTTATAGCTACGGATTTTCAACAACGATGATGCTAAACTTACAACCTTTGGGATCATTGGGCTACTTGGAAGTGACGAAGATTTCGAGTATTGTTGAAGATTAAACATGTGGAATAGGAGCTACAAAGTTTATTTATATATTTTTTGTATTCCATATGTATTAATAGTTTTGCTACTAAAATTGACATAGGGGGAGATTGTTATAGCATTGCTCGGTCGAACTCGCATGTGTTTCTATCTCAAGCATGTTTGTCAATGTTAGTGATCAAAACTATAACGTCTTGATTTCTAGTCTACTATATCTCAGGTCTCGGACTAGGATAGAAAGTGTAGTTGAGCTCAAGAACTCCATGACAATCATCATACAAGACTAAGGACTACTCAGGGAACCAGTGGATCTTCATCGACTAAAAGTTATGTGGAGACTTGAACTTATCTATCACTCAAAAGTCTATCTACTCTATATCCTATCTTGAGACAAAAGTCGTATTACTATATAGACTAAGAATATACATATGTGACATTTCGAGCTGAGTATATCTCGCCTATCTATTTCTCGAAATGTGTGTTGGTAAAGCTTTCGCTTTAACCAAGTTCATCTTTGCCTAGTGACGAAAGTCATGTTATGTTTCAATCACTTTGGAAATTGCTCTGACTAGTTTGTGAATAATAACTATATGACATCCTCTGAGAATGTTTCAATGGTTGAAATAAGAGTTTGGACAATATAACCACTAGGGGATATAAACATTGTTGTGGTAACACATATATGTATAAGTCCTTAACACTTGAACCGAAGTTTGTGAACTTTGTTGATTAAGTGAAAACCGGAACTTGAGCAGTTAACCCAGTCAGCGAACTCAGTCCGCGAA
Source organism: Papaver bracteatum (assembly GCA_023529315.1). NCBI lineage: Eukaryota > Viridiplantae > Streptophyta > Magnoliopsida > Ranunculales > Papaveraceae > Papaver > Papaver bracteatum. The sequence goes on along the minus strand of JAJJWX010002758.1, from coordinate 1,462,138 downwards.
CGTGCATAGTTCTCGAACCCGAGAATTTTTGCTGGAGTTGTAGCTCAGTTTCAGTCCGCGAACTCAGTCCGCAAACTGACGGAAGTTCTCGAACCCGAGAATTTCTTCTGGAGTTTGTGAACTAGAACCGGTTAACTTGAGTCCGCGAACTTGAGTGGATATGTCTAAAAACGATGTTCGTGAACTTATCTAAATTATCTAAGGAATGCTATTGCAAACCGTGGCTTTATAGTTCATGAGTCGATTCGAGTGAATCACATCGTTTTTGCTTCAATTGTGTCTTGTGTAGTACATAAGATCTCATAGCAATTTAACAACTCTCTAACTAGTACATTTGAGTCATTTGTACTAGTTATGGTGAAGAAGAATATGGCTGATATGAAAGTTATCATTTGGCTAACCATTTGGTTGACTAATATTGAACCAACTATTGTACACGTTTGGGTATGGTTACACAAACCCAAAATCATCAAGTACATGTGTGTATGGCAATCTAAGTTTTCGATCTAATGTTTAAGAGATATTAGCTTGTATCTAATCAGGTTTTCATCTAATGGTGATTATTGAATGCTTTGTTACTAAGCTAACATTGATTGAAAACCCTGATTTGAAAGACTATATAAGGGAGAACTCTAGCAACTGGGAAACCTAATCCCCACACATTCTGTGTGATACTAGTTTGATAAGATAGAGTCGATTCTCCTTTAACCTTTGGTTTTCTTCTTCTAAAACCAGGTTAACGACTTAAAGACTTCATTGGGATTGTGAAGCCAGACATATACTACTTTTCTTGTAGTTTAGTGATTTGATCTTGCTGTTTCTATCGTACGAGTACAATTGTAATAATTGGCTTGAGATTTCTATCTTTGATAGGAACGATATAAAAGTAGTCACAAACATATTCGTCTCATTGTTTGTGATTCCACAATATCTTTTTTCGCTGCGTCGATTAAGACTATTGTGAGGTGATTGATAAAACTAAGTTGTTCTACGTGAATATAAGTCTGGTTTTATTGATTGGTTCATGTTCACCTTGATTTATCAAAAGACGGAACAAAACTCATAGGTTTATTCGTGGGAAACGAATTTATCTATCTTGTAGACTTTTCTGTATGAGACAGATTTGTTTGCTAAAGTCTTTGAATTTGGGTCGTAGAAACTTGTAGGACCAGAATATCGCTACAACTATGTCACACGGGATTAACAACACTTCTGCGAGCATCATCGCAAGCTCTTCAACAACACTTCTGCGAGCATCATCGCAAGCTCTTCAACAACACTTTGCGAGAGTCAGAAAATAATACAAAGAATGACGTAATAGACAACGACAGCATAAAACATGAGAAAGATGTGAAGATTTTGTAGTTAGAGAGAATTCTCGCGAGCACAAGGTGGGAGCTCGCGAGAGAAAGGCAGGAAATGAAAATTTTGTAGTTACAAAAGAGTCTCGCGAGCACGACAAAAGAGTCTCGCGAGCATGAAAAAAGAGTCTCGCGAGCACGACAAAAGAGTCTTGCGAGAACGATAGCAGATCTCGCGAGCACGACAAAAGAGTCTCGCGAGCACGATAGCGGATTATGCGAGGAGCATAGTAGATCCTGCAAGGAGCATAGCAGAAATCCTAAAAAATGGGTAAGATGAGTTGAATGTGAGCTGTCACCCACTATGAAGATACCTATATAAAGAAAAGAGCAGTAGAGAGAAAAAGGGAGAGATAATTTTAGAAGAGAGAGAGAGAGATTTTCCAGAGAAATATTAGGAGATAGAATGTATTTTTCTTTGTCATCTTCTTCCCCAAAACTAGATTTAGAACTCCATTAATGGAGATTATCAATGTAAATCAAGTGTAAACTTAAACGATTATAGTGAAGAATCATGGATGTAGATCATGTTGATCGAACCATGTAAAAAATCTTGGTGTCCGTTTATAGTTTTAGCAATTTTACTACCATTTTTATATGTAGATCTAGAAATTAATATCAAGATATGATAAGGGGTGTGTTGTAGGATTTCCTGCAACTACATTTTGGCGCTAGAAACACTACCTACTTGTCAAGTTGAAGAAGATTCAAAGAAATTGGCTATCATTAGAATTGGATCTCACTGGATTTAAAAACTTCAAGATAAAATATGGAAGCTACAACGAAAAATCATGATTATACAACAAATAGAGAGAAGGAGATATATTAAGAGGCAGCTGAAGAAAAGACCAGCAAAAATTATGTCAACAAATCATCAAAAAGGACAAATTTCTTCTCACTTTTCTTATTCTTTGTTTCATTTTTCGGATCTGAGAATTTCAAAACAAAAACTGGAAAGTAGATTTTTTATAAAACCTAAACTTTGCTTTTTGTAGAAATTTGATTTATTGAGGAAGTCTTGAATCTAAAAATGTTTTTGTTACGAATTTGTAGTAACCAAACCTCGTTTTACAAATCTGTTTAATGAATCTCTAAAAATGTCAAATTTCGATATTTTTTGTTGATTAGAGATTTACATTTCGTAAGAAAGTTTTCATTCTTCGCGGGGAGAAATCTAATGAATTTGGATCAACTAAATTGTTCAAACAGGACAAATTCTTTCTTATCTTATTAAATTATATGTTCATAGTATAGATCTGGAAGATTTTGAATTTTAGATGATTAATCTTTGTTTTTCACAAAAATTGCTGTTTAGTTGATATTTTGAATTCAAAAGAGTTTTGATCATCAATTTACGTCCATAAACCTTGAATTTAATCATAATTTTGACAACTAATGTGAACATGATTTTTGTGATTGAAGTCAAAGATGAAGGAATCAAAAGATCCAGTGAAATTTCTCTTTTGCGATAAGATACATCCACCAACTTATCAATATACAACGTCAGCGAATAAATGGATTAAACCAACACCAACATTTTAACAGAAAATTTAGATTCCAACGGAGGAAAAAGCACAAAGGACAAAGACAACACAGTGGATAAAAGAAGAAGACTAATGATTTATTCACCAAGTACTCCATCAAAAATCGCGAAGAAATCAAATGAAGTTACATCAACAAATAATTCTACAGGACAAAATCTCTTCTCTTTTCTAATTTCAAAAAAAAAAAACAAAAAAAAACGTACTTTTCAAGTTATGCGATTTTAAAAATAAAATAAAATTGATGATTATCCTTGTTTTCAATTTTATGAAGTTGATATAAAACTTGCATTACTCATAGTGATTGCTCATGAGGAATGAACTCTCGCAAGAAAGAAAGATAAAATAGCATGGCTAGAAAAGAGAATTGAAAGGGCCAAAGAGAAAGCTTATACAAAGGACAACTAAAAAGAATAAGTCACATGAATCTCGCCACTCTTTCACAAGTTGAAGACAGCGCAGTTGGTTGGGAAGCTTGAATGCAAACAACAGGTCGCGGGATCAATTCTTGCTCCTCGCAAGTTTATTTTTATTCAGCGAGATTTGCAAGTTAGCCTTTGATTATTTCGCAGATAAATCTCACAAGCAAGAGAACTAGCACAGTTGGTTGGGAGGCATGAATGCAAGCAGCAGATCACGGGATCGAGTCTCACCGCAACAATATTTTTTCATGATTTTTCTAAAGTTTCCTGACGAGAGGATAATAATAGTAAGATGACGATAGTATAACTTTCTATCGCAAACAGAAGCTAGTACAAATGGTCAATAGCGAAGTTAAGAAGTTCAGTATCGTAGGTTCGAGTCCCTCGCCAATCATACTTTTTCTTTTACTCATTTTTGAACTTCAAGGAGCGAAGAAATGGAATAGTATATCAGAACTAGGCCTTTCTTTCGCAAGCAACAAGTATCCCAAACGGTTAGAGAAGGAGTCTGCAAACTAGAAGACTTGGGTTCGAATCTCCCTCCTCGCAAAGAATTTTTTGCGAGGCAAAGAAAAGAGTTGGTGATTATCTCGCCAAGAATGAAGAAAGTTGACGAGAATTTCGCAAGATAGGTTAGAACAATTGGTATGGTGCAAGAGGCAGGTCAAGAGTTCATTTCTCATTGTTACTCATCTCTCAAGCAAACCATATACTTCGCGAGAAACGGCAGCAACAGAAAATCATATAAAAAGCTAAGTACCACTTCCTTGAATATTTTACTTACAAAAAATAATTTTTTTGATTTAAGCGAGGCAATCGCAAGATTTCAAAGAAAATTTCTAAGATTTCTAATATTTTCAAAAAAAATAAAAATAAATAATTAATTTACTAGAAGCGAGGCAGTCGCAAGATTTCAAAGAAGATTTCTAACATTTCTAAGATTTCAAAGATTTTTGATTTAATTTACAAAAAATATTCTATTTGCGATACAATTGCAAGATTTCAAAAAATTCAAAAGATTACAAAAAATGAAATCATCGCAAAAAATATACAGATCTCCAAAATTTTCAAAGATTTCCAAGATTACAGAAAACGAAATTATCGCAAAAATTTCTAAAATTTCTAAATTTTAAGATTTACAAAGAGCGATACAATCGCAAGATTTCACAGATTTCTCTACAATATTTCTTTTACAGAAAAAGATTTTTGATTTAACAATGCGATACAATCGCAAGATTTCAAAGAATATTTATAGGATTTCAAAAGATTTTAAAGAATATTTACTTCAAATATGGTGTTATGAGAATGAAAGAAGAAATGACAGAAATGAAAGAAGAACTCATAGAAATGAGCAAAACAAATTTTTATCAGAGCTGCGAGTGTAATCGCGAGATTATTCAAGATTATATAAAGAATTGACAGAAATGAAAGAATGAAGAAACGCGAGAATATCGCGAATAAAATTTCGCAGAGATTAATAGAATGGGACGAACCTTTATGGCGTGCACCCTAGCTCGCGAATAAAATTTCGCAAGAGGCAAATGTAAGACCTAATAGCGCGTCATATAAGGGGGTATCTCTTGACATGACTCAGGGATAAGGTTATACCGCTGCTGGAACCTGAGTTATGTAGATGTTGGGGTTAAAGAAAACCTATCCATGAGAGAGACCTTGGATTTCTAGATTTATAAGGTTATACCTTGGTTGGACGACCGAGGATCTCTTCTAAGGAGTGCAGAGTATGACCAAGGCGTCGAGGTACACGGTTGAGTCAAGGGTGCCCGGGGCGTACGAAACTACCCTGGCCATCTTTGGCAAGTCTTGGCTATGATGCACTCGGCCCGAAGAAAACCCCATTTAGGGTGCAGTCTTGTAACTATAAGCCATATAGGCATAAAGGACAAGAGGCTGCGAAAACAACTGGTTGTTGGCAAATCCGCATGGGAGGAGATAGTCTTGTATGGCCGATGTGCCCTCCTTGAAGGGTCAACCAGGGGGGAAGATAAGGGCGGCACCCTCCATTAGGGAGCTGATAAGTGTCTAAAGACGGCAATGTCATGGGGCTTTATGATCACAAGAACATTTAGGCCTGTCATACTAAGAAAATTATACAGAGGCAACCAGCCATAAGAGAAAAAAGATAAGATGAGATCAATGGGTTTTTACATGAAAGTGTAAAGACGTCCTGTGATTTCATCGCAAGACGGCAATGTCATAAGATGTAGTTCTCGCAAGGGAGCTTAAACTTATCATATTGTCGCAGAGATGTTGAAAAAATGTGGATAAGGCAAGATCAATGGGTTTTTACATGCAAATGTGAAGATATCCTGCGATTTTGTCGCATATACAAAAGGAAAATTGGCAAAATAAGACCTTTAACTAGGAAGGCAAAATAAGGCCAATAGAATAATCTCAAACATTAATTATTTTCTTTTAAGAATGCAGGAAAGATTTGTTCATCGCAAGAGAGATAGGAAGTACTATTTAGAATCTCTCAGAAATACTATTCAGAATTTCTCAGAAGTATTGTTCAATCTCGCAGCACTATTCATCGCAACACTATTTCAGGAGCACTATTCATAATTTCGCAGGGTTATTCAGAAACTCGCGAACACATTCAGAAACTCACAGATACATTTAGAATCTTACAGACACATTCAGAAACTTGCAAACTCATTCAGCATCTCGCAGACTATTCCAGAATTTCGCAGGAAATGTGATTATTTCGCAGAATATGATTCTTTTATTGCATGAGGCAGAGGCAAGATAAGAATTAAGAAACCATTCGTTCATTTAGCATTTTCTCAAGGATTCTACCTCCATAGATAAAGAACAGAGGCAACTATGGATTACCAAGAAAACATTTTATGTTCTTTATCTTCTCGGCAAGAATCATTTCCAAAATGGACAGGGATTTTCACCAAAAATGAAGTAATAATTTCGCATGAACAGAGGCAATACTTATGATTTTCATTCAAGGACGGATACTTCTTATATTTTGAGGATTGAGTACTTCTTATATTTCTTCAATAGTTAATACTTCTTATTTACTTAGCAAAGATATGGAATTTCACAAAAGAATAAAGGCAAGTACGTACTTTTCGAGTATAGTATTCTTTCGCTCGTTCCTTCATCAACAAAGATCAAAGACTACTACAACAACAGATTTTTTCTTAAAGATTACTTTTTCAAGCAATATTCAAGAAAAAAGAGGCAAGATGTAGGACCAGAATATCGCTACAACTATGTTCATGCGGGATTAACAACACTTATGCGAGCATCATCACAAGCTCTTCAACAACACTTTGCGAGAGTCAGAGAATAATACAAAGAATGATGTAATAGACAATGACAACATAAAACATGAGAAAGATGTGAAGATTTTGTAGTTAGAGAGAATGCTCGCGAGCACAAGGCGGGAGCTCGCGAGAGCAAGGCAGGAAATGAAGATTTTGTGGTTACAAAAGAGTCTCACGAGCACGACAAAAGAGTCTCGCAAGCACGATAACAGATCTCACGAGCACGACAAAAGAGTCTCGCGAGCACGATAGCATATTTCGCGAGCACGATAGCGGAGCCTGCGAGGAGCATATCAGAGCCTGCAAGGAGCATAGAAGAAATCCTAAAAAATGGGAAAGATGAGTTGAATGTGAGCTGTCACCCAATATGAAGATACCTATATAAAGAAAAGAGCAAGTGAGAGAAAAAGGGAGAGACAATTTTAGAAGAGAGAGAGAGAGATATTTTTCAGAGAAATATTAGGAGAGATAATGTATTTTTCTTTGTCATCTTCTTCCCCAAAACTAGATTTAGAACTCCATTAATGGAGATTATCAATGTAAATCAAATGTAAACTTAAACGATTATAGTGAAGAATCATGGATGTAGATCATATTGATCGAACCATGTAAAAAATCTTGGTGTCTGTTTATAATTTTAGCAATTTTACTACCATTTTTATATGTAGATCTAGAAATTAATATCAAGATATGATAAGGGGTGTGTTGTAGGATTTCCTGCAACTTCACAACTCTTGGTTGTGGGTGAGATCAGCTAAAGGAATCAAGTGCGCAGTATCCTGCTGGGATCAGAGGCGTATGAGCATAACTGTACTTTGGATCAGTGTGAGATTGATTGGGGTTCAACTACAGTCCAGACCGAAGTTAATTTTGAGTAGGCTAGTGTTTGTAGCGGCTTAATACAGTGTATGTTTAATCTGGACTAGTTCCCGGGGTTTTTCTGCATTTGCGGTTTCCTCGTTAACAAAATTCTGGTATCTGTGTTATTTCTTTTACGCATTATATTTTGTTATATAATTGAAATAATACAGGTTGTGCGTTGTTCAATCAATTAGAATATCCGACCTTATTGGTTGTTCATTTAAATTGATTGACACTTGGATATTGGTCTTTGGTACCATCCAAGTTATCTCTATTTGATTAGACTCGCGAATCACATTTGCTTGAGTAAATCAAATTGAGAGATTTAGATAATAACTCCTTGAGTATTTTCTATTGATTGAGTCTAGTTGATTCTCTAGAAAAACAACTCGGAGTTGTCCATCCAAATTGCTAATCAAAATATTGGGAGAGGTTGTTATACCCCCGCTTTTTTCGAAGTTGTTACAGTTGTGAATGGGTTTCTAGATGTTGATTGAGTACTATTGTGATGGCAGAAGATTGAATTCAGAGTAAGGGAGTCTGATGCTAGTTGAGATGGTGGTGCAGTCGATGATTTATAATGAGATTGCTGGGATTTTGAAATTAAGAGGGAGATATAATTGGGTACTAACCAATTGTGTAGAATGGATGACATATGAGCTGAAGGCAATGAAGTGTGCTGCAAGTTAATACTGCTCTTGTGTGTAAAATAAAGGCAGAAATAGAACTCAGAGAATGAAGCTGATTTATGTCAGTCTATAAATAAGTGTTGTTGTTGATGGAATTGGATTATGGTGGAGATGTTGCTGAGGTTGAGAATCTGATAAGGGTTAAGTGCTCATTAATCTGTGATGCAAGTGATGCTACTATGGAGTTGTGAAGACTGCAAAGATTGAGTTAAATCTAATGGAATTGAATATGGCTCTGGTGCTATGAACTGATCCAACTCAGGTGTAGTTTATTGATAGGTGTAGAATATACCTAATTTACTATCTAGTAGTTTATGCTTTCTTTGCTATTTTTCGTGTGAATTATGTATTTTACGTGTGTTTTTGAGTTATTAGGTACTTTGGAGTCGCACGGAGGAAAAGGAGAAGAAATCGTTCAATTTGAGCTAAAAGGGCAAAAAGGTCATTTCAGGGGCGGACACTATACGGATCCCAGTCAAGGTTAAGGGGAGGCCAATAGGCTAGCCCTTATCAGAGTAACCAACTATTATGGAGCACCAGCTTGGGGTGTATTTATTTGGGGCGTACTATCCACCCCAATAATTATCTAACCCTAAATCGAACATTTCTTTCGCTCCCAAATAATGAAGAAGAACTGAAATTGAGAAATGGGAAAATGGAAAGCTGCTGAGAGCTAGAAACCGAGAGATTGTACTAAGATGAAATCAGAGATGACAAAGAAGAGATCGAGAAAAATCAAGGGTGAATGAAGGTCATATGGTGATGTTAGATTCATAAATGGGTACTGTTTGGAGGAATCTACAGTTATGGAGTTAGAGAAGATGATTGATTTACAGGTGAAGGCAGTGGAGATGAATTAAAGCTGTGTGCAATTGGCACTGGCTAGTTGGTATTCTCGACACCAACTGAGATGGACTGACAAAGGTGGTATATGGCAATGAATGGGTGAAGCTCTGTTGGTAGACTGTGATTGAATGTTGAATGAAGTCTTTAGATGTTGCTGCAATGGGCCAGAATTTGAATTACAACTGATATGGGCAGAAGGAGATGATGTTGTTGAATTGGTGCAGCGTTATGGAGATGAATGGCAAGTTGGCACCGCAATGGACTGAAGTACAGGGAAGGTTGCGATGAAACGACCATAATGGTGGTGGCGAGAGAAGGCACGGCCAAGATGGCGTGTGCATAGCACTGGCGGAGTAAGATAGCCAACCAAAACCAGTCAGCCGAGTTAGCTAGCTGACTGGGTTATGACTCTGTGACTGACTCGAAGCTTGACCCAGTTGACTAACTAAGACCGTTAGTTTGACCTAACTGTAACAGAATCTTGGACGGAATATTCCTTGACCGGGGGAGAATCTCAGGTTGCCGGCGGTGACGGATTCCGGCCTATTTCCGGCCAAAAACACAGTTTTCCGGCGAGCAAAAGTTGCAGAATTTTGTGTGGATTTCTCTCATGGGATGTGAAGAGTTGGACTTGGAATTGAATGAAGAATTTGGCTTGAATTTGGAAAGAGGAGATGGAAGATTTGAGAAATACTTGGATTTGGAAGTTGAGCTACAAAAGGAAAGGGATTCTATTCCTTGGAAGATATGGAGAACATTGAAGCCTATAAATAGAGAAGTTCTCTACTTTTCTATACACACTTCCATACACATTGATACACTTTTACACAAACAACACTTTTCTTTTCTTTATTATTATTGTGTGAACTCCTTATCATGAGTAACTAAATTGATTGAGGATGAATTCCTAGTTCTTAATATGTTTTGAGTTTTTTTTAAATCTACTTTGAATTTTCAATTGATTATCGTTTGTTTTTGCTAATAAGAATGTTTATGCTTGATTGATATGTCGTTTAGGATGCATACTAAATTGATTTGTTAATTAATCTATAGCTAGTGAAAGTTAGGGGATAAGTAATCGTTTCTTGACTCTTTACACAAGTAGAAAACACAAGACCTTGCGGAGGGATTCCGTGGAGCAATTATGTGTGAAAACAACGCTAGAAAGTGGACCAAGCGAACCGAGTCTAACTACTAGTACTAAACCTAAGTTCATAAATCTTAATGCGTTTGGGGAATTACATCTTGTAAGCGAACCTCAAGGTGGTTCTTTTGAATAGAATCTGATAACTAAGCGAACCTGTTACTCAGTGAAATAAGGAATTTTGGGGTTAGCTAAGCGAACCTGCTATCCTACGGTTGGTGATAATCTGTGACTAATAAGAAGTGGAAAATAACATAACTTTAATCATTGTTTTGCAGCGAAGAAGGATTCCTTGATCTATTCTCTCTTATTGATTTCTCTTATCTTTTTAATTGCTTTGTTTATTTTATTTACTTTCTTAAATTCTTAACCAATACCCCCCTTTTGTGTGACAATTCTACAACTAGAATCTCGTGCTCCTCGTGGGATCGACCTTGACTTCCCTATATTACTTGTTAATTAGGTAGTAAAGTATTAATTAATTTGTTGTGGTTACGACACACGTACAAATTTTGGCGCCGTTGCCGGGGAGCATCGGATGATTTTAGTTGTTTTCTTTTTACTTTTTGCTTTATTCTTGCTTTGTTGGATTCTTTATCGTATCTAACTTAGTTTTTGAATTGTTTTTCAGGTACCGGTTTTCCATGTATGGTGGAAAAGAGCAAGCATATTACAACAATCAATACGATTTTCAACCTCAACATCATGGAAACTTCCAACCATCCTTAGGATACAATCAAAACCAATATTTTGGCTATGATCAAAATCCTTCGGAGCCTTATGGATATTATCATACATATCAACAACCTTATGACGGGTATGTAAGTAGACAATTACAAGGATGGACGGATAATTATGCTTCTAATACATTGTTTTCTAGTAATGTGCAGACAGAGAGTTGGGAATATACTCCTCTTCATCGTGTTTTTCCTTCACTTTTTAAGGATATACAATCTAGAAACTGTATACACGGTGGTAAGCGTGTGAATGTCCGTAAACTTGCACAAAAGTTATACAAATTGGAAGATGATGGAGACTCGGAAGAGCTTGTCGCAGAAATTAGTAGGACCATTCATATGGAACTTAAACGACGTCGGGATAAAGGTTATGAAACCGATGAAGATTCTTATTATGGTGATTCCGATAATGAAGATGATTGTGTTGAAAAGGACCAACCTTTGGAAACTTTTGATGACGCTAGTGTAGTTTACTCGAGCCTTGATCTTAATTATGATCAATCACCTATTCAAAAGGTAGATCTTGAGGAAGATGCATTTAGTTCTTGGAAAAAATTCCTTAGGGAAAGCTATGAGTCCGCGGAAGTGTATGAGCGTTGCAATAATGAGGAAGTTATTCCAACTCCGGATCATAATAACGATCCTTCACCTATTCAAAAGGAGGAGATTGTGTGTGAATTGCCTATTGTTGTAAACGGTGTAACACCCTCACAAGAAGATCTTAAAATTTACACCGAAGAAGATTTTATGAGAGAAGAATGGCCCAATTCCGATGATGAAGATGTTGAAGAGATGATGCTCGATAATGAAACCGAATTGATTGAATTTGTGGAAGACCCAATTGAACTTGCCAATGATTTTAATGATGCCGAGACTTTGGTTAAGGTAGAAAATGATGAGGAATGGTTGCAAAGTTTGATAGAGGACCACGATATGCAAGAGGTAAGTAATTCACTCGAATTTTTTAAGGATGAGGAGGATTCCTTAATACAAGAAATTGTGCAAGGTTTGTCTAACCCTTTGCATATTGATTCTTCTCCTTCACCTCTTATTGGTTTGAATGTATGTGCTTCGAAAGTATTTTTGAATGACTTTGTTTCTAGACATCCACCATTGGAAACACTTGATTTTAACACTATGCAGGTTTGCCAAGAGGAATGCATGGAAATTCCCAAATTCTATGTTCTTTATACACTTCCGAGTGTGGACAAGAATAAGTGTGGGGGAAATTTCTATCGAGATATAACTTTACTATTATTTTCTTGTGCTAATATTTGTATGGAGTAATTCTGTGCAAAACAAGTACCATGGGAGGATCCCCAAATTTTCCGGTTGTTAGTATATGGGGAATGAATCTTACAAGAGCCATGTCGGGCCGTCGAATTTAAAACAAGCGCTAAGTGGGAGGCAACCCACCGGTTTTGTATTTCTTATCCTTTTATTTTTCTTTTTATTTTCGTTTACTTATTTTTCTTGTTTCATATCATCTTAAGATTTCCCACCTTGACTTTACTTGGACGATTCAATTACATTGAGGACAATGTAAGGTTTAAGTGTGGGGGAGTGGCTAAGCATTTTTTTTTTGCATAAAAAAGAAGAAGAGAATTTTGCAATAAAACTTTCAACTTTTAGATATTTTAGAGTCACTAGCATGCTTCTAGGTATGATTACATAGAGAATTCTGACCGACATAATTGAACTTGGAAATGTTAGGGAACTACGTTCGATTTCTTGCTTGTTAGAGTGTTAAATAATGGATTTAATCATGCCGGTGATGCAAATTTGGTGCAGGGAGAAGTGCGTTATTAGAGTTGCTGATCAATCATTAGTGGAGACTACCCATTTTCATATCATGAGAGGCACGACCAGAAATTCTTCCATGACTAAAGAGCTTCTTTTGAGTGTGTGTCACCGTATGTTAATTCCGGGTAGAATGGTGAGCTACCCAATTTCACACCAATTTCAGCACTATTTTGATCTCTTGAGTGCTAATCTTTGTCAATCATGAGGGTGACGTCTATGATGAAAGCTACCTTCTTGTAGTTCGATTTGCAGTTAGCACCATTCTCTCGCTCGACAACAACGGGTCCATAGAAACACCACATCAACAACAAGGAGCGACATCAAAATCTACAAGGAAAGTTGAAAAGGTTCAAGGTTTGAAAGCAACAATGAAACAAAAAAAAAAGCAAATTTTTATATCCAAGTAAAGTAACATACAATGAGCGGATTTTACATACATGTTGAAGACTTAAAATGCAATGAGGTAATTCTATATCCAAGTATTAAGACTAATTTACAAAAGCGAACAAAAGCAAAAGGTGAAAATTATTGAAGGTTATGATTTCGAGACGATACAAGTTGTGAAGAATCAAGCGGTAAAGTACTTTTCCACGGCCATGGTTTATTTTATTTTTTCACTTTGTTATGTATTTTGTTTCTCTTGTCTAAAAAAAAAAAAAAGAATATATATATGAGACAAGAGAAATATCTATTATTGTTTTTTTTTTGAATAAGCCGTGGGGAAGGAAAATCTATAAGGAAGTTTCAAGCGACAAGGAGTTAAGGAAAAAAGTTACAAATTGTTAAGGATCTATGAAGCTAAAGAGTTTATCACCAATAGTTGAAGCCGAAGACCAAGAAGATGAAGACAAGGAGCGGAAGACATTTCTATTGGATTCCGTGAGAGTGGTGTTATCATAATTGGCAATCGGATGTGAAGGTAAGTAAGTAATCTCATCCTCGATATAAGTGGTTGATTTCCTTTCTTAGAGATCGTTAGAAAAATGGTTTTTCAAAATATTAAAAGATGTGGGTTTTTCAAAATTTCGGAAGTTATCCTTCCTACCATTCAACGTGTTGCAGGAATTCTATCTTCATTCCTACCTGCACACATGTGAGACCCATAAAAAAGCCGTCTTTTTGAGTGCAATTATCATAAAATCCTATTTTGGTGAGGCAGAAGTTGAGGCGAAATGCTTATTGATCGTTTCTCAAACACGTGTTCTCTCATTATGGTGTGGTTATTTCTCACTCAACATTTAAGAATGAGAATATGTTCTTTAGTATTTCTAACTTCTTATTACTAGCATGCATAATCTCTATGTCCTCATAACGTTTTGGATGATTGGGACGCTGGAACGCTTTGAAGTTGTAAGTTTTAGATTGATTTGCTCGAGGACTAGCAAAGTCTAAGTGTGGGGGAATTTGATAGGTGTAGAATATACCTAATTTACTATCTAGTAGTTTATGCTTTCTTTGCTATTTTTCGTGTGAATTATGTATTTTACGTGTGTTTTTGAGTTATTAGGTACTCTGGAGTCGCACGGAGGAAAAGGAGAAGAAATCGTTCAATTTGAGCTAAAAGGGCAAAAAGGTCATTTTAGGGGCGGACACTATACGGATCCCAGTCAAGGTTAAGGGGAGGCCAATAGGCTAGCCCTTATCAGAGTAACCAACTATTATGGAGCACCAGCTTGGGGTGTATTTATTTGGGGCGTACTATCCACCCCAATAATTATCTAACCCTAAATCGAACATTTCTTTCTCTCCCAAATAATGAAGAAGAACTGAAATTGAGAAATGGGAAAATGGAAAGCTGCTGAGAGCCAGAAACCGAGAGATTGTACTAAGATGAAATCAGAGATGACAAAGAAGAGATCGAGAAAAATCAAGGGTGAATGAAGGTCATATGGTGATGTTAGATTCATAAATGGGTACTGTTTGGAGGAATCTGCAGTTATGGAGTTAGAGAAGATGATTGATTTACAGGTGAAGGCAGTGGAGATGAATTAAAGCTGTGTGTAATTGGCGCTGGCTAGTTGGTATTCTCGACACCAACTGAGATGGACTGACAAAGGTGGTATATGGCAATGAATGGGTGAAGCTCTGTTGGTAGACTATGATTGAATGTTGAATGAAGTCTTTAGATGTTCTTTATAATGGGCCGAATTTGAATTACAACTGATATGGGTAGAAGGAGATGATGTTGTTGAATTGGTGCAGCTGGTTATGGAGATGAATGGCAAGTTTGCACTGCAATGGACTGAAGTACAGGGAAGGTTGCAGTGAACATCCATAATGGATGGGTGGCAGAGAAGGCACGTCCAAGATGGCCGTGCATAGCACTTTGCAGGAGTAAGATAGCCAACCAAAACCAGTCAGCCGAGTTAGCTAGCTGACTTGGTTATGACTCTGTGACTAACTCGAAGCTTGACCCAGTTGACTAACTAAGACCGTTATTTTGACCTAACTGTAACAGAATATTGGACGGAATATTCCTTGACCGGGGGAGAATCTCAGGTTGCCGGCGGTGACGGATTCCGGCCTATTTCCGGCCAAAAACACAGTTTTCCGGCGAGCAAAAGTTGCAGAATTTTGTGTGGATTTCTCTCATGGGATGTGAAGAGTTGGACTTGGAATTGAATGAAGAATTTGGCTTGAATTTGGAAAGAGGATATGGAAGATTTGAGAAAGACTTGGATTTGGAAGTTGAGCTACAAAAGGAAAGGGATTCTATTCCTTGGAAGATATGGAGAACATTGAAGCCTATAAATAGAGAAGTTCTCTACTTTTCTATACACACTTCCATACACATTGATACACTTTTACACACACAACACTTTTCTTTTCTTTATTATTATTATTGTGTGAACTCCTTAGCATGAGTAACTAAATTGATTGAGGATGAATTCCTAGTTCTTAACATGTTTTGAGTTTTGTTTAAATCTACTTTGAATTTTCACATGATTATCGTTTGTTTTTGCTAATAAGAATGTTTATGCTTGATTGATATGTTGTTTAGGATGCATACTAAATTGATTTGTTA
This sequence comes from Papaver bracteatum, assembly GCA_023529315.1. NCBI lineage: Eukaryota > Viridiplantae > Streptophyta > Magnoliopsida > Ranunculales > Papaveraceae > Papaver > Papaver bracteatum. The sequence continues at coordinate 1,446,410 of JAJJWX010002758.1, read as the reverse complement.
ATTAATCTATAGCTAGTGAAAGTTAGGGGATAAGTAATCGTTTCTTGACTCTTTACACAATTGGAAAACACAAGACCTTGCGGAGGGATTCCGTGGAGCAATTGTGTGTGAAAACAACGCTAGAAAGTGGACCAAGCGAACCGAGTCTAACTACTAGTACTAAACCTAAGTTCATAAATCTTAATGCGTTTGGGGAATTACATCTTGTAAGCGAACCTCAAGGTGGTTCTTTTGAATATAATCTGATAACTAAGCGAACCTGTTACTCAGTGAAATAAGGAATTTTGGGGTTAGCTAAGCGAACCTGCTATCCTACGGTTGGTGATAATCTGTGACTAATAAGAAGTGGAAAAGAACATAACTTTAATCATTGTTTTGCGGCGAAGAAGGATTCCTTGATCTATTCTCTCTTATTGATTTCTCTTATATTTTTAATTCCTTTGTTTATTTTATTTACTTTCTTAAATTCTTAACCAATACCCCCCTTTTGTGTGACAATTCTACAACTAGAATCTCGTGCTCCTCGTGGGATCGACCTTGACTTCCCTATATTACTTGTTAATTAGGTAGTAAAGTATTAATTAATTTGTTGTGGTTACCACACGCGTACATTTATAGGGAAATGGTGGTGCTATATTGCAGATGCAGAACAAGGATGGACTCAGGTTGTGTTTGAGTGGAATATTGAGCTGAGCAGGGAATTGCAGAACATGGGTCTAGATTGAAAAGATATGCGGGTTTGATGGATTGCTGGGTGAAATTGAGATGCAGGTGGTAGCTGGTGCAGTTGATGTTGCAGTGCAAGACTCAAAGAAATGATGAACTGAAATTGCTTGAATTTAAAGGGCTGGCTAGTAACTTGTGATGCAGATGGAAGTTCTCAGCTGGATGTGAAAGTGCGAAGAAATAAAGATGCTTGCAGTGGATGAACTAAGTCAAGGCAGAGCTGGGTTTTAGTGTCTGCAGATCTTGGACGAGAATGGAGATGAAAATCAATGCAAGTGGTGATGTTTACTAGTACCTGCAAAGGGGGGTTGTTTTAACATCAATAATAATGGTTTGTGAACGATGGTGTATGCAGGGATGAATATGAGTGTTCGACAATGAAGTTAAGGGCATACTATGGGGCTGTGTTCGAATAAGAAGCGGCAGTAGTAATTGATATACAATGGCGTTCAAGATTCATCTCATCTGAGAGGAGATAGAAGACTATAGACATCTGTGGATTAGTTGAATTTGTATGGAAAGCTCGGATGTGAATCAAGACATTTGTAGCTGCTAGTGAACTAAAATAAGAAGGTCAGGAAATGAGAAGTTATTGTCGTGGCCGAGTTGGTTGTATTCACATCAGTGGAAGAAGGTTAGCATGTTGTCGTTCAAACAATAAAGGCATTTATGATTGCATGATCGAAAACTAAAGATCAAGGCAAAATGTTAGTTGTATTTGAAGGGTTAGGCGATGTTAATTGGCTTGGCAGGGAACGAGGTGAACCATATAGATCTGTTTGGGTTCGATAGGTGCTTCGAGAAGGAAATGAGAATTATAAAAGGCTTGGATGGCCATGGAAAATTAGTTGGCTGCAACTTTCTTACTAGTGGTGGTTGTTATGTCCGTGCAGGCATGAAATAAGAATGGTTGGCTTTGTTTTTGGTGTTGGTTTTTGTATGGCCTGAGAATGGGATTAAAAGAGCTTTTTTACAAGGAAGCAAACACTTAAGATGCTGGTGTTGAGGCTGGAGTGTGGAGTATAGGGTAAGGAAGATGGTATTTCGATTTTTACTCAACTTAGACAACGAGTTAGACTGGGAATTAACAATGAATGGAATGGCAATAGATTTGTTGTATAAAATTAATGGAGGTATTTCTTGAGAGAGTAAAAGCATGCAGTGGTGAACTGAGTTTGATGGTTGCATTTGGTTGAGATGTGTTGATTGGTCGAGCTGATTGGTGGAAAAAGTGATGATGCAGATGGACAGATATCGGTGGTGATAAGAAGTTCAGGGAAATTGGTAGCGAGCAAAAACTGGTGATTATATGCCAATGGTTTCAACCGGTGGAGGAAGGTCAAGGAACATCAGCTGGAGTTGTGGCCAGATTTGGCAATGAAGTCTAATATTGGGTATGAGTAAATAAATGCTAGGATTGATACAATTGCAGGTGGCACTGATGAGGATTGTTGAAGCTTATGGCACTGGTTTGTGTTGAATTGGGAAGCAGGGAACTTGAGTATGGTTGTGACAGGGTGGTTGTGCATGAGAACAAGGTTTGCAGGAAGATTTAGATAGATGGATGGCAGTCGGAGCTACAGAGATAATACAAGAGTTAGAGGTGCAATGATTTGAGCCGGTTATGTTGGTTGATAAACCTACAGATATAACAGTATGAACTGAATTGTGATTTTTTCAAAGTTTTCGTAGTAGTAATTAAGACTCGTTCTCTCAGACTTGCGAAGATTAAATTTAAAGGTTTAATTAAAATAAATAAAAAAAGGCAAGAGTTACTGGGCCTAGGATTCCACCGAATTCATATCAATAGGTTCAAGTTATTTATTCTCAAAAATTAAAGCTCAATAAACAAAATAACGCCGACTCTTATTTTTGCCAAGGTAGACTCTCAAAAGATTAATTGTATCCCCTAAGAATAGATTATCTAAACAAAGCATAACCTATCTAATTGAATGACAACCAATTTAATCAAATCATAATTCTATTTTAATTAGTGCAAAAGTCAAATAGAAAATAAAATAAATTCACCCATGTATGAAGTTCGGCTTCCTCCGTCGACCCAGTGTAGGGGTCTAGCTTCTCATGATGAAAACACACTCAAAAATATAAATCATAGCTCAAATGGTGTTTTTATTCAAGAAAACTAAGTAAACAAGGATTCACAACACTTTGTAGGCGTCACATAATACACTGTTACAACTAAACAATTATTGCAAAGAACTGTTACAGTATACGATAATTTAAAAGTGATGTAGTCACTGTTGATATGTCGCTGCAAAGACTGTTGCAAAACCGAGAATAAACCACGGTTTTTAACGATAGGCTTTGGCAGCTTAATTTTCTTCGGGCTTTCTTCTCAATAGCAGCATCAGAAAGATTACTGAAACTTGATTTTTCTTCCTCTGCAACTCTATGTTTTGGCCCCAAACACTCGACACCCTTCTCTGAGTCATGTAGCTCCTATTTAAACCTACAGCAGCATCAAATCTTCGAGTTAATTACCACATATTTTCCATTATTCCTTTTTATTCTCCTCGGTCTGTCACGGGAATAACTTTCCTTTTTATTCTATTTCCATGTCTTCTGGTGATGTACACGACCCAAACACGTTCGTTGCATGACTCTTGGATGAGTTAAACTCTATTCAGCCACGCGCTACTTCCAAAAATATCGTAACAGAATGTCTAAGATATTTTTTACTATGTTTTCCTTCAAACTCTACGTAGCCTCCTGTTTCTTCGAATTTAAGGAACTTACCATCCCTGTTTAGTCGTAACAGGGTGGTATCAATCCAAAACAAGCTACAAATCCAATTAAAACACATTGTCATTCAATGCATAAGATCTCGAATAATTTTCTTCCATGTTTTCTTCAATCCGATGATATAGACCAATTTAATCTGTTTTAATGGACATCCCATCCCTGTTTAATCAAAACAGGACATCCTATGCCAATTCCATCTATTTAATCTCCTTTAAACACATCCATAATCTTCCACAAAACTTTCACAAATTCAAATATTTTTTCCCCGCCAAAACTGTTCTTCACGAGTAAGAAGATGGTCGCCCCTTAACCAGCGATGGGGTGCGAATAGCAGTTGGCGCCTGGGGTGCAAACAGTGACTGAGGTGTCCCTTAGAAATTTAGGTGCCCCTTATCCAAAATGAGTGTTTGTTTAACATGTGTCCTCCGGGGGTACAAAAACCACTTTTCGAGCAACTTTCTCCATAAGAGCTTATTTCACAAAAACACCTACAAACAAGTTTATTAGTGATAAAATGAGTCCTAGCTAATGTATTTATGGGTGAAAATGCGTCGCACTTGCGTGCTTATCAACGCCTATGACAACGATCAATAGACTCAAACGAAGTATTAAGAAAGCGAGAAAAACTGCCGCAATATGTAATACTTGTTCTCCTCTTATTAATTCCCTTGAAAAATCTTGTGATTTTTCTAATGTCAGAAAAAGGGACGATGTTAATACCCTTGATGAGCTTCATGTTTGTCAAACTACAACTTGACTACTGACTAATGAGTATCCTCTTTGAGACTATATGAGGATGCTCATAATTCTTGAGAAGTTATTCTTCTTGTCAAAGTGGTCTATGTTGTATCTGTTTTTTTTTTCACTTAAAAATATGATCATCTACCTGTTGAGCCCTGCTCCAGTTAATTATTATATATGTAATATTTTTGATCAATAACTCTTGAGAAAAATTCATTTTGTTGCTCACCTTGAAAACCCTCGTGGTTCTTCCTAATGACAGTTTATTTGTTGTCTATCAACAACTATCTTATGTTCTTCCGAGCTAAGATTTTATGTCAGTATGTTTAGAATTGGTCTTTGATGTTTTATCAAAACTACTTCTAAATTAGGCTCCATTGTTCTCTTGTTTTTAAACCCGGTTCATAACCATGAGTGTACGTGCACCTGGGCCATTATTGAACGTAAATGAGTGTTTGTGGGTGAAAACCGTTTCTGCTGATTTTGGTGATTTTAGGTGTTGGGTGAGAATCGAGTCTAGACCCTAAAAAATGCACTACACGGGAGTACTTTTGATTCGAGAGATCAATCTGTACAATCCTGACCTAAACCAAGAAATGGTCGTTCCAGGCTTGCTTCGGTCATAAAATGAATGAGAAGGGTTGGTCTTAGGGAGGAAAGCGAAGAGAGTGTTGAGACCAGAATTGTTGATTCTGAAGGTGTTGTTGTTTACGAATTGTATCCAAAAGTAGAACTGGCTAGCAGAATGGAAAGCTACCAGGTGATTTCTGGATACTATATTGTTGCCGACCAAAACCCTATTGTTTGGTGAAAATAAGTGAAGCCTATTTATACAAGTCATATTGAAACCTACCCTGGTCTCATAGGAAGTGGAAACAATTGAGTGGTGGAGGAATAGAATAACGTGTAACCGTTAGACGTTATGCTTCCATGATGAAGGAAGTGAATTCGTGTAACCGTCAGTCGTTACGCTTCCATGATGAAGGTAATGAATTGTTTACACCGTTACTTTTCACCACCACTAATTGTCCTACTTCATTCCAATTTCTTGTAACAAGCGCATTGCAAGCCGTACGCTGTAAACCGCCAGATCAATACCCTGATGAGTATCCCCCAGTTTGTGACATGTTTGATATCTCGAGTGTTTTCGTGGAAAACATGTAGCAGGTTGCTATGTGTGGCAAGTCACAGTCAATAGACTTTGCCATATGAAAATAGCATGTGATACTATTAGGCTTTCCTTGGTCGGCCGCCTAAAACTTGCCACAAGTCCGCCAGTTTGGTGGCAAACTTGAATGGCTGAGATTACATATCATGAGGAAGGGTGGCCATTGATTATGGCCACATATTTGTTGTGTATCAAAGTGACGCCATTAACATAGTGGAGCCTAGCGTAGTTGGTTTCCTGGAGCTTTCCGGAAGTCTGTCAGTTCAGTGGCGAACTTGGATGGCTGAGATTGCATTTCATGAGGGAGGGTAGCCGTTGATTATGGTTACCTTGTGTTGACGCCTGATAATGGCGCATGTGCGTTTTGGCGTACGCCAGTGGTAATGTAGTATGGCTGGCATGGCTCGTGCATGCTAGTGGCACGGTGGTGCAAGTGGCGCCTGGCGTAGCCATGGTCACTATATTTATGCGGCTGGTCGCCTAAAACTTGCCACAAGTTTGTCAGTTCGGTGGCGAACTTGGATGGTTGAGATTGCATGTAAGGACCCTCAAGCTCGTCAATGCTATTTGACTGGTCTAATATTAGTCAAGAGACGAATTAATCGCTAATGACTCGATTAATTAGAGATGAACCTTAATTAATAGATATTAATCTAACAATGATCTAGATACGAAACTAGTATCATTGAACAGGTCTCGAAATGTTAAGCGAAACAAACTAATCGAAGGTGTCATTCGGATACCGGACGAAGAAGATATCACTGGATTAGTACGAAGAGTAAAATTGTCATTTCGAGGATAAACCTCCTGGCTTCCCTTAACCGTTTCTTGGGTGCCTTTATCATTTTGGTTGGCCTTATCAGCAAAACGTGTCGATAGAAGCTCATATCTTCTCTTCGCTTCTTATTTCTTCTTCTCCCATCATTTTCTTTCTTTTCTTCTCCGTTTCTTCTCGGTAGTAAGTGAGTAATAAAATTGAGTTTTGATTTGAGAGATAGAGTGATAGACAATCGATGAAATAGAGCAGATTAGCTAGGAGGTATACTGATGTTGATGAAGAGATGAGAGGGGAGTTGATTCATGGTCAAACAGAGCTAGGGCTTCATCTGATTTTGAGGTTGTTTAGAGTAGGATAAGTTTATTGGGCCGATGATTGATGAGAATTAATAGGGGTTGTTGTTGAAATATCGATTGGAGGCTATTTTGTCGAGGAATCACAAAATCAGGTAAATTAGGGTTCCTGAATTTGAAGTTTAAAATGTATGGATTTGATTGAGTTTGCTTTTTGATTTTGTTATGAATTGTTGGTTTATTATATGGGTTTATCTTCTTTTTGAGTTAGAGTTGTTAGGATAGTCAGAGAACTAGAATTTCATGTATTGTGTTAGGAAAACTCAAGATAATGGAGTAAAGAAGGTAACTCACTATTTCATTCCTGAGAAAACAGTGTACTGACTCATTCCTGAGAGATCAGTATTCTTAGATAAACTGTACTCTGCCTCCTTACAAAACAAGAGAAGCAAATATAAAGAATAAACCCTAAACAGACCACAGATTCACAGATCCGGGCCGTTGGATCTAAATAGCTTAATTAATGTAACTAAGCGGTTAATTAATCCTAATTACTACTAACTGTTTTTACTACTACGTAACACCTACTGAGGGAACTCCAGAACAAGATAAGGGCAGCTCATTACATGACAATACTCTCCCCAAAAAAACATCCTTGTCCTCAAGGATAGAACTTTGGGAAGTGAGCTCTGATATGCGCAGTATCCTCCCATGTAGCGTCTTCTACGTTTGAGTTGGCCCACTGAATGAGTAGCTAAGGAACATCATTATTGTTGCGCATAGTAACCCTCTCCCCTAGTAGTGTTGTTGGTTCCACCTTAATATGTCCTTGCTGATCGACTAATGGCAGAGTGGGAGTTGGAGTAACAGTAGCTCACAGCTTCTTCTTGAGCTGAAAGACATGGAAGACCAGATGTATCCTTGATTCAGAAGGTAGTTGTAGCTTATAAGCCACTGACCCAACCTTCTCTAGCACCTTAAAAGGGCCATAATACTTGGAAGATAGCTTGAGGTTTCTTCTCAAAGCAATGGAGGTCTGCCTGTAAGGCTGTAGTTTTAGATATACTTTTTCCCCCACTTCAAATGATCTATCAGTCCTACTCTTATCTGAGAAGAACTTCATCCTTTCTTGAGACTTGAGAAGATTTTCCTTGAGTAAGCTGAGCATCTAATATTTTTCCTTAATATATTCTTCCACATTTGCAACAGCTATTGTGACTGATAGTGGAAATGCCAGATATGGTGGCTGATATCCATTGAGTGCCTTAAATGGAGTCATTTTTAAAATAGTGTGGTAGTTGGAATTATACCACCACTCAGCTAAGGGTAACCACTTGCTCCAAGCTTTAGGTTGGTGGCTTGTCATGCATCTCAAATAGTTTTCTAGGCAAGCATTTACCCTCTCAGTCTGCCCATCTGTCTGAGGGTGGTAGGCAGTGCTGGGATTAAGGCTGGTACCAATTGCTTGGAATAAATCTTGCCAGAAATTTTTGATGAAGATTTTATCTCTGCCAGAAGTAATGGAGATGGGCAATCCATGGAGCTTGAAGTTGTTGTTGAGGAATTGTTGTGCCACTGTTAAGGCAGTGAAGGGGTGGCTAATGGAACTGAAATGGCCATATTTGGTTAGTCTATCTACAACTACCAAAGTAACATCTTTCCCTCCAGATTTTGGCAAACCTTCAATAAAGTCCATGGTAATGTGTTTCCATGCACGCTCTGGTATAAGTAATGGTTATAGAAGACCAGCTGGGTAGGTGTGTTCCCCTTTGTTTCTTTGGCACACATCACATGTGGATACAAATTCAATAATGTCATTCCTCATACCTGGCCAGTAGAAGTAAGATTTTTCCCTCATATAGCTTCCCTGAATGCCAGAGTGCCCTCCAATAGCTGAGGCATAAATGGAAGTAAGTATGGAGTGTCTTATGCCATTCCCAGCTCCCACATAAATATTCTCCTCATGCCTTAATATCCCATTTGTATAGGAGTAATTATTAACAGCATCAGCAGATATAAGTAACTTAGATATGATAGAGATGGCAGCTTCACCATCTTCATAACTCATGATAATATCTTTATCCCAAGTAGGTTGAGATGTTTTGATGATATTTAGGGTTGAACCTGGTAACCTTGATAGAGAATCAACAACTTTGTTCTCCATCCCTCTTTTATATTTGATCTCATAATCAAATCCCAGTAATTTCATGAGCCATATCTGTTGTAATACAGTGGACATTTTCTGCTCCATAAAATACTTGATACTATGTTGGTCATTGCGAATGATAAAGTGGTTTCCCAGCAAATAAATCCTCCATTTAGTGACTGCACTTATTATTGCTAACAGCTCCCTCTTATATGTAGAGAGACCTAGAGACTTAGGCCCCAATGGTTTTCTGTAAAAGGCTATTGGCCTTCCTTCATGCATCAGCACAGCACCAATTCCCCTTGCACAAGCATCTGTCTCTATTGTGAATGGATTTGAAAAGTCTGGAAGTGCCAAGATTGGTGTGCTACTCATGATTTGTTTCATCTCATTGAAAGCATTCTCAGCATCTCCAGACCAAGAAAATGCATTTATCTTTCGAAGATCAGTTAATGGTTTACATATGGTACCATAACCTTTGACAAACTTCTATAGTAACCTGTGAGGCCCAAGAAACCTCTCAGCTCCTTGATGCAAGTGGGTGTAGGCCAAGTGACCATGCTGGATATCTTTGAGGGGTCAGCTGCCACTCCATTTGCTGTGATAATGTTCCCCAGGTACTCTAACTCATTCTGACCAAAGTAGCACTTAGATTGTTTTGCATATAGTTTGTGCTGCCTTAACAAAACTAGAACAATCCTTAAGTGTTTCACATGTTCTTCTTGGGAGGGGTTGTAAATGAGGATATCATCAAAGAAAACCAGCACAAATTTTCTCAAGTATGGTTTAAATACTTCATTCATGAGTGCTTGAAGCTGGGGCATTAGTCATCCCAAAAGGCATCACCTTAAACTCGTAGTTCCCTTCATGAGTTATAAAATATTCTTTTGAATATCATCTAGGTGCATTAGAATCTGATGATACCCTGACCTGAGATCTAGATTTGTAAACACCACTGCACCATTTAGCTTATCTAGTAGTTCTTCAATTATGGGAATGTGAAATTTATTTTTGATGGTGATATCATTAAGTCTTCTATAGTCAACACAAAACCTCCATGTGTTGTCCTTCTTTTTCACCAAGAGAATTGGAGCTGCAATTGGGCTATGACTTGCTTGGATAACTCCAGTTTGTAACATTTCTCTGACTAGTGATTCAATGCCAGCCTTTTGAGCTTAAGGAAACCTGTAGGGCCTTAGACTGATGGGTATTGAATTTGGGTTGAGTGGTATCTTATGATCCAGTGTTCTTAGTGGGGGTAGAGACTTTGGCTATTCAATGACATCAGTGAATTCTTGTAGTAGTTGTTGTATAGGATGTGAAGTTTCCTCTTTGGGTAATGCAAGGGAGATAGAGAACAGTTGCCCTAGTACTCCATGGGTACTCTTCTTAAGGAATTTTAAAACAACACTGCAGCTTATCATCTTCAATAAGGCCTCTCTCTTACATTATAGAGTGTAATCTTTTTCCCTTTGTGTACAAAGCTGATGCAAAGCTTCTCAAAATCGAATACCACATCTCCCAAAGTCTTCAGCCAATCTGCACCCAAAACCATGTCACAACCCCCAAGAGGTAAAAACCTCAATTCCCCACTGAATTTACTTCCTTGTATTGACCATTGGAGCTGCTTGCACATTCCAGAGCTAATGGTTCTATCTCCATTTGCTATAGTAACTAGTAATTAAGTTGTTTGTTCTATTGGGAATTCCAGCTGCAGAGCTAAATCCTTTTCAATGAAGCTATGAGTGCTTCATGTGTCAATCAAAATAGAGATGAACCTCTTCTTAACATACCCTGGTATCCTAATGGTCTCACTGTTAGCACAACCTATAAGAGCATGGAGGGATATCTCCATATCTATTTCAACTAGAGAGTCAGCATTCTCTTTTCCTCTATCTCCTTGCAAGTCTTCATGCTCTTGTGGTTTATCTTGCTCATCTAAGGCTAGCATATACAATTTTTGTTGCTTATACTTGTGTCCAAATGTGAACTTCTCATCACAATTATAGCATAACCTTCTTGACTTCCCCTCCTTCAGTTACTCATAAGTAAGTTTCTTAATAAGAGAATGATTGGGGTTTGATGTGGAGGAGCTGGGATGGAAAGATGGCCTTGTGAGGTGTTTAGGAGCATTTGATACTGTGTTTTGGATAGTATTTTTGATGAAGTGGATGGTAAGTAAGAAGTGGTAGGGTTTGTAGGAAGATTTAATTTTCTTTTGTTGACCCCTCTACAAACAGTTCTTGTAGCTTGGCCAATTGGAAGGCTTCTGATAATGTTGAGGGTTTAAACATTTGTATAGTAGTTATTATTTCTTCCTTCAACCCACTCATGAAACTAAGAACAAAATATGCCTCAGTCATGTAAAGGTTTTTACTCAACATAATGGCCTTGAGGGTCTCAAATCTTTCAAAATAGTCCTCTACATTAGATATTTGAACAAGTTTGTTGAACATGCCCACATAATTATCATTCGCTATATCTTCAAAACGAGTACAAACTGCAAGAAAAAAATGAGACCAAGTGATAGGACCCTTACCAATCTGATAGTCAAAGAACCAAGAATATGCTTTACCCTCCATGTATAAAGAATCAATACCCACATAGTCCTTCTCTTCAATGCCTCTGTTGATAGAGAAGAATCTTTCGCATTTACGAATCCATCCCTTTGGATTGTCGCCATCAAATCTGGGAAAGTCCAACTTTGGGGGTCTGTGAGAGATGTAGTTATTGTGAGAGATAACATGCGTATCGTCATCAAGTACGTCCTCTATGTAATCATTATCCCCTATCTCTCCATCTACTACCTTATTCTTGAAGTTAGCTGCAATAGTATTTAAAACTGCTGTTGTACTTTTCTGTGATTCAGTGTTCTGAGTAGTGAGTGTAACTTATCAGCTTTCTATGACTCGTCCTTTCTTTGAGTAGCCTCACGATCTTCTTTTTATGATAGCTCTTCTGTCAGCTTTGTAAATAATGATTTCATTTCCTTAGTATGATTTTTAAATTGCCTTTCTAACTCTTTAATCGATGGTACTTTCATGGCAGATATGACCTGCTATTGATACCGGTTGTTATGTAATAACAAGAGATATAAACACAAGACTCAAGTGATAAGGAAAAATCAAGATAATGGAGCAAAGAAGGTAACTCACTGTCTCATTCCTGAGAGAACAGTGTACTGACTCATTCCTGAGAGATCAGTATTCTTAGCTAAACTCTACTCTGCCTCCTTACAAAACAAGAGAAGCAAATATAAAGAAGAAACCCTAAACAGACCACAGATGCACAGATCCGGGAAGTTGGATCTAAATAGCTTAATTAATATAACTAAGCGGTTAATTAAGCCTAATTACTACTAACCGTTTTTACTACTATGTAACACCTAATGAGGGCACCCCAGAACAAGATAAGGGCAGCTCATTACATGACAATTGGTTGCCGTTGGTAGGTAGTGAAACGATGTTGGTCATAAACTGTAAGGGTTTGGTGTTTGTTTGGAAGAGATTCAGGATTGAAGATGCAGGTGGAGCTGTAAGTTATAATGGGGGTGGTTTTAGATGATGCAAATGGGTTTGGTGGTATGAATTTACAGGAAGGAATGAAAATTGGAGTTGTTTTTGAGATGATGGAATTGTATTGAGTTTCAAATGAAATTTATAAGAATGAAGAGTGCATGGCCATGGTATGAAGTTGAAACTTTATAGTGTTGAACTGAATTGGGTTGAAGAAGTTCATTGCTTAGCTGCAATTATGAATATATGGTTGTGAAGGTGATGGTCTGAGAACTAATGCTGATGAGAAGAATGTTTGAGTGTTGGTTGGGCTGAACTGATGGGTACTTGGTGTTGAATGGGATTATAGATGAATGTTTAGGATTCTGCATAAGGAGTAAATATTGTAGGTTGGCTGAAACTGTGTCATTATATCTGGAAATAAATTAGAATTATTGGGTGGTTTAAGTGGTTGCAGTTCATGGTAATTGTTGGTGGAGGAAGTTGTAATAGTGTTGAACTGAAGTGAATGGAATCAGTCCATGAATCAATTACAATTATTGTATTTTGAAGCTGCAAATATGAACAAATGAAGATCTGAGATTACATGGTATGCGTGGATATTATAAGGCTGTGATGTTTAGATTGATGTGATCCGACTGAGTTAGTATTGATGTTGTAAGTGACGAAGGTTCAAGTTAAATGCTGAAGATTAAAAGTCTACTCAAGATAAGAAGACAAATGCATATTATAATTGTGTTTGGTGATTGAAGTATTTGAGATTGAGTCGTTTGTGTAGGATTGGACTGTGTGGGCTAAATGAATTGAATTTGTTGGAATTACAAAATTCTTAGGTTAGATTTGATTTTGGTGCGGAGTATGAGATTAGATTAGATCAGATTGTATGTTTATGCAGTTGTGTTGGTTTTCAGTTGTATTGAATTATAGAACTCTATTAGTCTTTCCCTTGGCTATGTTTTTATCTTTGTTAGCTAAGTCAGTTGTGTGACTCAGATCTTGTTCCATCTGACTCAGTTTGTCTGACTGAGTCGACTCACCTGAATCAGTCTATATGACTGAGTTGACAGTTGACCTGACCTTGAATTTTTTACTAGACTTTGACCTGGACTTAGAAGTTGACTGTTAGTTGAATCATTTGACCATCAGTTGACCCAGTTGGATCAGCACTTGTGTAATGGGCCGAGTCTAGTGGACTTGGGCTTAGTGCCATATATTCTTAGTTTGATGTTTTGGACCTCTATGGTCTGAATTAGCTTTTGACTTGTTCTAAAAAGTTGTAGATCTTCTCAAGACTTATTGAATGAACTGTAGAATTAATCTAATTGGATTAACATACCTTAGATGTGCTAAAGATATACAATGAAAAGGTGTAGAATCATTAATGGGCTTAGAACCATTAGATAGTTCACTTAGCCTATAACTAGGAAACTGTATGAGATTATGTTATGAGCCTTGTATGAGCCTTTTGGATAATCTTTAGAGTGCTTGTGTGATTAAAAATTAGTCATTATTAACAACGATCGATTCAAAGGATGATCATGTAGACTTCGGATCTCGAGGTAGGCAAGGCTTGTCATCAAAAGAGGTGGGAATCGATAACGAACTCTCGTGTATTCATTATTGTTTTATAAATCTATTTATATTGCGAAAGGCATGCATATCTTTGCTAGTATATGATAGTGTATGCATGTATTATATGTGTGTAGTACAAACTAGTTTTCTTTTACATTTTGGGATGTGATTGGATCTTTAGAAACAACTGATATCTGTGTTTTGGGAGTATTTACTTATCTTCAAAAAGTGATTCTTTCCATTGACTGGAAAGTAGTTACAAACTTTACTTGTTGTTAGCACGTTAGGAAACCTTTTCCTTTTGATTGGTGTGAGATGTGTGCCCCAAAACGTTATATCTATTTTTATGCTGTATAGGAGTGAAAATTGCTACCACTAGTAAAATAATAGGCGGTCAAGTTGAATATTATTTTCCCTATTTTTGTACGGGCAACGCATGTCTCATACATGAATGTTTACTGTTATTTTAAATTACTTATGATATTTTGGTGCTTAAAGAGAATGATGTTGAGAATCTTATATAAGATTGTTGAATTTACGCGGGGATGGTTATGGGTTGTCTACTGCGTAAGCACTTCGGTTGGATATAATATTATTACCATTAGTTTCTTTGAATACTTGATATGTAGAGTGCGCGTAGAATAAGGTACTGGTAAGGTACATATCTTTTATTACTTCGAGACCGGAAAAACTCACGATGCTTTAATGATCATTGAAGATTCCGCAACAGTCATGCCTTGCTACTCTGAAGGAAGACGTTGCTCACTTTTATTTCTATTGTGAATGTTTGCCGAATGATTGGTTGGTAGAACTTTATATTTCCGTACAACTTATCATTATATTATGTTTTATCTGTTTTTTTTTCCGCGTTTTATCGGTTTTCAGTAAAACCTGCATTGTATTCAATTCGTTTTAGTGATTACTTGAAGTTAGTTATTGTTTCTACTGGGCACCCCTTTTAGGGATGATGTGCTCACCCATTCCAACTTTCAGTTTCAGAGATAGATCAAGATGCGTACGTGGCGATAAAAGCTTCGAGGAGTTGGTTTCGTTAGTTGGTTGGCTTCCGCTATGTTTATTTTTGTGTTTATATTTTATTTGTAAACCAACTCATTATTAAATATGTATCACTTGAGAGGAGTTCTTGTATTTATTTTAGAGAGGGTTTAGATTCGGGTTAATCTTTGTTTAAAACTTCTTTCTTAGTATTTAATTAGATGTTTTAGATTCTTAGTGCCTCAGTTTAAAGTTAATCTCTTGGAAGTCAGCTGCTAGCTTAGGGGGCGCTACATACTTGGTATCAGAGCTCATTATTAGATCTTATATGGGTGTCAATAGGAATAGCCAGTGCCAGTTAGTGAAATAAATTAGTTTAGAACTGGGTAATGGGTTGTGAGAAAAATATTAATTCACTAAAAACAATCAATAACTAAAATATTTATTATTGATCTGGTTGATTTGTATAACATGTTGATTGCTTTCTCACTGTTTTGTGTGTATAGATAATTATGAAGTATTTTTTTTTTAGGTTGAAACCAATTATAGTATAGTTTAGAAATTTTATTATAGAACGTGAAATTAGTTAGTCACAGTTATTTAACACTTAGATAATCTAGCACTGGAGAATAATGAGGTTTCTAATTAATTCTGGTGTGTTTGTGTTGTCTTTGTTCGTAGGAAACCATCGTCGGGTCTTGCTAACCTGGACATGCCAACTATAAGCATGGATTACCATTCATATTAGGAAGACTTGCTTCTATTAGTGAACTGATAGATCCCAAGTTTTGCTTAGAAACTAATAGAGTACCCTTTTCTCGTAATTAGAACTATTAATCTATTAAAGTAGAAGTGAAGTAAATTTTAAGAGTGGTTGAGATATATATACAACAAGATTTTTGTGTACTCAATAAAATTCTTAAAAGTAGTTAAAATAATAGTTCGACCAATAATGCTAATAATAATAAATGATAATATATAAGGTTATTAATAGTCATAACAAAAGTAACAGATAGTACTGTAATGAACTTTATTTAATTAAAATTTTATTAGTAAATATATAACGATAAATACAATAATTAGGATCAAGTAGCTACGCAAAATTAATAGTAATTATTCACAGTCGAATTTTGTAAACTAGTTAAAAATTAAAAATACATTCTTGTGCATTGAAACCAAATAGACAATATAAGACTTATTAGGTTAAGACTTAAGAATATGCGGATATATTGCATAAAATAGAAAGACTAAATTTCTTAAAAATATTATACCCAAACTATCCATAGTTCAATAATTGATTTAGTAAATTATTAAAACTAAACAAATACACATGAAGAATAAAAATAGTATTTGGAGGATTAGTTCAAAATAAACTTGAAAGAAAAAAAACTTGAATATTAATAGGATACTTTACACTAGTAGACTAATCTAAAATACTATCAGGATACACTAAAATTTTATGCAGACTCAAATTAAAATAATATTAAGTCACCGACGCTAATATTTACAAGATATATATATTGTAGATGCATTTTACTACAAACTACATCCATAGGATAGAAATCTTCTTCTCATGCAAGTGAAAGTAAGAGATTAACAATAGACACAAGGATATACGTGGTTTGGTATGATTACCTACGTCCACGGGGGTGAAAGGATGAATCTTATTGCTTCAAGGTGTTACAATGGTGTCACTCTCCGAGTTGAACTCTCTTCCTTACCCAATGAACTAATTCTCCACTCTATTTCTCTTTTGTGCGATTACAAGTCTCTCTCTCTCCAAAAATTACAACCTACCTCTCTTGGATACAAGTTATTCTATTTATAGGGGAGGCTACATACAACCAAACTATGGTGTTGGTCACAATACGTCTATCTTGAAGTCCTGTGGTCGGGCCCGCTCGCATCGTCTCTTCTTCTGTGAATATGGATGATGTAGTTTGGTTCCTTAGCAGCCTCTCATCCGAGCCGATCCTTTTAGGTGTTCTCTTGGTGCGATGTTGCCCTTCCAATCATGTCGCCCCTTTTGGATGGTCGATATGACACGTATCTTCTCATCTCTTTGACTAACTCTCCTTGTTTGACCAAATACGTCTCGTCTGTCAGCTTTGTCAGAGGTCTGGGTCAAGTCTTGTCCGACAGCTGTAGAGTGATCATGTACGACCCACGTGATTCCTGAATCCTCGATCCTTCCAGTCTCTATCCCATGCTTCTCGCTTTTTCCTTCTTGGGTACATCACAGCTTAAGATGTTGCCACCTAGCCCTGTGGATAATTTACACCTACATTTATGCCCCTTCTTTCGCTCGTGTGGTAGGCACGAGTGGAAGAAATTCGTCCCATCTTCCCATGTCCCCGTTCATGCCGCGATTTCTGCCATGCAGTCCCCCATTAACTTTCCTTTATGACCTGTAACTGTCGGAGCCGGTCACACCTCTTTCTTCCTTTAAATACCCCATTTTCCTATTCTCTTTCTTCTACTTCACCATTTTATCAATTTCCAGCCACTGCAACCATTTTTTTTAGTTTTTTCATCACTTTATGCCTCTTGAGCCCTTGTATTTTTGATTCTCCTCATTCACATCTTCATCACTGAGTGCTATAGTTGCTGTGGTTACATTTCCGTCGTCCCAACCTTCTTCACCAGCTTTTGAGTTTTGCACTACTCACGTCCATGGATTCTTCTCCCTCAATGACTGAGAAAAGGTGTGTTGATGATGTTTTTTCCGAGATTGATGCTTTTACCCTTGCTTACCTATTTTCGTTTGATAGCCCTTCTAAGTACGATGATCGTGCCATAAAATCTATCTTTCCTAACGATTCTTCTTCTATTTCGTGCAGGTCCGAGAAAAGGGTGAAAGATCTCTCTGATAAAGAATTCATTGAGCAGTTGAAAGAGAAGTACGATCTTCAAAACTACGAAGTTACCCTGATCTCGGGCCAGAACAGCACCTTGAGGAAGTCCGACATGGATAAGTACGAACAGTCGGCTGAATGCGTGGTTATCACTCATGTTCAGCTGGAGCTATCCCTCCGTCTCCCTTTGTACAATATTGATAGCCCTTTCTACTACGAGATTCTCTCACAGCTCAAGCCTTATCGTGCTCTGGCTCAGTGGACTGGCAACACTTTTCGGATTATGGACGAGTGGAGAGATCACCGAGATGGTCATGGCTCCACCGCCGACTAGTCGACCTATAAGCCCGAGGACGCTCCAGAATATACCGTTGCCAATTTCCTTGCCAACTATCAAGCCGGTACTTCAACCAATGGTGACCTTGACGGTTTTGCTGCTAGTCCTCATCGTCACAGAACTATGCCTAAGAATGTTGAAAGGATGATGCTGGATGCCGATCCCATGGGCCAAGGTTCTAACAGGCGACATCGTCATACCAATGATCCAATTTATCCCCGAGTTCCACTTCTTGTCCGAGGGCCCATTTTACATGGTAGCTTCCCGTCGCCTCTATTTCCCGCCGAGCCTTATACTTTCTGGGTGGTTAATGACGATAAGGCTGATAAGGTATGTGTCTCCTTCTGCTTTCCTCTATTTTTAGCTTGTTAGTTTTGACGCAAATTGGTTATTTGTTGACATCAAAGTCTTAGGGCGACTTTACCAAGGCCGCCGCATCGTCGAGACATAGGGGTGCTGGCACAAGGGTTCAGGAAGACCAGGGGAAGGTAACAAACACAATGATTTTATTATAAGTACATGTACTTTCCCCTATTTTTTGTGTTGTTACTAAGCCACAACCGAGGTAGAAACCAATCATCGATATTCCCGATGAAGATGACATATTCGGCGAGGATTTCTCGGAAGATAAAGGCGATGGGAAGGAGATGGGCGACAAACAAGATCCCATGAATACGCCCGAGTTGGGAAAGGATATTAATGCTGAATCGTAAGTACTTCTTCGTCTTCACCAGATCACTGATGGGTCTTCGTCTAATGTTGAAACCTCCTTTATCGTCTCTGGCCCTATTCTGAACTCTCTTGGAGCGCTCACTTCTCCCAACTTTGGAGCGTATATTGATGAACAAATGCTCGGTGCAGTGCCGCTTTATAACAATATGGCTCAGACTCTTGATACGGTGGTGAGTGATTCTGTATGTCCTGGAGATGCCCCACCCCTTAATATTTTCCTGATTGTCGCTTGCCATTCTAACTTGTTTACTTGTATCAGATCCTTAATCGGGTACGGTTGGATGCCGCCAATCGTCGTAGGAAAGGAAGTTGGTGGAATCTCTCCAACTGCAATTACAGAACAAGAAACGTCGTGCGCGCGAGCTAGAAATTAAACTCGCCGATGCTCAAGGTGTGTTACAATTCAATAAACCTTAACTTATGTTGATTGAGTTTATCGTGCCAGTATCCTAAGTCAAGTGTCCTTCTGCTAGCCGAGATAGATAGTATAGGTTTAGAGGCTTCTTCGGAGTTTAGGATCATGAAGAGGAAGTGGGATATTGAAAAGGATTTAGTGGAGAATCTTCGTCGGCGAATGGAAAACAAGGATGGGAAGATAGATCTCCAAGCTGAGGAGATCGAAGAACTGCAAGGTGAATTAGACCGATATCGTCAGTTTGAGTATGCCCCTGAAGAAATAGATAACTTGCACGCTCATTTGGGTTCTTCTCAACGCCTTGCTGCTGAGAAAACTGCCTTGTCCACAGGCCTAGAATGGCAGGTAGACTCTTTATAATTGCAGAATCGAGACCTTCACGAAGACCGTCGACGAATTTTGAGGGATAAAGATGTAGTGGAGCGAGCTAACAGGGATCTGCTGGGCAAAGTGGGTGAATTTGACAAAATGGTGGGTGAACTAGAATGGAGTAAGTCGTAGCTGTCTGTGCTCCAAGTGTCGCGCAATCGTTTAATGGACGAGTGGAGTGAACATAAGAAGTACTGCCCCAGTAACGAATTCAATGAGCAATGCTATAACGAGCTAACCATGAAATTGTCCAAGGCCGAGGATGAGTTGTCCAAGTCGGTAGAATCACTTCAGTCAGTGTTATCGGCCCTTTCAGGTCTCGTAGGCGATGTGTTGAGGCAGTTCCTTAGGATTAGATTATTTTTTGTTCTTATGAAATTGCTAAACCATATCTAATGAATAATCCCGTGTTGTTGTGATTTTGTAGCCGAGCAAAAACGTTCTCAGGAATTGGATCTGGAGGTCCGACGGTTGAAGCGGGTCGAGGCCTATTTGGGCACCAAGTTTTCCGAGGCAGAGGCATCCAATTTGCAGCTTACCCAACAGGTTGAGGATGAACGTGTCTCCCATGAAGAGGAGATAGACGAGAAGGTCCAGTCAGGTATTACTGAGTATGTGGAGAATAAGCGGCGCGAGATCGCGCTAAAGATGGCCGGCGATGTTCCTCCCAAGGATTGAATTCTCTTTTTGTAGTGTTGTGCCACTAAGTTGCCCTTTGTCCTGGGTTGTAAATCGCTTTGAACTCCTCTTCCCTTTTTACTTCTGATACACTGCTTGTTTATTTAAAAGGTGGTGCTGCGTCTCTGGTGTTGTTCCTTTTATTCCTGTTATACTTTTCACTTCGTGGGGTTTTATGACACTTTTCGTGCTTCCTTAATTGGCATATGACGCTGTCGCTTTAACATTTGTTTCGTATATCGTTCCTGCAATTTTTGATCATGTATTTTAGTATTTTAACCTTTTCTGTCGAACACACCCAACAAGGAGGGTCATCGGGCCCAATGCCATGTCCTTATTGGGGTATCTCATCACTATCTCTTGGATTCAGTGGAAGGGTACTAGTCAACCTAATTCTAGGTTCGATTTCCCCGAGCGGTTATCGACCAACCAATCTCGGGAAAGTGGTCACAGCCACTTGCAATGGGGGCGACCTTTCAAATGTAAGTAGGCCACCTAGCTGAGAAGACCTCGCATCTTGTTAGCATGTGGAACTAGTTTCCAACCACCATAACCCTTAGGATACCTCGGCACTTGCACACTGCCATTTCCCCGATTACGAATAGCCAGGCGACTGTAAGGAAACTCGGCACATCCACACTGTCTTTTCCCCGAGTATGAATGCCCATTCGAGTGTAAGTCACCTCGGCACTTCCACACTGGCTTTTCCCCGAGTACGAATGACCATTCGAGTGTAAGTCACCTCGGCACTTCCTCACTGGCGTTGCCCCGAGTACGAATGACCATTAATCACTCATTCCATATTTCACACCCCTCACGGTTTTATAGAAATAGAAGACAAGTATGCTCACATTTTCTCCGCACCTCTCTTCAAGAGTGGTAAAGGTTCAGATACTTGACGTTCCATGGTTTGGGCTCTTTTGTTCCATCGAGTCTCAGTAGTCGATTCGATCCCTCACCTGCCTTAGATGCAATTATATACGTCCTACCCCACTTTGGTGCTAGCTTTCCGCCCTTTTTGTCTCGCTCCCATTCGGACAGAAATTTTAGTACTTGCTTCCCTAGTTGGAATTCTCTTGGACGAACACGCTTGTTGTACTCTCGCTGTAACCTCCTTTGATAGTTTTCCATTTTTTGTAGCGCCATCTCCCTTGTTTCTTCCAAATCGTCGAGTTTTGCCAAAATTAGATCGGAAGAGACGTTTCGCCTCCAAGCTTCTGTCCTAGTAGTGGGGATCATTCCTTCCGTTGGTAGAATCACCTCGGTTCCGTAATTAAGCATGAACAACGAGAACCCTATAGCTTCCCTCGGTGTGGTTCTGTATGCCCATAAAACGTTATACAGCTCCTCGCACCAGTTACCATATTCCCCATCCAATTTATTTTTCATGTTGTCGGTGATTGTTTTATTAGTGATCTCGACCTGCCCATTACTCTGGGGGTAAATGGGTGTATCTTTACTCTTCCTGATGTTATACGTGTTGAACAAAAGATCAATATTTTCCCCTTGAAGTTGTTTACCATTATCGGAGACGATAGATGCTGGGATCCCAAAGCGGCAAATGATATGCTCCCAGATGAACTTGAAGACATCTTTGTCTCGGATGTGCCTTAGTGGTGATGCCTCTACCAATTTGGTAAAGTAATCCGTGGACATAATCAAGTATTTCCTCTGTCCTGTTCCTACATGTAACGTTCCGACAATGTCTACCCCCCATTTGGCAAAGGGCCATGGACTTATAACAGAGTTTAAAGGTACTCCTAGTGCCTTTATTTTCTTGCCAAACCGTTGACATTCTTCACAAGCTTTCGCCATTTCCTTTGCATCTTCGTTCATGTACCTCCAAAAATAGCCCATTGTCTTTGCCTTGGCCGATAAGCTTCTCCCCGAGCTGTGGTTTCCGGCGGCTCCATAGTATAGCTCATGCAAGATTGTGTGTCCTTCCTCTCTACTTAGGCATCGTAAAAGTGGCCCCAAGTAGGATTTCCTATATAAGATCCCTTCTCTTAGTTCGTAGGAACCCGACTTACTCCGGATTTTATTCATCTCGGGCCGACCCTTGGGTAGCTCGCCTGTTTCAAAGTATTGGTGTATCGGCTTTCTCCAATCACCCTCTTTATATCGATCGTTTGTGTTAATAGCCACATCGATCCGTACGTTCGGTGTTTCAGGGATTGAGGGAGTAAGGAGCCTCATAACATGAATGCCCTCTATGCTCGGGTCTACCAGCTCTGAGGCGATGTAAGATAGAGCATCTGAATGCCTGTTATCTTTTCTACAAATGTGACAGAACTTAATGCTTGGTATTTGGTTGATGTAAAATTGGGCGAGCTCCCAATACTTTTGCAACACGGGGTCGTGTGTCATATATTTTCTCGTAATCTGCCGAATCACCAACTATGAATCACTAGTCAATCGAACCTCCTGCAGCCCCATTTCGACAATTATCCGTAAGGCGTGAATTGTCGCTTCGTACTCGGTGACATTGTTTGTTGCTTTGAATTCTATCCTGAACGAGTGCACTATCTTTCTTCCTTTCAGCGTGGTGAAGACTAACCCAAGGCTTGCCCCCTCTTTTTCTGATGCCCCATCGACGAAAACTTCCCATCGTGTTGGACTACTGGCTGCTAATAGGTCAGCATGCTCTTATCTTTCTTCCATCATCCCAGGTATATCTTCATCCTCGTCTTCATCGCTTAGTGGGAAATCTGCTAGGAAGTCGGCCACTACCTGTCCTTTAATCGCCATCCTCGTCTCGTACACCACATCATATTGTTTGATTAAGGCTTCCCATTTATAAATTCTCCATGATCGCCCTGCATTATCCAAGACTGCTTCGATAGGTGATTTGGTGAGCACACTTATGCGATGAGATTGAAAGTAGGTTAGGAGTTTAGAAGCGGAGAAAGCTAGTGCAAGTACCATTTGCTCCATTCTGGTATAGTTTTTCTCAGTCGAACTTAGTGTTTTGCTAGTAAAATACACCGGCTTCTCCGCATTCCCCTCCGCCCTAACCAACCCTGCACTAATGGCGTATGGTGTCGCCCCTAAGTATATGGTAAGAATTTCTATCGGCTCGGGCCTCTGCAGAACCGGGAGGCTGTCTAGGTGTAACTTTATATTTTGAAAGGCCTCTTCGCTAGCATTCGTCCATTGAAACTTTTCCCCTTTCTTCAGAATGTCATAAAAGGTTTTACATTTATCCGACGACCGTGACACGAATCTCCCCAATGCTGCTATACAACCATTTAGCTTCTGCAAATCCTTTACTGTCGCGGGAGATGGCATCTCTAAGACAGCCTTAACCTTCTTGGGATCTGCTTCTATCCCTCTGGGGGTGATGATGTATCCTAGGAATTTCCACGATGTAACCCAAAAGTCGTACTTGGCGGGATTAATCTTCATCTTGTGTTTCCTCATCGTCCAAAAAATCTCGCTAAGGTCTCGGACGTGATCCTTAGCTCGGCGGCTCTTGACCAACATGTCGTCCAAGTAAACTTCTACGGTGTCATGGATCTTGTCTTCGAACAAGTCTCCTACCAATATCTGATATGTAGCACCAGCGTTCCTAAGTCCAAATGGCATGTTGGTATAACAATACATCCCCCTGGGTGTGAAGAATGAAGTATGGTCCTGATCCTCGGGTGCCAACGGTATTTGGTTATAGCCCATGTATCCATCCATCAATGTCATCGCCTCATATCCAACTATTGATTCTACAAGTTGGTATATGCTTGGGAGAGGGAAGCTTTTCTTCGGGCAGGCCTTGTTCAAGTCACTAAAATCAATACATATCCTGACTCCTCCTTTTTTCTTTGGTGCCACGACCATATTAGATATCCACTGCGGGTAATAGGATTTCCTGATTATCCCGGACTCTTGTAGCTTCTTTAGCTCGGCCTCAACCGCTGCCTGTAACTCTGGTGAGATCCGCCTCATTTTCTGTCTAACTGGTTTGAACCTCAGATCAATCTTTAAGTGGTGGCAACAGACCTCCGGGTCAATACCCTCTAAATCGTGTACTTCCCAAGCGAACGCGTCTAAGTTTTCCTTTAACACTGTCATGAGTTGACTTGCTTGTTCATACGAGAGTAGTGTCCCGATTCTTACTATCTTTGGTTCCTCAACCGTCCCCAAATTCACTTCCCGAGTCGGCTCAACTGTCGAGAAATTAGATTTAGGTTCCCTGAACGGAGCCGTTTCCTTTAATTGATATAAAGGGTTTTGCTCTTGAGTCTCGTACGCCATGACCGCTTGTGAAATAGCATCCTCCAATTATTCTACAGCCTTAACTTCTTTGGCTTTGTTCTTCTCCCGCCTTTGTCTAGCTCTCCGACCTTCATTAGTTTCGGCATCAACCTGCATGCATTGTCGTGCTGCTTGGGAGTCACCTACAACTTCAGCTACTCCCTTGTAGGTCGGGAACCTTAATCTCTGATGATATGCCGATGCCATCCCTTTAATCCCAGCGATCCACGGACGTCCGATAATTGCTTCATAAGGCTAGGCGACGTCGACCACACAAAAAGTGGTTAGTGTGTCAAGGTAGCCCCCACCGTCCAAAATCCTCAAAGTTACCCCGCCCTTAGGTATGGTTACCATCCCATTAAAGCCGTAGATGCGATATGTTGAGGGGATGAGGATGTCATCCGACAGCTCCATTCTCTTGAACGTTTCGTAGAATAGCACCTCGACTGAACTTCCTCTATCTACGAGAATCCTTCTTACTCCCCACTCCTCAATCAGTAGTGTGATGACCAAGGGAACACTGTGTGCTTGCCCATTTGCTGGGAAATCCTTGGCCGAGAACGAAATAGGTTGCATCATCCACGGTTCCATCGGTAAGTTCTTGGCCACGCTAAATATTTTCTTGCCATCGCGATCCCTTTTGTGAATTCTTGAAGTGATTACTGGTCCGAGAGTGTATTCTTGCATAGCTGAGTGTGAAATGGTATTCACAAATTGAGTTGACTTATCAATGCGAACTTGATGAACCGGCGCATCGGCTGTTGCTGTCGGCTGAGCTGGATGTCGGACGAATTTTCTCAGGTATCCATCTCGGATGAGATGTTGAACGATATCCTTCACTTCCCGACAATTGTTACTGGAATGGCCCCTATACTGATGGTAGTGACAGTACTCGAGGTGATTCTTGGTTTCTTGAACTGGACTCCCCTTGACGCTGGGTAATTGATATCGTTCCTCTTCTCGACTTCCTTGAATACTTCCTCCAAAGGAGCGTTCAAAGTGGTATATGGTCGGGCTTCATGCCTCGGCCTCTTCCTTTTGGCACCCATTCTTTCTTCTCACCGCTCCTCGGTGGAGGGTCTGATCTCTTCTCGGGACGCCTAACAGGGTCGTTCATAATTGTTTTAGCCTCAGCACCAGCTTCATCACTAGCTTCTTGTACCCCCCCATCTCTCGATTCGGCTTGAATTTCTTCTAGGGAGATAAAATGTTCTTGCATTCTTCGCATCTCCTTTAAGGTTTTTGGTTTTTCAGAGAACATAGCTATCCAGATGTGGTACGATCTTCCCAATGCATTTTCAAATCCGAAGATAGCTTGATCTACCGGTACTTTTCCAATTTCAGTACACAGTTTCCTCCACCTATCGGTCAATGTTCTCAAGGGCTCCCTGAACCTCCGGGCGAGGGTGAACAGTTTGTTCATTCTAGGCCGAGGTCGACTGTTATGCATATAGGTTTCAAGAAAGGCCTCGATTAGTACATCGTAACCGTCTATCGATCCAGGCGGAAGTGAATAAAACCAATCTCTCGCTTCGCCCTCCAAGATGGCCGGAAAGAATTTACACATGACTACAGTGTTGTTTTAATAGAAGCTATTCAGTACTGCTGGAACAACAGATTTATACCAAAAGGATTCAGTTAAAATTTCTTGTTTCTACTTCCTAAAGTACAAGGGGCCAAAAAAGCACAACATTTTAGACCAATTGGTCCGGCAAATTTTAGCTTTAAGATCATTACTAGGATCATTACAGGCAGAATTGGCACACTGATTGGGAAGATGATATCGGAACAACAAGGAGCTTTTATTAAAGGCAGAAATATTTAAGAAAAGATTGTGCTTGCTTCTAAGTTAATAAATTAACTTGAAGTTAAAAGGAGGGGTGGCAATGTTGGTCTCAAAATTGATATAACACAGGCATATGACTCCTTAAGTTGGGATTTCTTGTTTGAAGTAATGAGAATATTTGGTTTCTCTGAAATTGGTATCAATTGGTTAAAGAAAATATTTGTCTCAGCCAGGATATGTGTGCTTGTCAATGGGGGCCCTTGTGGTTTTTTTGAAGTAGGGAGAGGTTTGAGGCAGGGTGATCCCCTGTCACCAATTCTTTTTGTGTTAGCTGAAGAGGTTTTGAGCAGTAATATTACAAAAATGGTGCAACAAGGGAAAATGCAAGCTATGGTGTGCAGAGGTGGTTGTCAGCCAACTCATTTAATGTTTGCTGATGACATCTTCATTTTCAGCAATGGTAATAAGAAGACACTGAAGAATTTGATATCATTATTAATGCAGTACCAAAAAAACTCAGGGCAAGTGATTTACAAATCCAAAAGCAAATGTTTTGTGGGAGGAGTTTCAATTTCTAGAAAACAGGAGATTGTTGATTTCTTACAAATGGATCTTTCATCATTCCCAGATAAGTATTTAGGTGTTATTCTTAACCCTGACAGAGTAAAAAAACAGCAAGTCGGGGGATGGTTGAGATGATACAAAAAATGCTTGCTGGGTGGATGGGCAAGCTATTAGCTTTTTCTGCAAGATTAACCCTTGTAAAACATGTGTTGTGTAATATGCCAATTTACTCAATGGCTGTGTACAAATGGCCAAAGACAGTTATTCAAACTTGTAAGAGAATTATCAGAAATTTTCTATGGTCAGGGGATCCAAATGTGAAGAAGTTGATCACTATCAATTGGGATGAAGTAAATGCTCCAGTGGAAGATGGTGGTTTGGGTCTGAGAAGATTAGAAATCATGAATAAAGCTTTGTTGATGAAGTTGTTATGGAAAATAGAAAATGTAGATGAAGAATGGACTTTGTTCATGAGGTCCAAATACAAAGATAAGAATGGGGAATGGATACAATATTATAGGCAATCTTCTATATGGCCATGTTTAAAATGGGTTTTACCTGAAATGGATGAAGGCAGTAGATGGATGGTGGGTGATGGTAAAAAGATATTTGTATGGAAAGATAAATGGATCAAGGAATATTCCTTAATTGAAAGAAATTCTGAGGATGAATATGTAAAAATGAATGCAAAGTTCAAAGTAGCAGATCTTATTAAAGATGGTGAATGGAAAATACCTGCTCATATGCTAAAGTACTTTCAAGAAAGTGAATTTCCAACTCTTAGAAATGGGGTTGACAAGAAATTTTGGGCTAATGATATAACTGGCAATTTCATAGTGGCTGGTGCAGTTCAACAGATTAGAATGAAATATGATATTGTGCCATGGGAAAAGCATATATGGATCCCTTGTATACACCCGTATACATCAAGTAATCTGTGGAAAATCTTAAGAGGGGCTTGTGCAACAAAGGACTCTGTAAGGAAAAAAGGTTTCTCAACAGTTTCCAAGTGCTACTTATGTGTCAATGACCATGATAGAATGGATCATATCCTTTGGAATTGGTTAAGTGGTATTTTTCATTGCATGATTCCAAAATGCTTTGAGGATATAATGATGATATCTAGAGGTAAAATATCAGCAATTAAATAAGTACGGTACAATTTTGCATTCAATACTATGGTAGTGTTAGAGCATTTCTCGGTCGAACTCGCATGCGTTGCTATCTCAAGCATGTTTGTCAATGTTAGTGATCAAAACTATAAAGTCTTGATTTCTAGTCTACTATAGCTAAGGTCTCGGACTAGGATAGGAAGTGTAGTTGAGCTCAAGAACTCAATGGTGATCATCATACAAGACGAAGGACTACTCAAGGAACCAGTGGATCTTCATCGACTAAAATGTATGTGGAGACTTGAACTTATCTATCACTCAAAAGAATATCTATTCTATCTCTTATCTTGAGACAAAAGTCGTATTACTATATAGACTAAGACTATACACATATGTCATTTCGAGCTGAGTATATCTCGCTTATCTATTTCTCGAAATGTGTGTTGGTAAAGCTTTTGCTTTAGCCAAGTTCATCATTACCTAGTGACGAAAGTCATGTTATGTTTCAATCATTTTGGAAATCGCTCTGACGAAAAAAAGTCTATGAATAACAACTATATAACACCCTCTGAGAATCTTCCAATGATTAAAATGAGAGTTTAGACAATATAACCATTGGAGGATATAAACATTGTTGTGGAAACACATATATGTATAAGTCCTTATTGCTTGAACCGAAGTTTGCGAACTTTGTTGATCAAGCGAAACCGGAATGTGAGCCATCAACTCAGTCCGTGAACTGACGTAGTTTTCGAACCCGAGAATTTCTGCTGGAGTTTATAAACTCCAAACGGTTGACTTGAGTCCGCGAACTTGAGTAGGTTATGTCTAAAAACGATGTTTGTGAACTTATCTTAATAAACTAAGGAATGCTATTGCAAATCGTGGCTTTCTAGTTTATGAATCGATTCAAGTGAATCACATCGTTATTGCTTCAATTGTGTCTTGTGTACTACATGGGATCTCAAAGCAATTGAACAACTCTCTAACTAGTTCATATGAGTTACTTGGACTAGTTATGGTGAAGAAGAATATGGTTGATATGAAAGTTATCATTTGGCTAACCATTTGGTTAACTAGTGTTGAACCAACTAATGTACAAGTTTGGGTACGGTTACACAAACCCAAAATCGTCAAGTACATGTGTGTATAACAATCTAAGTTTTTAATCTAACGGTTGATAAATATTAGCTTGTATATAATCAGGTTTTTATCTAATGGTGAATATTGAATGCTTTGTTATCAAGCTAACATTGATTGATTTGAAAGACTATATAAGGGAGAACTCTAGCAACTGGGAAACCTAATCCCCACACATTCTGTGTGATACTAGTTTGCTAAGATAGAGTTGATTCTCCTTTAACCTTTGGTTTTCTTCTTTTAAAACCAGGTTAACGACTTAAAGACTTCATTGGGATTGTGAAGCCAGACCGATACTACTTTTATCGTAGTTGTGTGATCTGATCTTGCTGTTTCTATCATACGAGTACAATTGTAATAATTTTCTTGAGATTTCTATCTCCGATAGGCAAGATATAAAAGTAATCACAAACATCTTCATCTCATCGTTTGTGATTCCACAATATCTTTTTTCGCTGCGTCGATTAAGACTATTGTGAGGTGATTGATAAAATTGAGCTGTTCTTCGGGAATGTAAGTCTGGTTTTATTGATTGGTTTTTGTTCACCTTGATTTATCAAAATATGGAAGAAACCTCATAGGTTTATTCATGGGAGACGAATCTATCTATCTTATAGACTTTTCTGTTTGAGACATATTTGTTTATTAAAGTCTTCGACTTCGGGTCGTAGCAACTCTTGGTTGTGGGTGAGATCAGTTAATGGAATCAAATGCGCATTATCTTGCTGGTATCAGACGTGTATGAGCATAACTGTACCTTGGATCAATGTGAGATTTATTGGGGTTCAACTACAGTCCAGACCGAAGTTAATTTGGAGTAGGCTAGTGTCTGTAGCGGCTTAATACAGTGTATGTTTAATCTGGACTAGGTCCTGGGATTTTTCTGCATTTGCGGTTTCCTCGTTAACAAAATTCTGGTATCTGTGTTATTTCTTTTCAAATCAAACAAAGTTAGTGGTTGGAAACCTAGCAACAAGCTGGCCACCAACCCCTCTTTGGATAGCAATTCCTACTCTATGAAAATAAAACTACCAAAACCACTACAAGCATCATTTTTGACAAGGCAGTTCTTAAGATGCTTAAAGAAACATAAAGTATCTTCACCTAGTTCCCCCAAATTAGAGAAATACAAGACCCCCAGACCATAGCCAAGTGAAGTGAACTTGTCTAAATATTTAGCACGCTTCCTTGAAACCGCCTTAAAAATGGCTTTCCCTGGAACAAAGGAACGTATACCATCACCAGTGAAGGGCGAGACACCAGTGACATCTATAAAAACATCTTGATTGTTTTCCCAGTTGAGAATAAGAATATCGGCAGGCCTCAAGTCTTTATCCTCATCCGAAATAATACCAAGAGAAACTTCCTTGCGAGTAGGTATTTTTATATAATTGAAATAATACAGGTTGTGCGTTGTTCAATCAATTAGAATATCCAACCTTATTGGTTGTTGATTTAAATTGATTGACACTTGGATATTGATCTTTGGTACCATCCAAGTTATCTCTCTTTGATTAAGACTCGCAGATTGTATTTGCTTGAGTAAATCAAATAGAAAGATTGAGATAATAACTCCTTGAGATATTTTCTATTTGATTGAGTCTAGTTGATTCTCTAGAAAATAACTCGGAG
Source organism: Papaver bracteatum (assembly GCA_023529315.1). Classification (NCBI taxonomy): domain Eukaryota; kingdom Viridiplantae; phylum Streptophyta; class Magnoliopsida; order Ranunculales; family Papaveraceae; genus Papaver; species Papaver bracteatum. The sequence goes on along the minus strand of JAJJWX010002758.1, from coordinate 1,415,844 downwards.
TTGTCCATACAAATTTCTAATCGAAATATTGGGTGAGGTTGTTAGACCCCCGCTTTTTCAATTGGTATCAGAGCAGGAAAATACGTTCAAGACCTTACAAGTCTGTGTTTGTAGCGATTTGACTCTATGGACGAGAGTAGTATCTCTGATAAATGCATCACCAGAATTAAAATTTTTGTCTCGTCTATTTTAGATGAAACTCGTGTTCAAACTAGACAGACAGATTCTTACATGGGTTGTCCTTATTATATTTCAAAAGAGTCTATTTCTCAAAGTGAATGGGAAACAACTGAAGAGAGTGAGTTGATTCTAAATCTTGTTAGAATCCAAGATGTGTCATGTACCTAGCCAAGAGGGTATCCCAGATCCAAGTTAGTGTCACTATTCAATAGTTAATATTGTTAGTAGTACTTAGCCTACCAGTAGGTGCCGTTATCATTTGTAATGGTTGGTTTAGATAAAACCAGATGGGATCTTAATATCCGTTAGATCTGGGTTAGAGGAATTGTATAGCTTTATGAGCCAGTGGAGTCTGTAATGTTAAGGTAATCTGAATATTAATGAAATTGTAGGATCAGAATATCGCCACAACAATATTAACGTTTCTGCGAAATTCTCAACAACACTCTGCGAGCGTCGCAGACTGACTCAAAAAATGACTTAAGGAATGACGTAACGGATGACGGTAACAGAAACACGAGAAGAACATGACGATTATGCGAAGATTATAGCATCTGCGAGAGTTAGCATTACAATTACTGCGAGAACATCGCGAGTCAGATCCGAAATTAAAGGAAAACTTAGCTGTCATCCACTATGTAATTACCCTATATAAAGAGGGCCAGTAGACTCAGAGAAGGGGAGATCGATTTTGGAGTGTTGAGAAAGTTTTGAGGAGAGAGAAAGTTCTTGTGAGCGGTTGTATTCATGGTTTCTTCTATTTCTTGTAACATTTCTGAGAATTAATAAATAAAAATGTTGTTCTTAATCTTTAAATATGTGTTGATTATGGTGAATTCTTATGAGGGGTATAGTATAGGAATTCCTGCAACTACATAATGGCGCTAGAAACAGGGACTGAAAGTTGAAAATTGTAGAAAAAATAGGAAAAAAGATCAGTATTCAAGTTAAGAAGATGATCGAATGAGTTGGTGAAATAATTGAAAGAAAAATGACTAAATCCAATGAGAATTACAGGAAGTCGGAAGATAATACATTAACAAAAACAATGATCAACCAATTCCATGAAAATATCAAAGGAAGGATTCATAAACGAGATTTTGAAGGAAAGAAACTTATGACGGTGGAAAAAGTATCACCTCTGAAGGATTGGGAAAAGCAGAAAATCACATTCACAGCAGCAGAAATACCAAGCGAAAATTTGGATCATACATCACCTTTGGCAATCACGGTGTCCGTTATACGATTGAATAAGGAGAAATCAATAAAATATGCGGAAAAATGGGCTGTGAATAGAACTTTGGTAGATGCTAGAAGTTCCGTAGATTTAATATTTTATCATGCATTTAAGAAAATGGGATACAAGGATGAAGAGATGTCTCGTTCAACATATCATATTCATGGTTTTGTAAAATCTTTAACAAAACCTAAAGGCGAAATAGTGGTACGAATTCCACTAGGAGAGATTGAAACACAAGCAACATTATGTATGGTAGATATGGAGTCACCATATAACATGCTATTGGGAAGACCATGAATACACACAATCAAGGCTGTAGCATCAACGTTGCATCAATGTATCAAATTTCCTATGCCTAGTGGAATTGGAGAAATAAGAGGAGATACTGATCTCGCGAAACTATGTTATCAAATTGAAGTGAAGAATTATGAAGGACATGCAAAGTTGCGAAAAGCTCGCAGAAAAATGGTGAAAGAGACAAAGAAAGAAGAAGAATTTAAAGTTTACATGATAAGAGCAAAATAAGGAAAAGGAATACCCGGCGAAATCTCGCAAGAAGGAGATAAATCCGCGAGAACTATGCAAACACCAACACTAATGGGATAACCTGAAGCCAGCTACACCGCAGTAGAACCAACGAAAGAAGTAAATGTTGAGAGTGAAGAAGAACCTAAGATGCTGAAAATTGGAACTAAAATGGATGCAGATGAAGAAGAGCGAACCATAAATCTCCTGCGAGAATATAAAGACATCTTTTCGTGGAGCATGGATGAGATGCCAGGAATAGATCCAGCGGTAGCATGTCATAAATTGGAAATTAACAAAGATGTAAGACCATTTAAGCAAAGGATAAGGAAAATTTCAATAACATACCATTCTCAAATAGAAGAAGAATTACAGAAAATGCTCGACTCATGAATTATAATAAGGCAAGCAAAATACCCGGAGAAAATGCTCGACTCATGATTGCAAACATGGTGGTGGTCCCAAAGAAAAACAAGGGGATAAGAATTTTCATAGACTTTACTAATTTAAACAAAGCTTGTCCTAAAGATAGTTTTCCATTACCAGACATTCCTCAAATGGTTGAATCGGCAGCGGGAAATGAAAAAATATCTTCATTAGATGGGTATAAAGGGTATAATCAAATTCTTCTCGCTGAAGAAGATCAAGAGAACACTGCATTCTTTTCTCCAAGAGGGTTCTATTGCTATACAAGGATGCCCTTTGGTTTGAGAAATGCTGGTGCAACATATCAAAGGATGGTGGAGAAGGTATTTGCGAGGTGGATCCACAAGACATTAGAGGTGTATGTAGATGACATGTTGATCAAAAGTAAAGAAGCTAAAAACCATGTGCAAGACTTGAAGGAGATCTTCGATCAAATGCGACATTTTAACATCAAGGTGAATCCTAAAAAGTGTATCTTTGGAGTGGCATCAGGGAAATTTTTAGGATATATTGTGTCAAAAGAAGGAATACAAGTTGATCTAGAGAAAGTAAAAGCAATTCACGACATGCCAACGCCAGCAACAATAAAAGATGTGCAGAAGTTGAATGGGCTCTTAGCTTCGCTAGGAAGATTCATCTCGTGATTATCAGACAAATGCAAACATTTCTTTAGTATACTCAAGAAGGGAACAAAATTCAAGTGGACGTATGAATGTGAAAAGGCTTTACAAGGAATTAAAGAATATTTAATGAACATATCTATCTTACAGAAAGCGGAGCCATGAGAAGAATTATTGATCTATCTTGCGACAAACTCATATGCATTAAGCGTGGTGTTACTGCGAGTAGATGCAGGGATAAAAAATCCAATTTATTACATCAGCAAAACATTTAATTCTGCATAGAGAAATTATTCAAAGATTGAAAAGTTAATTCTGGCATTGGTTTATGCAACCTTTAAGCTTCACATCTATTTTCAAGCACATAAATTAAAAGTATTAACAAAGGTACCAATTGAGTCAGTAATGAAGAATTCGAAAAGATCAGGCAGAGTTGAGAGATGGAATGCACAAGTAGGACACTTTGATATCAAGTATGACATTTTATCTTCACCAAAATCACAAGTGATAGCAGATTTCTTAGCTGAGTTTCCCTTAGAAGATGATGAAGTTGTGGAAGAAATGATGGATATAGAAGAAGAACATGGAGACCAACGAGATATGTTAACAGAACCCAACAAATGGAAAATATTAGTGGATGGATCATCAAACGAAGAAGGTAATGGAGTTGGAGTTGTCTTTATCTCGCCAGAAGGAGAAAAAATAGCTTTTTCATTTAGATTGGAATTCACATCCACTAATAATGAGACAGAATATGAAGTTGTGATACATGCTCTGAAATTCGCAATAGAAATGAAGTTGGAGAATGCTAGAATTACCAGTGACTCGCAGTTAGTTATTCGCCAAATCAAAGGGGAATACACAACAAATGAACCATCCTTAAAGAAATATAAGAAACTTGTTGAAGAACTATAAGCAAAAATTCCAAAAATAAAATGGAGACATATCTCAAGAAAAGATAACAGACTCGCAGATGCCTTTGCCTTCATATCCATCATGATGACAAATCCAGCCGCGAGATGCATAAAAATTCAGATGCTTATGTCACCTTCAATCAATAAAGAAGAAGAAGAAGAAGCAGATGTAATGATAATAGAAAGTGGCGAAGGAAAACCAAGAGGCAATATTGTAGATTGGCGAGCAGAGCTCCATGCATATCGCAAATCTTTTAAGAAAAAGATTAGAAGCACACAAATTAAAGAGCCATGCAACAAATTATGAATTAAGAGATGGAGTATTATATCGCAAATCTTTTAATGGGCCATCACTTAGATGATTGACACGGGAATAAGGAGAAAAGGTGTTAAAGATGTTGCATAGCGGAGATGTTGGTAATCACATCGGAGGGAGGTCTTTGGCATACAGAACAAAAATGCAAGGTTATTACTGGCCATATATGCATGAAAAATGCGAAACAACTATCAAGACGTTGCGAAGATTGTCAGTGATATGAAAAGAAGATACATGCACCAGGGGCACCATTATCGTCTTCAACAAGTGTATGGCCTTTTGGAAAATGGGGCTTAGATATTGTGGGGCCATTTGTACCAGGATCAGGGAAAAAGAGATACTTAATTGTCGCAACAGATTACTTCACAAAATGGGCAGAAGTAAAAGCGGTACAACATATCCGCGACAAAGACATATTTACGTTTATATTTGAAAATATTATTTGTAGATTTGGAATTCCAGCACAGATAGTGTCTGATAATGGAAAGCAGTTTGAAGGGAAGAACATAGAGCTGCTACTCAATGCATTTAAGATAAGATGTGGAAAATCTACTCCTTTGTACCCATAAGCTAATGGTCAGGCTGAGGCAACTAATAAGACAATCGCAGACATCTTAAAAAATAAGTTAGAAGGGTACCATAGAGCATGGTGTGAACAGATCCATAATGCAGTCTGGGCTTACAACACAACTAGAAGAGAAGCAACTAGGATGTCACCTTTTTTCCTAACATATGGTGTTGAAGCAGTATTACCAACATAGGTTGTCATTCCTACAACAAAAAAAGGGGCTTGGGAGAAGAATCTTAGCGTTGGTATGATTCTCAATAAACTTGATGAATTGGAAGAGAAGAGAGAAAGAGCTTTACAATATATGGAAAATTATCAGCGAAGATTAGCTCGCGAGTATAACAAACGTGTCAAAAACCGTGAATTCCAACCGGGTGATTTAGTGCTGCGAGAAACACCAGATTATCAGCGAGAAAGTGGTGGAAAGTTGGCGAAAAAATGGGATGGACCATATATCATTAAACAGATAGTTGAAACATGGGGATATAAACTAATGGACCCTGAAGGAAGAGATGTTGGTCAAAGACTTGATAGACCATGGAACAAACTGTATCTAAAAAGACAATACTAGTAACAAATTCTAAGAAAAGCTAGATGATGATATAATATATGATGAAACAGAGAAGAAATGAATAAAAGATATTTTTATCAGAGCTGCGAGATAATTCGCGAGAATATAAGAAATATTTAAGAATTGGCGATATTCTGATCCTACATCTTGCCCCTAATTCGTCTTCCTCTAATTGAATCTCTAACTCTTGGGTTGTGTTCTCCTGAACCAGATCTTCCTACTTCATCTTCTGCTCCTTTTCTAATTCGTCTTAATTCTTCTTCAATTCCCCTCTATTCTTCCCTTTCATCTCTGATTCTTCTATGTTTCTTCTTTAATTCCCGGATGTTGATACAAATTACCCTTAAGTCTCGATCCAATCTTGTCATCGTACACTCAGGTACATGAAAATTGGTATCAGAGCAGTTCCGGTCCTTGGTGTTTCTACCATGGAGGAACTTGATGATGCAATAAAGGAAGAGAAGAAAGTAAGAGTTGACCTACTTAATCTTCGATGGTTATATGATACTCACTTTCGAGAAGATAACTCTCCAACTCTAAAGTACAATCTTATGAAATTTCTGAAGCTCATGAACAGGGCAGAGAAGAAGTTGGACTTGATAATTGGGGTTATAAAAGCAAAGAGGATTGAGGGAGAAATTACCAGCAAAGACAAAGATGATACTCAAATTATCAACTCAGTCAGAAAAGGAAGATGAATCTCTCGATGAGTTTATTGTTCTTTTTTTTTTTATTTGATGAAGAAAAGGATAATACTCAAATTATCTTCAAAACTGAAGTGATTTATTTCGACAGAGAGAATCATGTTCAAATGGTGGAGGTTAGTTATCAGAACCTTGAAATCTTAAAGGAGTTAATCATCATCCACATAGAATTAAATTGTAAGGATTTCTTTACTCTTCTTTTTGATTTTATCCGTTCACTATTCGATCGAGGAAAGAAGGTCGAGCTCAGTTCAGGGAATTCATGTTTTGCTAAACGTTATTCTGAATTTGAGTTTAAATTTGATATGTGATTTAATTTGTTGGATGGATACTCTAGAAAACTGGTCAGTTTCATTGTCCAGTGGTGTTACTACTACTACTACTACTACTTGGTGTATGTTTGATAAAAAGCTTGAGAGTGAAGGTTGGAATTCCAGTGGTAGCAGAAATTATTCTCTCTGGAAACTCGAAATAGATAAGTTGAGATACAAATTAACTGCCAATGAATGCCTCTTCCTCATCTTTGATTCTTTTCATAGGATATTTGATCGCGGGAAAGGATGGAAACTCATTAAGGGGTATTTGTTATTTGGTAGTGAGTATAGATTCTGTTTTGATTGGGTATTTAATTCTGGTTTGTTCGTTCTTAATGAGGGTTCAGTTTCAATGGCTTACTTCAAAGGAAAATTTATTCAGGAACTTATTAATAAGCATGGTTTTGAATCAGATTCATTGTTTTATAATTCAGTTCTATTGGTGTCGGATAAAACTAGTAAAATACTTCTATCGGATACTGTTTGCTTCAAAGGGATACTATTTGTTTCTTCTTACCCTTGTTTCAATTTTACCGGTAGAGTATTCGACTGTGGGGAAGAAATTGCACTTCTGGGAAGGTATTCTTGTTTGAATGGTGCTTATAGATTTTATATCGTTACAATTATTTCTTGTATGATTATTCTTATTGGGTCAATTTATGAGATGGATTTAGCACTGGGGTACCAGAGAATTCAGTTTAAGTACTCGATTGTGTGTATGTTGGCTCAAAAGGGTGATGGTGGTGTTGGTTGGCTAATCACGGGATTTACATCAGTTGCGTGCTTTGTCGTTAGTGGCTACTATAAGACCAAATTTCCATGTATAACTGAAGTTTTTAAAGGGGCAATACTTATGATGCAGGACTACCTTACACGAGCATCAAATAGTCAAGGCTATGTAGTTAGTTTTGATCCTGTCGTTGGTCGTAACCTTGATTCTCAAGTTGTTATTTCTGGTGGCAAGGGGACTATAACTGTAGGACCAGAATATCGCTACATCTATTCTCTGCGAGATTAACAACGCTTCCCAGCGAGCATCACCGCAAGATCTTCAACTACATTTCACGAGTGTCACAAAATCCTTCAAAGGAATGATGTTATACTTGACGACTGAAGAAAAATTGAGGACAACATGTTTGTTCTGCGATGGCTACAAAGCTTGCGAGATTTAACATTGTAACTATCGTGGTACAATCGCATAACCAATTTGAAATAAGAGGAAAACTTAGATGTCATTCACTATGTAACTACCCTATAAATATAGACCCAATGTGTACAGAAAAGGATTATGTATTTTTTAGAGTTAAGAAATTCTTGAGGAGAGAGAAACTTCAAGAGAATAGTTGTAATCTTGAATTCTCTCATTTCTGTAAACATTTCTGAAACCAAAATAATAAAGTGTTATTTTTCATCTTCTATTATGAGTTGATTATAGCAAAGACTTAACAAGGGTGTAGTGTGGGAAATCCTGCAACTACATTTTGGCACCCAAAACAGGGAGAATCAAGTTAAGAAATCTCTAATTACAATTTGAAGATTTGAAGAAATCATTAGAGTTGAAGAAATGGCTAGAATAAGAAGAAATACATCAGAACCACCAACAACTGTGAGGAGGAGTAAAAGACTTGCAGGAGAAGAAACAAATGAATTAGGAGATTCTTCAAGGATAAGAACAAGAAGAAATAGAACAAGGATTGAAGGAGAAGATCAAATCCCACAACCTAATCAACAAACACCGATCCAAAATAGAAATGTGTATTATGATAGAGTGAGTGTGCATACTTGGAGATCAGACTCGATGGAATATGTAGAAGATCAACAATTAAGATACGGAAGAAGAGAAGAAAGAAATCAAGGAATGGTTGAAGGATTAATTCACGGAGGAGATGAAAATGAAACAACAAATGATCCAAGACAAAGAATACAAGAGGAAAGAAGATTAGAGGCGGAAGAGCGTGCAAATTTAACAAGACAAAATCACGAGTTAAGAATAGAGAATTTGAGATTACAAAATAGAAGATCAAGAAGTACTGTTAGATCGAATTCAAGATCAGTAAGGGAAGAATTAAGGCCAAATTCCCCAGTAAGAAATGCTAGAGGAAATATCCAAGAAGAAGTGCAAAATCTAAATTAAGAGCAACTTCATAGAGAAGAAGAGGTAATAGAAGATTGCCATGATCCGCGTAGCGAAAGTTTGGATAATAGACTTAACAACAGAAATCAAGAGGGAAGAAACAACCAAAATGATGAAGATAATCCAGAAGAATGTAGGAGGATATTACATGGGAAAGAGATCCAGAGAAATCGAATAATAATTGAAGAAGAAATTGAGAGACATTATGCTGAACAAGCGCGACTAGCTCGCGAGAGAGAAAGATTGAGGGCAGAAGTAGAAGAACAAGAATTTCAAGAGGCATTACGATAAAATAACCATGAAAATCGAGAAAGGAGATGGACGAAAAATCGCCATAATAATAATACTCAGGAAGAGTATGATAGAATACAAAGGAGAATAGAAACACAGAGAAGAGAAATGATGAGAAATGAAGAAATTCGCGGAGAAGAAAATAGATAGTATAATCAGTGCGATGACAAGAAGAAACTGAAGCAGAAGATCACAGAAGAAGAAATATGGATGTAGATGAAGATATACAAAATCTTGCAAGACAAGAAGTACATGAACGCAGAAGAAGGTAAGCAGCATTGAAAAGACCAATGGAACCAAATTCAGCTGCGAATGAGCAAATTTTAAGAGAGTTAGCAGAGATGAGGGGAATAATAAACAACAGAAAAGAAGGAGGTAGAAGGCAACTTGATGAAGCTATTGAAGAAGCTGTGAGAACTCCATTTACTCAAGAAGTACAGTTAAGAGGAATACCTCCTAAGTGCAACTTACCAGCATTAACCAGCATTTTTGATGGAACTACTTGTGCTGTACAACATATTAAGGCTTATGTTAGGTGTATGCTGCAATGGGAGAATCATGATGTTGTATTGTGTAAATATTTTGCATCTAGCTTAACTGGCGAGGCGCTAAAATGATTTGAGGGATTGTCAAAAAATACTATAACTTCTTTTTATCATTTACAAGCTACATTTCTGGGAGCATATATAAGCAACAATTCATCACGACCAGGTATTGAAGATGTGTTTGGGTTAAAACAAAGGGTTGGCGAGAGTCTGATAAGATGGAAGATAATATGCAGTGAGATGGCAGGGATAGTTGACAAGAGATGTCTTATCTTGTCTTTTATTAATGCAATGTTCGCGACCAATCTACTGTACATACAAATTTTCAGAGTCAAGAATACAATCACTATGACTGAACTGCGAGAACTACAAGAAGAATACATTTCTTTGGAGGAAAAACAAAATGAAATAGAATCATATCCCATCGCGAACACCAATTCAGTAGCAGAAAATGGGAGTTTACTTTCTAAAATGATTAACAATGTGGCGAGCAGCTCGCAAGCACAACAAGAGAAAGTGGAGACCGATAACCAGCAGAAGTTGGTAGCTATGGGCAGTCGAGATCAAGAAGAATATGAAAGGGAGAAGAATTATTACAACCGCGGAGGGAATAATAAGATTCAAATGCTTGATTAGCCGCAAGAAACTTATGGTGGACAGAGGCAAAATAATATCAAAAGCCAAGGAAATCAGAGGATAATATGGGAAGAAATTAAGATGCCTCCTCTAAATGCTAGTATAGAAAAAATCTGGGAAGCTATCATTTTGATGGAAAATATACCATTCCGTGGAATATGGGAAAAGAACCACATCCTAATAATCGTAGTCAAGAATTTTGTCCTTACCATCACTTTCATGGTCACACAGTAAATGATTGCAGAAATGTAAAGAGAATAATTTTAAGGATGATTGACCAAGGAAAGCAAAACCTCTTTTTAATAGGACAACCACAATCTCAGCGATTGCCTCCAGCACCAGAAATTCGCAGGGTAAATACTGTAAAAGGAGCAGAATCATTCGTAATAGAAGTTGGGGCTAAGGAAAAGAATTTATTTTATAATTCCATAGTACATTCACACAGAACAATAGAGGATTTCCATGATAATGTTCTAAGCAGAGTCTTCGTGAGAGACACAGATGGAAGAGAGATAATGAATATCGCGAGAGCCTCGCCATTAGAAGAATGGCAGAAACAAATTATATCTTTTAGTGCACAAGAAGTACCAGAACCTGGCGAGCAGAATGATAATCCATTGGTAGTAAGATTAGAGATAAATCCAAAACATGTAGAAGAATATGGAGGAAATGATGATGAAAATGAAGATTCTTGGGCTATCAATAGAGTTCTGATAGACACAGGCAGCTCAGTGGACATACTATTTTATCATACCTATAAGACCATGGGTGGAAGAGACGAAGATCTAATTCCATCAACATATAAAATCTATGGTTTTAATGGTACTTCCAATAAACCAAAAGGGGAAATTGAAATGTGGATTCCATTGAAAGGGATAACTTCCAAGATCTTGTTATGTGTTGTTGACATTGAATCACCTTACAATGCCCTGATTGGTCGACCTTGGATACATGGGATATTAGGTGTAGCGTCTACTTTCCACCAGTGTGTTAAATTTCCTCATCCTCATGGTGTTGAAGTAATTAACGGAGATTGGGGAGAAAGCAAGAAATTTTATGAGATTGATATAAATCTTGCGAAGAAAGAGCTGAGAAGAAGAGCAATTGGAAGTACAACATTAAGCAACGACAGAGAGCTAAAAGATTGATGATTGATTCAATAGAGCAGCGAGAGGAATAAAATGGCGAGCCGATCGCAGATAAAAAAGAAAGAGCAAAACATAACAGAAAAGCATAACCAAAAGATAGTAAGTAGAAAGGTAAAATGATAAAATTTAAAGAAGCTTATGCAGAATTTGTTTGAAGAAAATGCAATTGAAGAGAGTACTCTGTTTGAAAAAATTGCAAAATTTTAATGAAATTTTATCAGAGTTACAATGCTCGTGAGAAACGCGAATAAAATTTCGCAGAGATTAATAGAATGGGACAAACCTTTATGGCGTGCACCTTAGTTCGCGAATACAATTTCGCAAGAGGCAAATGTAAGACCTAATAGTGCGTCATATAAGGGGGTATCTCTTGACATGACTCAGCGATAAGGTTATACCGCTGCTGGAACCTGAGTTATGCAAATGTTGGGGTTAAAGAAAACCTATCCAGGAGAAGGATCTTGGGTTTCCAATTATATAAGGTTATACCCTGATTGGATGACTAAGAACCTCTTCTAAGAAGTGCAAATTATGACCAAGGCGCCGAGGTACACAGTTGAGCCAAGGGTGCCCGGGGCATACGAAACTACCTTGTCCATTCTTGGTAAGTCTTGGCTATGATGCACTTGGCCTGAAGAAAACCCCACTTAGGGTGCAGTCTTGTAACTATAATCCATATAGGCATAAAGGACAAGAGGCTGCGAAAATAGCTGGTTGTTGGCAAATCTGGATGGGAGGAGCTAGTCTTGTATGGCCGATGTGCCCTCCTTGAAGGGGCAACTAGGGGGAAGATAAGGGCGGCACCCTCCATTAGGGAGCTGATAAGTGTCTAAAGACGGCAATGTCATGGGGCTTTATGATTGCAAGAACATTTAGGCCTGTCATATTTTCGCGTGACGAAAGTTATACAAAGGTAAATAGCCAAAAGAGAAAAAGTTAAGATGAGATCAATGGGTTTTTACATTTAACAAGTGTAAAGACGTCCTGCGATTTCATCGCAAGACGGCAATGTCATAAGGACTAATTCTTGCAAGAGAGTTTATACTTATCATATTGTCACAGAGATGTTGAAAAAGTATTGATAAGAGATCAATGGGTCAATACATGCAAATGTAAAGACATCCTGCGATTTTGTCGCAAAAAGAAAATATGTGGCAAAATAAGACCTTTAATTAGGAAGGCATAATAAGACCATAAGATTATTGCGATAATGATCGCATAATTTATGAGATTTGCAATTCTACGCAAAAATCATAAAATTATGCAATTATTTCTAGCGATAACATCGCCGATAATCAGGCAAACTTAATTTGATTCACAACTAATATCTAATCTCTACTCAATTTTTTTATATTGCAGATGAATAATAGAGGCAAGTATGGGAATGCATAGAATGATGAAATTATTATTCATCCATCATATGATAAAATTGCATAGATAATACATTTATACAAATGATTAAAGGTTATAATTCTGATTGATTGATTATGTTGCAGAAAAAGAATTGTTTTCTAATTCATACAGATAAAAGCAAAAGAAGTTTACACATCAAGTCGGAGAAACTCATGAATGATGTTACGAAAGCAAAAAGTAAATGTACAAAATTTACAAAGAAGAAAAAGAGAAGGAACAAAGACTAAGTAAATCCATCAACACCTTCATCAGAACTCTTTTCTTTTTCAAATTTCTCTTCATTGCCGGATTTATCTTCTTCATCATTATCATTATCATCTCTATCTACGTCGGATTTCTCCTCCTCGCCAGATAATTCTTCATCATATTCGCTAGACTCCTCAGCTTCGCTATCAGAGATAACTAAATTTGGGGAATCAGCTGGAATTTCCTTTGCAAGATCGAGGTATGTAGAATGAGGGATATCATGATCATTACAGACTAGTTTAACAGCATCATTACGAATACGGAGAAGGGCATTGCTAAAATTTGAAGATGAGATTTTTAATTTTTCCTTCAATCTAGAATACTTTTCATTGCGAGAAGATAGACTTCCGGCGAGTTGGTTTTTCTCTTCTTCTAACTCATCAAATCTTTTACGATAGTTCTTTTCGGATGCTGCGAGCAAATGATGACAAAGTTAACACATATAAGGGTAATTCAATTAGGAAATAATTCAGTTTAATCATAAGAGTGATGACCTTCTCTTTCAGAAATCATGTCTTTAATTAAAGCCGCTTGATCAGCATGAAGACTAACATCTACACCTAAATTAGTTCTGGCGTTATCAAGAATCTTCGCAGCCCAAGCAAACTCATCATCACTATTAATAAGGAGACGAGATCGAACTTGGGTTTCCCTCGCAAGAAGATCTTCATTCTCGCGAATAAGCTTATCTCTTTCCATTTGAACGTTAAGAAGAGTTTTATGGAAGTTTGCTAGGGTCTTGGAGCCATTTTTAACGGCAAGATCTTTCTCGTCAATAAGATCACTATTCCTTTTTCTTAATCTATCTATTTCTTCTTCGAATCAAGATAAAAGCGCTTATACTTGTTGGTCAAACCTAAATTGAATCTGTGTTCAATTTTTAAGAGATTAAATTTGGATTTAAGTTCATTTATGGAGAAGGATTCAATCTTATCATCTGAGAAATTACTTAAAGAATTATTAAGGTTAGCAAGAAGGGTATCATCATCTACAGGGTCAGGAAAAGATTGGAAGAGTGTAGCATCGTCAGTAAGACCATAAATATCTGCAAAAATGGTTTCTTGAATAAGCTGCGATAGGGTGAGAAGAATTAAAAGAGAAAAGAAATAAATCATACCATAGAGTTGTTGATTGGCTTTATCAAGATCAGAGATTTTTTGCTTGTCAACTGAAGCTTCAGTCTCCAGTTGCTTATTTTTTCTGCGAAGTTCATTAACTTCAGCTTCTAGTTTCTCTTTATCTTGACGAAGATTAGCAGCTTTATTTTCATAAATAATACGCCTATTATCCAAATCAGAAGCAACAGCAAAAGCGGCTCTTCCAACCTGCGATAGAACTATATAAATCAATATTTGACAAAGATATCAGTAGATACACAAAAAGGATGAACAAGTAAAAACTTACCAGGCTGCCAAGTGAATTCAAAAGACTTGGAGTTAGCGATCTTGAAACCCCGCGAAGGGTATTGTTGTCAGCTAGTATGGGAGCATCGCAGACATTGGCGAGAGATTGGGATATTTCATTAACAGCTTCATCCCCATACTCATTTGGGATACCAAACATATTCTTGCCAAATTTTTTGGATATATGAGCCATCGAAGAATCAGAAGAAGAAGAATTCTTTATAGAAGGGAAGCTATTATTATTAAAATCCTCGTCATTATTATCCTTGTCAAAATCAATACTTAGATTTTCTGGAGTAGGTTGAGGAGTTGAAGAAGAAGAAGGTCGGGTTTTCCTTTTCTTCAAAGGAGGATCGCCAAATTCTTCACCACGAGGGGCAGAAGACTTTCCCTTGGGAGGAACAACAGATTTATCCTGATCGCCAGATTCTTCACCACGAGGGGCAGAAGACTTTCCTTTGGGAGGAATGGTAGATTTATCCTTTGAGGGTTTCTCCTTAGTTCTCACGGGTTTTATTGGCTCTAGTTCTTCAATTTCCTGCGAGCACATATGAAGATAAGAAATAGGGGCAACAATATATTGTTAAAATTTATGAAGAGATATTTCTTACTTCATCCGTGAAAGATTTAAGAGCTAAGAAAGTGTTGGGTTTCCTCAAAGCCTGGTAGCTGAGCTTCATTCTGTTAATCTGAAAAGAGTGAAGTAATTAGCGAAAATATGAAAATATGGGGAAAATAGTGAATAATGATTATACCAAAAATCGAAGAAAATATACCTCTTTAGTTCTTTCAGGCCAATTGAAGACCCAAGGTTGGTATTCTGAAAGATTCGCGGGTAATTCGCGAGAACCGGAAATATAAGGACCCTCAAGACATAATGGAAAAATGAACCACTTGTCATCGCTAGAATGGCGAGGGCCTTGGTTGGTAGATGTATGCCAATAAATATCCATCATAAGAGCTTTATCGTCAGCGACCTTTTCTTTTTTTCAAACGAACACCCCAGCAAGTGCTATCCCTCTTCATAGGGACTATTTTATAATTTACAAAGAAGTTGTCCACAGTATAATCTGCAGAGACGATGGGGACATCTTTAAATTGAGGATTCTTTGCATCTTCAAGGTAGCGAGATCCTTTGCCAGCTCCGCGAGAGGCATATTCAAGCAGAAATCTGATACAATCTCCACCTAATTGATATATTGCTCGCGAGAACCTCTCGTCAGATATTATTTGATAGAATAATGGGAGTTCTGGGTCATAGAGAGGAATGGGAAGACCAGCCTCAAGTTGACCTAACGACACTATAACTTTTTCGCGAGAGCATTGATAATCAGTGAATAATTTGAGAGAAAGATCGGATCTAGAATTCTGATTTTGAATTGTAGACAGAGTAAAACCTTTGATCTTGAGTTTTTCTTGCATCTCACCAAAAGCAATCAAATTTTTAGCACCAGCGATAACCATCTTTCAAGTATGGGAATGAAGAAAAAGGTTGAAAAATAAGAAAGGAATCACAACGATAAAAAACGCGCAATTTACGGAAGAACAATAAACTTGCAGAGAAGTTACGCAGAGAAAGAAGAAGAAAGTAAAAAGAGGAAAAGAAAAGAATGAAATGAGTATTTATAGAAGAAGAGGTTTCTCGAGAAGATGAACGCAATAAATGCAAAGAAAAGAAATGAACGGTCAGATCGCAGCGGTTATAGAGGACGTGTCGTAAATTCATTAGAAGAGAGAATATGTGAAAACAACTGGTGAAGGGTACAAAAACGTGTCAGAACAGAGATTAATGAAGAGATAAGTAGTTGAGGCATTTTAAAAATTCTCATGATCTTCTCTTCTTCGCAGAAAAGACATGAGAAGAGGCAAGATGTAGAACCAGAATATTGCTACATCTATTCTCTGCGAGATTAACAACGCTTCCCAGCGAGCATCACCGCAAGATCTTCAACTACACTTCACGAGTGTCACAAAAGCCTTCAAAGGAATGACGTAATACCTGACGACTAAAGAAAAATTGAGGAAAGCATGTTTGTTCTGCGATGGCTACAAAGCTTGCGAGATTTAACATTGTAACTATCGCGGTACAATCGCGGAACCAATCCGAAATAAATGGAAAACTTAGATGTCATTCACTATGTAACTACCCTATAAATATAGACCCAATGTGTACAGAAAAGGATGATGTATTTTTGAGAGTTAAGAAAGTCTTGAGGAGAGAGAAACTTCAAGAGAATAGTTGTAATCTTGAATTCTCTCATTTCTGTAAACATTTCTGAAACCAAAATAATAAAGTGTTATTTTTCATCTTCAATTATGAGTTGATTATAGCAAAGACTTAACAAGGGTGTAGTGTGGGAAATCCTGCAACTACAATAACCAAGACTAATGTTGATATGAAGATTGTGGGCATGTTTACTGTGACAAGACAAGCGCTAAAATTTCTCCCACTCTCTTACATATTTGATCTTGTGTATGAATCAGAATTGCACTTTATATATTTGATTGTATTTGTGCTAGTTAAGGAATGTGACTATGGTGACAGCAGGCTGAAAATGTCACAAAGAAATAGTAAATTTGATAATACTTTCACAACTCTGTGGTTGCGGGTGGTTGTAATGGAGAGGACGGATGGATTATATTATAAAAGGCTACTGCAAGAACATACTCTGTGGACTAAATTGTTTCAACATGGGCTATATAATGCTATAGGAGACATAGTGGGTGTATTATGGAAGGTACTACTTTTCACCTTATTCCATTTCTATTTACGAGGTACAAAATGTGAATATGTTTTGATTTTTATTGCATTACTGGGATTATTTAGATCTACCGTCCCTTGTATTAGTGGAAATAAGAACCACTTCTTATTACAACTTAAGGGTGGCTTGTATGCCAAGAGGGGAGCAGCGAGAGAATTTTTTTGGTGTTATGGTTGCTATGCAGTTTTCATTTTCAGGAATAAATATGCACTGCCGCATCCATTCAACAATTATGTTATTCTCTCTCATAGTTTATTCCAGGTGCACCTTCATATTTCTTTCCCTAAATAACTTGCAAGCTGTATGGTGTTACTCAACAGCAAGTTGCTCACTAAGAGTGGAACGAAACTTTTTCTCTTATTACTGACATGTAGTTAGGTTGGGTTGCAAAACTTCGATTGTTAAAGAAGGTGTTACTAATAAGGTTACCGAGGCTCAAATAAATGATGGATAGAAGGGTAATTCGGCTAATGGAGGGGCCAAAAATAATTCACAACCCCCGAACCTTGCTTTGGAAGGGAGACAACAACCGAATAATACAGCGTTTGATTCTTCTAAATTCTCTTCGCAATTGAAAGATGGTAATAATCATAAATTGAAAGGTGCAAATGATTGGAAGCAAGTAGGAGAGGCCTCGCCTTCTACATTAACTCCAATTTCAGATGATTTACTAAACATTTCTGAGCACTTTGTACAACGTAACAGTTTTGATGTTCTAGCAAGCGAATTAGGCTTGGCGGATGAGAAAAAGGGTGAAGAATGGGAGAATACCGTGGAAATTGAAGAGGAAAGAGATTTTTCTGAAGGGAGTATTGGTTCTAAGGATTGGGGGAAGTTGATGAACAAATTCGTACTAGAAATAAAGAAAAAAAGCTGTGCAAGGAAAAAAAGAAAAAGCAAACTCACAGTGCTGTTGAGTTAGCTGGGCGTGAAGCTTTTTTAGAGAAAACATGTGCTCTTAAAGTCACGGAAGCAATCCGTCAAAAGGAAAAGCAAGATGGAAGTTGTCTGCTAGGTCAAAAGGTGGCACAAGTCACTAGTTTGAATAAGGATATTGAAATAGGAACTTTGAATAATTGTCCGGCATGGGAAGAAAGGCTGCTACCTGCTGTGCTGTCTACGGACTTGGTACAACAAACTTCAAGAACTGAGGTGGAATTAAATAATAGCTCGGAAGCTTTTAGGGCCCGGTTAGATGCTATTAAATCACAACGAGAAATATCTCTTCTTGGCCGTGCTATGTTGGAGGGTAGGACTGATTTGGAGGGGAATATTTTGGATGGTCCTCCAAATATTTGCCCGGTCATTATCAAGGATCAAAAAGGGAAGTCTCTTGGGACACCTCAATCTAGCAAAGCACTGAGCCCTATCATGCTTGTTCTGGGCAATTACGCTTTGGATGAAGACGAGCATACAGATTTCATGGAGGGTTATGAAGACTGTGGGGACTTGGATTTTATTTTGTCACAGGCTAAGAGGAAAAACTATAGGTCTGGAAATAGGGGAAAATTGAGAGGCATAGGAAAGCTTCGTTTTTGATTATCTTTTTTTTGGTTGTTTTTTTCGGCTATTTTTTTAGCTCTTAAAGCTAGCTAGTAAGTTTTGTTTTCCATTTGGTTTTTGGGGTTGAGGGGTTTTTTGGCCTCCATTGTAATTCTTGTAATTACATTTCTTCCTTAATAAACTTTTGACCTACCAAAAAAAAAAATAGGTTGGGTTGCAACCTACTGGTGATTTTATGACCTATCCACTGTGGTTTCTGGGGTATAAACCACTGCATAGAGAAGACGAGAGGAGATGTAAGATGTATATTCGTATTATTAAGAGAGAAGAAAGTTGGCACTTGGGTTCTGCAATTAGAGTTTTAAGCACAGAAATTCTCATAATAATGAGAGCATATTGTAGTTGCAGGAATTCCTACACTACACCCCTCACAAGAATTCATAATAATAAACACATATTTGAAGATTAAGAACAACAATTTTATTGATTAATTCTCAGAAATGTCACAGGAAATGGAAGAAATCAAGAATACAACCGCTCACAAGAACTTTCTCTCTCCTCAAAACTTTCTCAACACTCTCCAAATTGATCCCCCTTTTCTGGGTCTAATAGTTTTCTTTATATAGGGTAGTTGCATAGTGGATGACAGCTAAGATGTCCTTTAATTTCGGATCTGACTCGCGATATTCTCACAGCAGTTGTAATGCTTATTCTTGCAGATGCCGTAATCTTCGCAGGATCGTCATGCTCTTCCCGTGTTTCTAAACCGTCATCCGTTACGTCATTCTTTGAATCATTTTTTGAGTCAATCTGCGACGCTCGCAGAGTATTGTTGAAGAGCTCGCAGAAACGTTGTAAATTTCGCAAGAGCACTGCAGTGGTGATATTCTGATCCTACATCTTGCCTCTTCTCATGTCTTTTCTGTGAAGGGGAAAAGATTATGAGAATTGAATTCTTTTAAAATGCCGCAGCTGTTCATCTTTTCACATTCTTCTGTTCTGACACGTTTCTGCATTTTTCGCCAGATTTATTACACGTATCTTTTCTTCCACTCAATTTCTGACACGTCTTCCTCAACCGCTGCGCTTCAACCGTTCACGTCTTTTCTTCGCATTTAATGCATTTATGTTCTCGAGAATTCTTACCTTCTATATATATCTTCTTCATTCTTCTCTTTTCTTCTTTTTACATTCTCTTTCTTTCTATGCAACTTTACTTTTCTTCCGCAACTTACGCATCTTCTATTGTTATAATTTTTCTCTTATTCCTTTGATCTTCTATTTTCTTCATTCCCATACTAAGAATGCCTCCAGCAGGTCGTAAAAATCTAATTTCCTTTGAAAAACAGCAAAAGAAGCTTCAAGATAGAGGCTTTACTTTATCCACCATTCCTGATCAAAACCTTAGGGCTGAGCTCTCTATTAAATTATTTTCTGATATTTCGTGTAGTCGCGAGAATATCATAGTCTCATTAGGTCAACTTGAAGCTGGCCTTCCCATTCCTCTTTACGACCCTGAACTTTCTTTATTCTACGAAATACTTTCTCATGCGAAGTTCTCGCGAGCTATATATCAGTTGAGTGGAGACTGCATTCGTTTACTGATTGAGTACGCTACTCGCGGCGCTGGTAAAGAATCTCCTTACCCTCTTGAAGCTAAGAATCCTAAATTTGATGCAATACCAATTATTGCTGCGAAGTATACTGTAGAAAATTTCTTCGTGAATTATGAAGTTATCCCCATGAGGAAGGATAACACTTGTTGGGGTGTCCGCTTACAAAAGAAGGATGACGTTTATGAAGATAAAGTTCTCATGTTGGATATTGACTGACATCCGGGTAACAATCAAGGTCCGCTCTAGTGATGACAAATGGTGTATTTTCCCATTATTTCTAGAGGGTCTATACATCTCTGGTTCTCACGCTTTACCTGCGAGCCTCACAGAGTACCAACCATGGGTGTTTAATTGGCCTGAAAGAAATACAGAGGTATGTTCTCGAATTTTTTGCTTAAATTATCTTTATTATTTTTCTCATACTTTCATATATACTCTCGCTGATTGCTCCAATTTTACCAGATCAAAAGGTTGAAAGCTAGCTACAACAAGTTAGGGAAGCCCAGTACTCTATTATCTCTCAGATCACTCACAGACGAAGTAAGAAATATTCCTTTACGATTCTTAAAAATATATTGTTGCCTCTATTTCTTATCTTTATCTGTGTTTGAAGGTTATTAAAGAAATTGAACCTGCTAACCCTGCAAAAACTAAGGGGAAAGGTAGAGGTGCTTCTCTCAAAGAGAAATCTGATGCTCTTCGCAAGGAGAAATCTGGTGCTCCTCTTTCAAAGAAAAGAAAAGTCCAATCCTCTCCTCCTTCAACTTTTCAGTCTAGCGAGAGTTCTAGCGATGATAACAATGATGATGATGGTGATGTTGATATTACTTATGCGAAGGAATCCTCCCAACATGATTCTTCTATGTCTCAGCTGTAAAACATATTTTATGATACCATGCTAGGGATTGGAGATACTCCTCTTGCTGAAGCTTGCAAATCTATGGCAACCATCTTTGATGTCCCTCTCTTGGAGAATAATGAATCTCTTCGCGGGGTTTCAAGATCTATATCTCCAAGTTTCTTACATTCACTTTGCGCTCTGGTATGTTCTCATTTCTTCGCCACTTTTGTGTATTCTCATTTCCTCGCCATGTTTTAATTTATATTTTCCTTGATATTTTTGCTTTCCTTCGCAGGCTGGAAGAGCTTCTTTTGTTGTTGCCTCGGACCTGGAGAGGAGATGTGCAACTTTTGAAAAGAAGAATGTTGTTCTTTGCGGGAAAAATAAAAAATTGGAATCTAAATCTGCTAATCTTCGCAAGAAAGATGGAGAACTGGAAGCTGAAATTGCTGAACTTCGCAAGAAAAATAAACAGCTAGAAATCGATGCTTCGACTAACAAGCAAAAGATATCCGATCTTGAAAAATCTAACCAACAACTTTATGGTATGAATTCTTCCCTTTTCCTCTTAATTCTTTTATCCTATTTTAGCTTATTCAAGCAACCATTTTTGCAGATGTTTATGATCTTACTGATGAGGCTACATTCCTCCGCTCTTTTCCTGAACCTGTAGATGAGGATACCCTTCTTGATCGCCTTAATAATTCTTTAAGTAACCTTTCAGATAATCAAATTAGATCTCTTTGTATAGATGAACTTAGATCCAAATTTCTTCTCTTAAAAATTGAACATATATTCAACTTGGGTTTAACCAATAAGTTTGAGCGCCTTTATATTGACTCAAAAGAGGAAACTAATATATTAAGAACCAAGTACAGTAATCTTATTGACGAAAAAGATCTCATTGCTAAAAATGGTGCTCAAGCTTTAGCAGATTTCCATAAAACTCTTCTCAATATTCAAATTGAAAGGGACATAGTTATCTGCGAGAATAGTGCTCTTGTGAAGAAGGAAAATCAAGTTCTCTCCCATCTTCTCATTAGTAATGATGATGAATTTGCCTGGGCTGCATAGATTCTTGATAACGCCAGAAATAATTAAGGTGTAGATATTAGTCTTCAAGCTGATCATTCTTCCTTGATTAAGGATATGATCTTTGAAAGAGAAGGTGGTTATTCTTGTTTTTCCACTAATCCATCTTTTAACTGATTCTACGCTATTTTATTAATATGTTATCATTTTTTCGCAGCATCTGAAGAAAATTTTCGCCAAAGAATTGGATAATTGGAAGAAGAGAAAGGGAAACTCGCAAAACTTCTGTCTTCTCGCAACAAGAAATGCTCCAAGTTCAAAAAGAAACTTCAGATTACTCTGGCGAATTTTAGCAATACTCTTGTTGGTGTTCGCAATGATTTTATTAAAATGGTATGTGATGATCATAAAATTCCCCATTCTGCATATCCTTATCTTGCGAATGAAATTCCAGAGAACGTCCCTAATCTTATCATCTCTGATAGCGAAGCTGAAGAGTCGGAAGAAGATGAAGAACATAATGAAGATGAAGATGAAGAGAGGGACTCTGGTGAAAATAATGAAGGATCTAAATAGCTTTATCTTCTCTTTAAATCTCTTTGTAATATCTGTACATTCATCTCTTTCTCCTTGTAATACATTGTTGCGAATTTCTCCAGCTTCTAAGGTTCCTTGATATTATAAATTACTTTTGTTTTTATCTGCATACATTAGAAAATGATTCCTTTTTGCAACATGGTTAATCAATATGATTATTAATTTTCAACTATATGCGTAAATCTGTCATATAAAGATGAATAATAATTTTATCATTCTGTTCATTCCCATACTTGCCTCTGTTATTCATCTGCAATATGAAAGATTGAACAGATTAATTTTGAATATGATCTGTTTGTAAATTTTTGCCTCAATCTCTGCGTAAATATCGCAAGTCATATCTGCATAATCTCATGATTTCTGCGTAAATTTCGCAGTCATTCAATCTTGATCTCTTGTGGTCTTATTTTTCCTTCCTAGTTAAAGGTCTTATTTAGCCATGTTTTGTGTTGGCGACAAAATCGCAGGACGTACTTACACTCTCATGTAAAGACCCATTGATCTTGCCTTATCCCCGCGTTGTCAATTTCTCTTGCGATAATATGACAGGCCTAAGTTTTCTTGCGAAGACAAAGCCCCATGACATTGCCGTCTTGCGATGAAATCGCAGGACGTCTTTACACTTTCATGTAAAAACCCATTGATCTCATCTTATCTTTTTCTCATGGCTTTTTGCCTTTGTATAATTGTTGCACAAATATGACAAGCCTAAATATTCTTGCGAATATAAAGCCTCATGACATTTGCGTCTTAAGACACTTATAAGCTCCCTAATGGAGGGTGCCGCCCTTATCTTCCCCCTGGTTGCCCCTTCAAGGAGGCGTACATCGGCCATACAACACTATCTCCTCCCATCCGGTCTTAACAACCAGTTATTTTCGCAGCCTCTTATCCTTTTTGCCTATATGGCTTATAGTTACGAGACTGCACCCTAGGTGGGGTTTTCTTCGAGCCGAGTGCATCATAGCCAAGACTTGCCAAGAATGGCCAGGGTAGTTTCATACGCCCCGGGCACCCTTGGCTCAACCGTGTACCTCGACGCCTTGATCATACTTTGCACTCCTTAGAAGAGACCCTCGGTCGTCCAACTGTTAATATATATATATAGTTGGAAATCCAAGGTACCTCTCCTGGGTAGGCTTTCATGGGCCCCAAATATCCATGACTCAGGTTCCAGCAGCGGTATAACCTTATCACTGAGCCATGTAAAGAGATACCCCCTTATATGACGCACTTTAGGTCTTACATTTTCCTCTTGCGAAATTTTATCCGCGAACTAGGGTGTACGCCATAAAGGTTCGTCCCATTCTAATATGTCTCTGCAAAATTTTATTCGCATTTCTTTGATCTTTTCTTTTTGCATTTCTGCTCTTGTACAATTCTTCAATTTCATCTTTTTCATTGAATCAAAACATTCTTTTTGTAACACTTTCTTCAACAAATTATCCATACATCTCTTATGTTTTACGATTTAGAAATTTTACCTTTTCTACTTACTATTTTCTGCTTCTGATTTTTTGTTTCGCTTTGCTACATTTTCCCCATTTGTGAGACGCTCGCCATTGTATGCGTGTCGTAACCACAACAAATTAATTAATACTTTACTACATAATTAACAAGTAATATAGGGTAGTCAAGATCGATCCCACGAGGAGCACGAGATTCTAGTTGTAAAATTGTCACAAAAAGGGGGTTGAATTGTCACAAAAAGTAAATAAAGCAATTAAAAATATAAAGGAAAACAATAAGAGAGATTAGATCAAGGAGTCCTTCTTCGCTGAAAAACAATGATTAAAGTTATGTTCTTTTCCACTTTTTATTAGTCACAAATTATCACCAACCGTAGGTATAGCAGCTAGATCAGTGCTAACCCCAAAATCCCTTATTTCACCGGATACGGAAGTTCTCGCCTACCGGATTCTATTCACCAAACCACCTAGTAGTAGATCACCCAAGATGTAATTTAGTTAAACGCATTAAGATTCATGAATTTATTAGGTTGATATAAGTAGTTAGACTCTTAGATCAAGGTCCACTTGCTAACGTTGTTTTCACACACAATTGCTCCACGGAATCCCTCCGCAAGGTCTTGTGTTTTCTACTTATGTAAATAGTCAAGAAACGATTACTTATCCCCTAAATTTTACTAGCTTTAGTTTGAATTAACAAATCAATTTAGCGTGCGCTCTAAACAACCTATCAATCAATCAATCATGAATGTATAAACATTCCTATTAGTAAAAACAAACGATAATCATGTGAAGAACATCAAGATAGAATTGAAACAAAACTCAAACCATATGTTAAGAACTAGGAATTCATCCTCAATCAATTTAGTTACTCATGCTAAGGAGTTCACACAATAATAACTAGCAAAGACACACACGCGATGCGAGTGCCAAAACATATCATTGCCAAAACCCTGCGGCAATGCAATGGATAAATTAAATTGGCATGAGTAAAGTTCATCTTTGAAAGTGATAACGGTGCAATCACTAAAACATCAAAATCTTCCTTTTGTGCTTCTTAAAAGACCGTAGGACACTAAACTCTACAATATCACCACAAATACTAAAACGATAGTCATATCCATAACATCCAGAAATCATATTTATCACTATCATTCAAGCTTACCAAAAAAGAAAACCTATCATTTCACCTCGTTAAAAAAATGGGTGCAAGCTAAGCACAAAAATGAAGCGGTCCTTGACTATATGGAAATCCAAAGTGAATACTGATGTGCATCATATAATTAGTTTTAACATAATATGTTTCATGATGTGCATCACACTCTGGATGATAGAAAGACATGAATGGAGATTTCTTATGAACCAAGAGCTTAGAGTATATGCATGCAGTGAACACTGATACAATGGCCAACAATGATAGAGCTTTTAAAAGCCATAGTTAAGCTTGACGTAAGACGCTCAATATTTAGAAGACTTAAAACATTCATGAACAACACGGATACCCCTTAATTTTTTAACCACGACACAGAGCTCTCAGGTATAACAAATGCCATAAAAGTAAGAGTTTGCTAAATAGAATAACCGAAGCTTATGCTTGTATAGCAGCAACATATTCAAAAAACCAGAGAAATGGGCAAATGCTGTTTAATATAACACAACTTGTAAGTTATGTTTTCAGCGCTCCCTACCCACATGAAATAGCACAATACTCACTAAATAGCCAAATAGCCCAATTTACACGCATAAATTAACTTTTGTTTTCCACGCTCCATCAAATACTTTTTGGTTTAAAAATTTGTAAACCAAATACTACACTCATTTGTCTAGTCCAGTATCCATCAAATACTTTTCGTTACATAATTCCAAATACTTTAACTTATAGGCAAATACTTTTGTCCTACATTATTTAAGTATTTTTTCCTGTAAGTGGTATTTACCTGTAAGTTAAATTTCGGGTGGACTTATGCTAATCTGACGTCTATTAGGTATGGCACATACACAAACAACGGGTTCACTGATATTTTCTTTGTGGCATTTTATCAAGCAACACATCGACAAACATATAGCTAAGCTAGAATGAACTGAATTTTTTTTTTTTTTTTGGAGCATTGAATATCATCCTACGTATCTAATGATTAACAGCAAGAAAATTAAAAGGAATCGGAAGAGAAAAAGTCCATTACCTTGGTTGTTAGAAAGACGTAACGGAAAACACGATGGGTTTTTAGAAAATGTTTGAATTCCATGGGGTTTTTGAAAGAGGCAAAAACGTTTAAGAAAAATAGGGGTTGCTAACAATCGAAGAGCAAAACGGTGGAGGAGGGTGGTGGTCGTGGTGATAATTGAAGATTTAAAGGAGGATGGTGGTGACAGTGAGAGTGAGAAGAAATTGAAATTGAAAATTGGGATGAATTGAAAATTGAAATTGGTATTTTTGATTGGTGGTGTTGGCGATGTTGGTGGTGGCAGAGCTGATGGCGGTGGTGCTGGTGGTAGTAGATCTGTAACGACAATAGTAGTAATTGTGTAATTCAATGTATGAGTTGCAACGAAGGTGGTGCTGGTTGTGGCACCGGCAGAGGTCATGCTAGTTGTGGCTGGTGGTGGCACATGTGTGTTAGCGCTAGCGGCGGTGGTGCAAGTGCTGGGGAGAAGATGGTTGTAGCGGTGCAACGGAAATGACAGTAATTGTGCAATTTAATGTGTGGGCGCAACTTTTGTAATTAGATTTATTTAGTAGGGTATTCCCGTCCAAAGAAAAAGTAACCAAAAACTCTAAGGACACCAAAAAGAACCCTTTTCTTTATTATAGTAAGATAAAGAAAAGAAAAGTGTTGTGTGTGTAAAAGTGTATCAATGTGTCTCAATGTGTATGGAACTGTGGAAGTGTGTATAGAAAAGTAGAGAACTTCTCTATTTATAGGCTTCAATGTTCTCCATATCTTCCAAAGAATAGAATCCCTTTCCTTTTGTAGCTCAATTTCCAAATCCAAGCCTTTCTCAAATCTTCCATCTCCTCTTTCCAAATCCAAGCCGAATTCTTCATCCAATTCCAAGTCTTCACATCCCATGAGAGAAATCCACACAAAATTCTGCAACTTTGGCTCACCGGAAAACTGGGTTTTTGGCCGGAAATACGACGGAATACGTCGTCGCCGGCCACCTGAAAATTCTCTCCCGGTGACGGAATATTCCGCCAGTCAACAGTTGTGACTAACGGTCAACCGTCAGTCAACTGTTAGTCAGCGGGTCAAAGGGAGTAGAAGTCAGCACGTTAATCAGTCTTACTCAGTCTTACTCGGCTGAGTCAATGATTGGATCGGTCATCACTGCACTGAGTTGAATCGTCAGCGGTGAAATTCAGACAGAGTTCCGTTTGTTTCTGGGTGTTTTCCCGGCAAAATTCAGGCCTCATTTCAGCTCCATACCTGCGTCAAACCTAACATACATCTAGTTATTTCCATACCCAATTACATAGAAGCTACTGCAACATCATTCGCAATTCAATCTCGGCTTCTAATTGAACAACAGTAAGCTGCACATCATCACCATCTCCCTGATATCTTCAATTCTGCTCAATAATCATCCACAGACACAAAGTCATATCAATTGATTTTATTACTGACCCAATCTTCTATTCTTCTCAAAAAAAAAACCCCTTTCTCTTCCTGAATCAAACCAACAGCTGCAAATCAATGATTCCACCAGAAACCCTAACCTGAACTCCTTCATCTCAGATTCACATCCAACAACATCTCATATGTTTCATACCCATTTACCAAACCATTAACGGCATCAATCTCTCCTTCTCTTCGATTCATATCGAACCCTAATTTTCATTTAATTCTACCGCTATCAGAGACCGCCACCATCTTCTGTTCTCGACTTGGTTCGACTCTCAGTTTCTTTCTAAATTTCTTCCCTCAATTCTCTGTGTTACTTTATCGATCTAGCCTCTTCCGGGAACAACAGCAGCATCTACTGGTTCCGTTTCTCAATTTCTGGTGAAAACAAAAATGAGTGAATGAAAATGATTGAGAAGAGGAGAGTCGATTTTAGGGTGGGGTTGATAAGTACACCCCAGGGTATTTACACCCGATAATTACACCCACTGCTACACCCACAAATTGGGTGCCTATATAAATGGTCACTGCTGATAAGGGATAGCCAAATGGCAGCCCCTTAACCTTAGCTAGTCTGTCTTTAAAACTTCAAAAGAGTTGTCCCTTAACCATTTCCGAGCTCCAGATAGTGTTATCCTATAAAATGACCTTTTTGCCTTTTTTTACTCAAATTGGATGATTTCTCCTTCTTTTCGTCCGTGCGACTCCAGAGTACCTAATAACTAAAACACACACGTAAAACACATAATTTACATGAAAAATAGCAAAGAAAGCATAACTACTAGATAGTAAATTAGGTGTATTCTACACCTATCAAATTCCCCCACACTTAGACTTTGCTAGTCCTCGAGCAAATCAAACTTAAACTCACAACTTTCAAAGCGTTCCAGCGTCCCAAGCATCCTAAGAGCTATGAGGACATAGAGTTTCTGCATGCTAGTAATAAGAAGTTAGAAATACTAAAGAACATATTCTCATTCTTAAATGTTGAGTGAGAAATAACCACACCATAATGAGAGAACACGTGTTTGAGAAACGATCAATAAGAATTTCGCCTCGACTTCTGCCTCACTTAAAAGGGTTTTATGATAATTGCACTCAAAAAGACGGCTTTTTTATGGGTCTCACATGTGCGCAGGTAGGAATGAAGAGAGAATTCCTGCAACACGTTGAATGGTGGGAAGAATAACTTCTGAAATTTTGAAAAACCCACATCTTTTAACATTTTGAAAAACCATTTTTCTAACGATCTCTAAGAAAGGAAATCAACCACTTATATCGAGGATGAGATTACTTACTTACCTTCACATCCGATTGCCAATTATGATAACACCACTCTCACAGCATCCAATAGAAACGTCTTCCGCTCCTTGTCTCCATCTTCTTGGTCTTTGGCTTCAACTATTGATGATAAATACTAGAAATTCATAAATCCTTGACAATTTGTAACATTTTTCCTTAAAATCCTTGTCGCTTGAAACTTCCTTATAGATTTTCCTTCCCCACGGCTTATTCAAAACAAAACAATAATAGATATTTCTCTTGTCTCATATATATATATTTTCTTTTCTTTTCTTCAATTTTCTTTCTTCTTTTTTTTTTTTTTTTTTGTTAAGACAAGAGAAACACAATAGAAATCAAAAGTGAAAAATAAAATAAACCATGGCCGTTAAAAAGTACTTTACCGCTTGATTCTTCACAACTTGTATCGTCTCGAAATCATAAACTTCAATAATTCTCACCTTTCGCTTTTCTTCGCTTTTGTAAATAAGTCTTAATACTTGGATATAGAATTACCTCATTGCATTTTAAGTCTTCAACATATATGTAAAAATCTGCTCATTGTATGTTGCTTTACTTGGATATAAAAAATTTGCTCTTTTTCTTGTTCCATTGTTGCTTGCAAACCTTGAACCTTTTCAACTTTCCTTGTAGATTTTGATGTCGCTCCTTGTTGATAATTGTGATGTTTCTATGGACCCGTTATTGTCGAGAGAGAGAATGGTGCTAACTACAAATCGAACTACAAGAAGGTGGCTTTCATCTATAGATGTCACCCTCATGATTGACAAAGATTAGCACTCAAGAGATCAAAATAGTGCTAAAATTGGTGTGAAATTGGGTAGCTCACCATTCTACCCGGAATTAACGTACGGTGACACACACTCAAAAGAAGCTCTTTAGTCATGGAAGAATTTCTGGTCGGTGCCTCTCATGATATGAAAATGGGTAGTCTCCACTAATGATTGATCAGCAACTCTAATAACGCACTTCTCCCTGCACCAAATTTGCATCACCGGCATGATTAAATCCATTATTTAACACTCTAACAAGCAAGAAATCGAACGTAGTTCCCTAACATTTCCAAGTTCATTTATGTCGGTCAGAATTCTCTATGTAAACATACCTAGAAGTATGCTAGTGACTCTAAAATCTCTAAAAGTTGAAAGTTTTATGCAAAAAATTTTTTTTTTTTAATGCAAAAATATATGCTTAGGCACTCCCCCACACTTAAACCTTACATTGTCCTCAATGTAATTGAATCGTCCAAGTAAAATCAAGGTGGGAAATCTTAATATGATATGGAACAAGAAAAATAAATAACAAAATAAAAAGCAAAATAAAAGGATAAGAAATACAAAACCGGTGGGTTGCCTCCCACTTAGCGCTTGTTTTAAAGTCGACGGCCCGACATGACTCTTGTAAGATTCACTCCCCATATACTAATAATCGGAAAATTTGGGGATCCTCCCATGGTACCTGTTTTTCATACAATAACTCTATACAAATATTAGCACAAGAAAAGAATAATAAAGTTATAGCTCGATAGAAATTTCCCCCACACTTATTCTTGTCCACACTCGGAAGTGTATAAAGAACATAGAATTTGGGAGCTTCCATGGTTTCCTATTGGAAAACCTGCATAGTGTTAGAATCAAGTGTTTCCAATGGTGGATATCGAGAAACAAAGTCATTCAAAAATACTTTCGAAGCACATACATTCAATCCAATAAGAGGTAAAGGAGAAGAATTAATATGCAAAGGGTTAGACAAACCTTGCACAATCTCTTGTATTACGGAATCTTCTTCATTCTTAAAAAATTCAAGTGAATTAGTTACCTCTTGCATATCATGGTCCTATATCAAACCTTGCAACCATTCTTCATCATTTTCTACCTTAACTAAAGTCTCGGCATCATCATAATCATTAGCAAGTTCAATTGAATCTTCCACAAATTCAATTAATTCGGTTCCATTATCGAGCATCACCTCTTCAACATCTTCATCATCGGAATCGGGCCATTCACTAAAATGATTTTCGTCGGTAAAAATTGTAAGATCTTCTTGTGAGGGTGTTATACCGTTTACAACAATAGGAAAGTCACACACAATCTCCTCCTTTTGAATAGGTGATGGATCGTTATTATGATCCGGAGTTGGAATAACTTCCTCATTGTTGCAACTTTCATACACTTCTGCGGACTCATATCTTTACCTAAGGAATTTTTTCCAAGCACTAAATGCATCTTCCTCAAGCTCTACCTTTTGAATAGGTGATTGATCATTATTAAGATCAAGGCTCGAGTAAACTACACTAGCGTCATCAAAAGTTTCCAAAGGTTGGTCCTTTTCAACACAATCATCATCATTATCGGAATCACCATAATAAGAATCTTCATCGGTTTCATAACCTTTATCCCGACGTAGTTTAAGTTCCATATGAATGGTCCTACTAATTTCTGCGACAAGCTCTTCCGAGTCTCCATCATCTTCTAATTTGTATAAATTTTGTGCAAGTTTACGGACGTTTACACGCTTACCACCGTGTATAGAGTTTCTAGATCGTATATCCTTAAAAAGTGAAGGAAAAACACGATGAAGAGGAGTATATTCCCAACTCTCCGTCTGCACATTACTAGAAAACAATGTATTAGAAGCATAATTATCCGTCCATCCTTGTAATTGTCCACTTACATACCCGTCGTAAGGTTGTTGATATGCATGAGAATATCCATAAGGCTCCGAAGGATTTTGATCATAGCCAAAAGATTGGTTTTTATTGTATCCTAAGGATGGTTGGAAGTTGCCATGATGTTGAGGTTGAAAATCGTATTGATTGTTGAAATATGCTTGCTCTTGTCCACCATACATGGAAAACCGGTACCTGAAAAACAATTCTCAAAAACTAAGTTAGATACGATAAAGAATCCAACAAAGCAAGAATAAAGCAAAAAGTAAAAATAAAAACAACTAAAATCGCCCGTTGCTCCCCGGCAACGGCGCCAAAATTTTTATGCGTGTCGTAACCACAACAAATTAATTAATACTTTACTACCTAATTAACAAGTAATATAGGGTAGTCAAGATCGATCCCACGAGGAGCACGAGATTCTAGTTGTAAAATTGTCACAAAAAGGGGGTTGAATTGTCACAAAAAGTAAATAAAGCAATTAAAAATATAAAGGAAAACAATAAGAGAGATTAGATCAAGGAATCCTTCTTCGCTGCAAAACAATGATTAAAGTTATGTTCTTTTCTACTTTTTATTAGTCACAAATTATCACCAACCGTAGG
Organism: Papaver bracteatum; assembly: GCA_023529315.1. Lineage (NCBI taxonomy): Eukaryota > Viridiplantae > Streptophyta > Magnoliopsida > Ranunculales > Papaveraceae > Papaver > Papaver bracteatum. The sequence continues at coordinate 1,383,632 of JAJJWX010002758.1, read as the reverse complement.
TATAGCAGCTAGATCAGTGCTGACCCCAAAATCCCTTATTTCACCGGATACGGAAGTTCTCGCCTACCGGATTCTATTCACCAAACCACCTAGTAGTAGATCACCCAAGATGTAATTTAGTTAAACGCATTAAGATTCATGAATTTATTAGGTTGATATTAGTAGTTAGACTCTTAGATCAAGGTCCACTTGCTAACATTTTTTTCACACACAATTGCTCCACGGAATCCCTCCGTAAGGTCTTGTGTTTTCTACTTATGTAAATAGTCAAGAAACGATTACTTATCCCCTAACTTTCACTAGCTTTAGTTTGAATTAACAAATCAATTTAGCGTGCACTCTAAACAACCTATCAATCAATCATGAATGTATAAACATTCATATTAGTAAAAGCAAACGATAATCATGTGAAGAACATCAAGATAGAATTGAAACAAAACTCAAACCATATGTTAATAACTAGGAATTCATCCTAAATCAATTTAGTTACTCATGCTAAGGAGTTCACACAATAATAATAAAGAAAAGAAAAGTGTTGTGTGTGTATAAGTGTATCAATGTGTCTCAATGTGTATGGAACTGTGGAAGTGTGTATAGAAAAGTAGAGAACTTCTCTATTTATAGGCTTCAATGTTCTCCATATCTTCCAAGGAATATAATCCCTTTCCTTTTGTAGCTCAATTTCCAAATCCAAGCCTTTCTCAAATCTTCCATCTCCTCTTTCCAAATCCAAGCCGAATTCTTCATCCAATTCCAAGTCAAAGTCTTCACATCCCATGAGAGAAATCCACACAAAATTCTGCAACTTTGGCTCACCGGAAAACTGGGTTTTTGGCCGGAAATATGCCGGAATCCGTCGCCGCCGGCCACATGAAAATTCTCTCCCGGTGACGGAATATTCTGTCAGTCAAAAGTTGTGACTAACGGTCAAACAGGTCAACCGCCAGTCAACTGTTAGTCAGCGGGTCAAAGGGAGTAGAAGTCAGCCTAGTCAGTCATCACGTTAATCAGTCTTACTCGGCTGAGTCAATGATTGGATCGGTCATCACTGCACTGAGTTGAATCGTCGGCGGTGAAATTCAGACAGAGTTCCGTTTGTTTCTGGTTGTTTTCCCGGCCGAATTCAGGCCTCATTTCAGCTCCATACATGCGTCAAACCTAACATACATCTAGTTATTTCCATACCCAATTACATAGAAGCTACTGCAACATCATTCGCAATTCAATCTCGGCTTCTAATTGAACAGCAGTAAGCTGCACATCATCACCATCTCCCTGATTTCTTCAATTCTGCTCAATAATCATCCACAGACACAAAGTCATATCAATTGATTTTATTACTGACCCAATCTTCTATTCTTCTCAAAAAAAAAACCCCTTTCTCTTCCTGAATCAAACCAACAGCTTTAAATCAATGATTCCACCAGAAACCCTAACCTGAACTCCTTCATCTCAGATTCACATCCAACAACATCTCATATGTTTCATACCCATTTACCAAACCATTAACGTCATCAATCTTTCCTTCTCTTCGATTCATATCGAACCCTAATTTTCATTTAATTCTACCGCTATCAGAGACCGCCACCATCTTCTGTTCTCGACTTGGTTCGACTCTCAGTTTCTTTGTAAATTTCTTCCCTCAATTCTCTGTGTTACTTTCTCGATCTAGCCTCTTCCGGGAACAACAGCAGCAGCTACTGGTTCCGTTTCTCAATTTCTGGTGAAAACAAAAATGAGTGAATGAAAATGATTGAGAAGAGGAGAGTCGATTTTAGGGGTGGGGTTGATAAGTACACCCCAGGGTATTTACACCCGATAATTACACCCACTGCTAATACACCCACAAATTGGGTGCCTATATAAATGGTCACTTCTGATAAGGGCTAGCCAAATGGCAGCCCCTTAACCTTAGCTAGTCTGTCTTTAAAACTTCAAAAGAGTTGTCCCTTAACCATTTCCGAGCTCCAGATAGTGTTATCCTATAAAATGACCTTTTTGCCCTTTTTACTCAAATTGGATGATTTCTCCTTCTTTTCGTCCGTGCGACTCCAGAGTACCTAATAACTCAAAAACACACGTAAAACACATAATTTACATGAAAAATAGCAAAGAAAGCATAACTACTAGATAGTAAATTAGGTGTATTCTACACCTATCATCCATCTATTGGTTTCAGCATATGTTGACTTCGCAACATTCCTTCTTCTCGCCATTCTATTGTATCAACCATCAACTTTTTATTTCTTTGCTTTTGTTTGATGTTATATTTCCAATCTCTGTTCTTCGCAGCCCTTTCTCCGCAAGATTCCATATCAATTTCATAACACTTTTTTCCATCAATCCAATCTCCCTTTATAACTCCAACACCGCTGGGATGAGGAAATTTAATGCACTGGTGGAAGGTTGACGCTACACCTAGAATCCCATGCAGCCAAGGTCGGCCAATCAAGGCATTGTAAGGGGATACAACATCGACAACACAAAATTGAATATTAGAAGATATCCCCTTTAATGGAATTCTCATTGTAATCTCCCCTTTGGGCTTATTGGCAGTACCATTGAAACCATAGATCTTATAAGTTGATGGTATTAGATCCTCGTCTCTTCCTCCCATGGTTTTGTAAGTATGATAAAGTAAGATATCCACCGAGCTTCCGTGTCAATTAAAACTCTGTTAATAACCCAAGAATCTTCAGCTTCACCATCCTCATTTTCTTCATCTTCTTCTTCTATTTGTTTTGGATTTATTTCTAATCTTACCACTAGTGGGTTGTCATGAATCTCGCCAGGCTCAGGTACTTCTTGTGCAGTAAAAGATATTGTCTGCTTTTGTCACTCTTATAATGGCGAAGCTTTCGCAATATTCATTACTTCTCTCCCATCCGCATCTCTCACGAAAAATCTGCTTAGAACATTGTCATGGAAATCCTCTATAGTTTTGTATGAATGTATGATGGAGTTACAGAATAAATTCTTCTCTTTTGCCCCAACTTCTATCACAAACATTTCTCCTCCCTTTGTTGTATTCACTCTGCGAATTTCTGTTAGTGGCGGTAATTGCTGAGACTGTGGATGTCCTATTAGAAAATGGTTTAATTTTTCCTGATCTATCATCCTCAAGATGATTCTTTTTACATTCCTGCACTCACTTATTGAGTGACCATGAAAATGATGATAAGGGCAAAATTCTTGACTTCGATTATTTGGGTGTGGCTCTTTTCCCATATTCCAGGGTACGGGTATATCTTCCATCAAAATTATAGCCTCCAAATTTTTTTCTATGCTAGCATTTAAAGGTGGCATCTTAATTTCTTCCCATATTATCTTCTGACTTCCTTGCCCTCTGTAATAATTTTGTCTTTGACCATTATAATCTCTTGCGGATGATCAATCCTTGGAATCTTATTATTTCCACTTCGACTAAATAATTTTCTTTCCCTTTCGAACTCTTCTTAATCTTTGCTTCCCATAGCTACTAATTTCTGTTGATCATCATTCATACTCTTTTCTTGCTTCACCTGCGAAGTGCTCTCTAATGTATTTATTAATCTGGGAAGTAGACTTGCGTTTGTTTCACCTGAACTAGTGTTCGCAATTGGATATGACTCCATCTCGTTTTGTTTCTCCTCCAATGCAATGTATTATTCTTGTAACTCTCGCAGCTCCGTCATGGTGATTGTATTTTTGATTCTAAAAATTTGTATATACAGCAGATTGGTTGCGAACATAGCATTAATGAAAGATAAAATGAGGTATCTCTCATCCACTATTCCCTCCATCTCACTACACATTGTATTCCATCTTATGGTTATATGTTTCAAACTCTCGCCATCTCACTACACATTGTCTTCTATTTTAACCCAAATACATCTTCAATGCCAGGTCGCGAAGAATTGTTACTTATATATGCTCCCAAAAATGTAGTTTGAAAATGATTGAAAGAAGTTATAGTGTTCTTAGGTAAACCTTCGAAACATTTTAGCGCCTCGCCTGTTAAGCTGGATGCGAAATATTTACATAATACATCATCATGGTTTTCCCATTGTAGCACACACCTAACATAAGCTTTGACATGTTGAATAGCACAAGTAGTTTCATCAAAGATATTGGTTAACGTTGGAAAATTGCACTTTGGGGGTATTCCTCCTAATTGTACTTCTTGGGTGAATGGAGTTTTCGAAGCTTCTTCAATGGCCTCATCAAGTTTCCTTCTGCCTCCCTCTCTTCTATTATTTAACATTCCCCTCATTTCTGCTAACTCTCTTAAGATCTGTTCATTCCCAACTGAATTTTTCTCCATTGGTCTTTTCAGTGCAGCTTCCCTTCTTCCGCGCTCATGTCTTTCTTGCCTTGCGAGATTTTGTGCTTCTTCTTCAACATCTTCATTCTGCCTTGTCCTGCGATTTTCTTCTTCACCTCCTTCATGAATTCACAAATTATTATGCCTTTCATTTTCTCTTTTGCGATTTTCTTCATTTCTCATCGTTTCTCTTCGATGTCTTTCTATTCTTCTTTGTATTCTATCATATTCCTCATTGATATTATCATTGTTGTGATTTCTTGGACGTTTTCTTTCTCGATTGTCATGATTGTTCTGACGTATTCCTTCTTGAAGCTCTTGTTCTTCCACTTCTACTCTCAATCTTTATCTTTCGCAAGCTAGACGTGTTTGTTCAGCATAATGTCTCTCAATTTCATCCTCAATTATTATTCGGTTTCTTTGAATTTCTCGCTCATGTAATATTCTTCTTTTTCTTCTCGATTTTCTTCACCATCTTGGTTATTTCCACCTTCTTGATTTCTATTATCACGTCTATCATCTACAGTTTCACCACGCGGAATGTAGCGATCATTAATCATCTCTTCTTCTCCATAACGTTGTTCTTCATTTGGATTTTGCACTTCCTCTTAAATATTTTCACCAGCGTTTCTCACAGGGGAATTTCGCCTTGCTTTTTCTCTAAATGATCTTGAACTTGATCTTGCAGTACTTCTTGATCTCCTATTTTGTAATCTCAAATTATCCATTCTTAACTCGTGATTTTGTCTTGTTAAATTCGCGCATTCTTCCGCCTCTAACCTCCTTTCCTCTTGTATTCATTGTCTTAAAGCCTTTTCTGCTTCATTTTCGTCATCTCCATGAATTAATCCTCCAACTGCTTCTTGATCTCTTCCCTCTCGCCTTCCATTTCTCAATTGTTGATTTTTTTTCTTCTTCTATTAAATCTGATCGCCAAGTACGCACGCTCACTCTGTCATAATCCACAGTTCTATCTTGTATCGGTGTTTGCTGATTCGGTTGTTGAACTTGATTTTCTCCATTATTCCTTATTTTTTTGCTCCTTGTTCGTAATCTTGAAGATTATCCTATTTCATTTGTCTCTTCTCCGGCAAGTCTTATACTCCTCCTTACAGTTGTTGGTTGTTCTGATGTATTTCTTCTTCTATCTATTTCTTCAAATTTAATGTAGTACTGTAAATCACGTAAAAATCTTTTCCAATTTTTTCAAATTCTTACAAATCACAATTTCAATCTTTTCTCAGAAACATCCATGTTTCTAGCGCCATTATGTAGTTGCAGGAATTCGTACACTACACCCCTCACAAGAATTCATAATAATCAACACATATTTGAAGATTAAGAACAACACTTTTTTTGATTAATTCTCAGAAATGTCACAGGAAATGGAAGAAATCAAGAATACAACCGCTCACAAGAACTTTCTCTCTCCTAAAAACTTTCTTAACACTCTCCAAATTGATCCCCCCTTTTCTGGGTCTAATAGTTCTCTTTATATAGGGTAGTTACATAGTGGATGACAGCTAAGCTGTCCTTTAATTTCGAATATGACTCGTGATATTCTCGCAGCAGTTGTAATGCTTATTCTCGTAGATGTCGTAATCTTCGTAGGATTGTCATGCTCTTCCCGTGTTTCTGCTAACGTCATCCATTATGACATTCTTTGAATCATTTTTTGAGTCAATCTGCGACGCTCGCAGAGTATTGTTGAAGAAATCGCAGAAACGTTGTAAATTTCGCAAGAGCACTGCTGTGGCGATATTCTGATCCTACACATATCATCCCAAAACGGTTGAATCCAATCTCCTAATTGCATTACTATTGGTGGTCTCACTGAAGTGCAAATGTGCTACAAATGGTGATGCTCAGTTCAGTGGAGTACTTATGTGTGATTCTGGTCAGGTTGGGACCTTTGGTGGCAAGACAATAAGGTCAATTTTCGCTAAATTCTTTACTTTCATTTTTCTCATAGTAATCACAGGTGTAGTAAGGATCTGTAGCAAAGTTCTTTAGTAATTAAAGGTTCAATTATGGGTTCCAGTCAAGTGTGTTGCTACTTGTGAATTTTTGGAAGCTAGGCCAGTAACAGAGATGTTACATCATCTCTCTATACATAAGGTTATGGCTGAGAATTCAAGAGATATTTCTTTGAGTGCCTACCATGAGGGAAGAGATGAAGATAATACGCTCGTTGACCTCAGGAAAATGAGCAAAAGCATGTCAGGTCCCCAGGTTGATTTTACCACAGGAGCTACTCCCTAGTGCAATCATGTGCCTTGGAAGTTGGTTGGTCAATTGATGATAGGCCTGGTGTTGATGTGCTCAAGGATATCACAGGGTATGCAACAATATTTTAGAAAATTCTATATTCATGTATGCTAGAGGAAGCTACAACTACTATGTTGTCAACAAGTTGGATAGGACCTTTCCACTGCAAAACACTATCCTTGCTGTTTACTAATGCTTTGCCTTGGAAGGTGTTGTCATTGTTAACTCTCTTATCACTCAAGCTGATTCATTTAACTTCTATCCTTGAGGACAATGATGTTTTGAAAGGGAGGGTAATGTCATGTACCTACCCAAGAGGGTGTCCCAGATCCTAGTTAGTAGTACTTAGCTTACCAGTGGGTGTCGTTATCATTTGTAATGGTTGGTTTAGATAAAACCATATGGGCTCTTAATATCCGTTAGATCTGGGTTAGATGAATTGTATAGCTTTATAAGCCAATGGAGTCTATAATGTTAAGGTAATCTGAATATTAATGAAATTGAATCTTTAACTCTTAGGCTGTGTTCCCCTGAACCAGATTTTCATCCTTCATCTTCTTCTCATTTTCTAATTCGTCTTAATTCTTCTTCAATTCCCCTATATTCTTCCCCTTCATCTTTGATTCTTTTATGTTTCTTCTTTAATTCCCGGATCTTGATACAAATTACCCTTAAGTCTCGATCCAATCTTGTCATCGTACACTCAGGTACATGACAAGCTGATAGACTCAACCAGATGAGACAACATGTCAGTGTCCTTCTTGGTATGATAAGAGACTGCTACTGTAGAACATTCTTCATGTATGACTCTTGATGCAACCCTTAAAAATAATGCTTTAGAAATATAACATCACTTGAGTAAGCTCTCTATTCAAGGATGCTCTAAGCAGTCCAATATACCAACTACTTCTGCGATAACTGAAAATGCTCCAGCACCAAAAATAGAAATGGAGTCCCTTCCAACTAAGAAATATATATTAGTTCCCTCTGATCAAGGAAATTCCACATCATATGGAGGGAATAAATCTCCTGACAAGAACTTTAAGACTAAACTGCCTAATCACTCATGTAATCAGAAAGTATGTCTCTTTTGCGAAGCAAAAGGTTCTGTTAGACAAAAGAGAAACTCCAAGTTGAATAAAAGTTCTTTTGTTCAACTTCAACGCACCTTAGACTTGATTCTCAAAGGTGTAACTGGTGATATTCGTATGTTGAAACCCATTAGTTTTCATACGTACCCTATGTATGTTACCAGGAAGGTCAGTTTTATGAGTTCCTCAAATGTTCGAAAACAGAACAGAAGTATAATAAGAATCGTCTGAGGAAAAATCAAGCTGTTGGTCCTGAAAATAACATGTCCCTTGATTTTGAAGAAATTCTAGGAGAAAGAAGGAAAAATGATGATATGAGAAATAACTTGATAAAGATAATTCAAGGTTACAAAGAAATTGTCAACAGGTTGTCATCATCCTCTAGTCAAGATTCTTCAGGTAAGAAATCAAAATATGTCTCATACTTTGATGACAGTAAGTTTTATGATGATTCTCAAATAAAAAGGGATCCCTCTCACATTTCAGGAGGAAAAAGAGACTGGATCATAAACACAGTTCCCTGAATGAGCTCAGAGCTCAGACTTGTGCTAATTAATCACAAGTTAGGAACTTTCTCATACAAATCCTGTTGAGAAAGATGTGTAAAAGACATGTGTACTTTGGAAATTTGCGTTTTGCCTAGTTGAGCCCTTCTCTTATCATCTATATCTAAACTAGTGGCAGCAGACAATATTTCCCAAAAGTATTTGCAATGTCTTTTATTATTTTCCTAATTAATTATCTTGTGTTCTTTTCTTGTGTGTGTGTGTGTGTGTGGGGGGGGGGGGGGGGGACTGTGCTCAAATGTGTACACGAGTTACTATCTCGAGTTTACATCTTGGAAACCCTAAACAAAACCTTTAAATAGATGACCTATTGAGATTACACAAGTGACGAACGTAAACTCTAGGTTATCTTCTGGCTTATTAAGAATGTCCTCTTCATCATCCCTTCACGGTGTTTTTTCTAAGGGATTTCTTGAGAAATGTTTTTGTGTTGTTTCCAAAGGAAGAAAGAAAATAACTCTTGTAGAAGAAGGTGCACCTAATGCCTCATGCTATTATTCCTACTCACATCAAGATGTTGAGAATGAGGATATGGTGTCTGCTGAAGTGGTTCATGACTTTCTTAAATACTTTGATAAAGCAAAACTGCAACTTGTTGATACGGTGAAGGATCTTGATGTGGTTAGAAGTGAGTTGAAAAAGGTTACTGCTGACCTTAGTCTCATGAAGTCACATATTAAAGAACTTCTCAATAAGGATATCTTCTTCGAAGACGCAGTTGATAATATGGATCATGAGCTCAAAAGTCTTGAAACCCGTGAAGCTGTCAATCGTTAACTTTCGGTTTCTAGTATACATGTTTGAGCTGATTTAGCCTATTAAATCTTCTGTTTTCTTTTTTATTTAAAAGAATAACTAGTGTCTTGGAATAGCCATTATTGTGCTTACACATAGCTATATCCAAAGTTTTTATCTTCTTGTTTTTAGATTTATTGATTTAAATTCTAAACTTATTTGGAATATGATGGTTGCAGTGTTAATCTTTTGATTTTATATATTGCAATATTTTGATAGGATATGTGTGTTTACGTCTGTGAACTTAATTGTCCCATATTTTGTCAAAAGTAAAATCGTTCATGAATTGGTATGTAAATATTGATAAAAGAATGAATAGACTTTTGACAAAAACACAAAAGTTAAGCCTATATTGTCAATTATTGATGTAGGATAGGTTAAAATATTTTGTGATTCAAGGATTATGTCTATTGTGTGTCATTGTGCAAATAGTAATGGAAACATAAAATGAATCCTTGCTTATTACACGGTATAAGGTCGATTCTCCGATCCACAATTTTTTTGTGTAAATACTGTGTTGTTCCATGAAGTGTCTTATGTTGAGCACTAAAACAACAAAAGTTGATTGATTTGTGATTAGCTTAGTTGTTGTTCCGTAAGGTACTTTATGTTGAACATGTTGAACTAAATTAATCATCTTATGTGGTTATTTAGTTATCACTCCATAAGTTTTCTTATGTTTGAGCATCTCTTCGACTGGGTTGGTTATTCGTGATTAACTTAGTCATTGCTCCATAGAATTTCTTATGTCGAGTGTGACCAATTGAATTGATTAAATTTGTGATTAGTTTAATTGTGTATCCCGGTTAGATTAGTTATGAGTTTTCTTGTGAATAATTTAATCGAGTTAATAAGTCTCCATAAGTTTACTTGTGTCGAGCATATTTAGTCAAATTAATCTTGGGTTTCCTTGGTAAGTATGATTGAATATTTTGGATTCCAAATTCATACTTGTATGTAATTTGTTGATTCTAAAGAAATCCTTCTTTTTTCTTGAAATTAAGGTCACTCTTGATGTTCCCTTGGGAATGACATTTAATGGGGGAGAGTTCTTTTGAACTTGTGCTTAATTGTCATCTTTGTGGGGAGTGCGGCTGTGAAATATTAGAGGGATTATCTAGTATCTTTATGAACTCATTGATGAATGCATTTAGCTTCGGCTTTATGATTGCATCTAAACAAGATGATACATATTTACCTTTGGTCATGAAATGTCTCTTACAAAAATTTCATTAGGATCCCGTTCTTGTACCTTTGCTAATTTTATTGAAAAAAAGGGGGGAGAATTAATATGTAGTTCATACTACAAATACATATGGTTTTCGGATCATTATGTAAGGGGTAATGGTTTCCATGTGAGATGGAGTATTGACTAATGGGGAGTGAAGCATCACCATAGTATTGTTGTTGAAGTTGTGATGCAATTGGACTTTGACGTTGTGTAATGATATTATGACATTGTATAACAATGATTGAGAACCATTGGTTTTCTCATTTTTATAGCTACGGATTTTCAACAACGATGATGCTAAACTTACAACCTTTGGGATCATTGGACTACTTGGAAGTGACGAAGATTTCGAGTATTGTTGAAGATTAGACATGTGGAATAGGAGCTACAAAGTTTATTTATATATTTTTTGTATTCCATATGTATTAATAGTTTTGCCACTAAAATTGACAAAGGGGGATATTGTTAGAGTATTGCTCGGTCGAACTCGCATGCATTGCTATCTCAAGTATGTTTGTCAATGTTAGTGATCAAAACTATAAAGTCTTGATTTCTAGTCTACTATAAATAAGGTCTCGGACTAGGATAGAAAGTGTAGTTGAGCTCAAGAACTCCATGGCGATCATCATACAAGACGAAGGACTACTCAAGGAACAAGTGGATCTTCATCGACTAAAAGGTATGTGGAGACTTGAACTTATCTATCACTCAAAAGTCTATCTATTATATCTCCTATCTTGAGACAAAAGTCGTATTACTATATAGACTAAGACTATACACATATGTCATTTCGAGCTGACTATATCTAGCTTATCTATTTCTCGAAATATGTATTGGTAAAGCTTTCGCTTTATCCAAGTTCATCTTTACCTAGTGACGAAAGTCATGTTATGTTTCAATCATTTTGGAAATCGCTCTGACGAAAAATAGTTTGTGAATAACAACTATATAAAACGCTCTGAGAATGTTCCAATGATTGAAATGAGAGTTTAGACAATATAACCATTGGAGGATATAAACATTTTTTTGGCAACACATATATGTATAAGTCCTTATTGCTTGAACCGAAGTTTGTGAACTTTGTTGATCAAGTGAAAGCGGAACGTGAGCCTTTAACTCAGTCCGCGAACTGGCGTAGTTCTCGAACCCGAGAATTTCTGCTGGAGTTGTAGCTCGGTTTCAGTCCGCGAACTGACGGAAGTTCTCGACCCAAGAATTTCTGCTGGAGTTTGTAAACTCCAGCCGGTTGACTTGAGTCCGCGAACCCAGTCCGCGAACTTGAGTAGGTTATGTCTAAAAATGATATTTGTGAACTTATCTTAATAAACTAAGGAATTCTATTGCAAACCGTGGATTTATAGTTCATGAATTGATTCGAGTGAATCATATTGTTTTTGCTTCAATTGTATCTTGTGTAGTACATGGGATCTCATAGCAATTGAACAACTCTCTAACTAGTTCATTTGAGTCATTTGGACTAGTTATGGTGAAGAAGAATATGGTTGATATGTGGCTAACCATTTGGTTAACTATGTTGAACCAACTAATGTACAAGTTTGGGTACTGTTACACAAACCCAAAATCGTCAAGTACATGTGTGTATAACATGCTAAGTTTTCGATCTAACGGTTGATAAATATTAGCTTGTATCTAATCAGATTTTCATCTAACGGTGAATATTGAATGCTTTGTTACCAAGCTAACATTGATTGCAAATCCTGATTTGAAAGACTATATAAGGGAGAACTCTAGCAACTGGGAAACCTAATCCCCACACATTCTGTGTGATACTAGTTTGCTAAGATAGAGTCGATCCTCCTTTAACCTTTGGTTTTCTTCTTCTAAAACCAGGTTAACGACTTAAAGACTTCATTGGGATTGTGAAGCCAGACCGATACTACTTTTATCGTAGTTGTGTGATCTCATCTTGCTATTTCTATCGTACGAGTAGAATTGTAATAATTTGCTTGAGATTTCTATCTCCGATAGGAAATATATAAAAGTAATCACAAACATCTTCGTCTCATCGTTTGTGATTCCACAATATCTTTTTTCGCTGTGTCGATTAAGACTATTGTGTGGTGATTGATAAAACTGAGATGTTCTTCGGGAATATAAGTCTGGTTTTATTGATTGGTTCTCGTTCACCTTGATTTATCAAAAGACGGAACAAAACTCATAAGTTTATTCTTGGGAGACGAATTTATCTATCTTATAGACTTTTCTGTGAGACAGATTTGTATTAAAGTCTTCGACTTTGGGTCGTAGCAACTCTTGGTTATGGGTGAGATCATCTAAGGGAATCAAGTGTGCAGTATCCTGCTGGGATCAGAGGCGTATAAGCATAACTGTACCTTGGATCAGTGTGAGATTAATTAGGGTTCAACTACAGTCCAGACCGAAGATAATTTGGAGTAGGTTAGTGTCTGTAACGGCTTAATACAGTGTATGTTTAATCTGGACTAGGTCCCAGGGTTTTTCTGCATTTGCGGTTTCCTCGTTAACAAAATTCTGGTGTCTGTGTTATTTCTTTTCCGCATTATATTTTTATATAATTAAAATAATACAGGTTGTGCGTTGTTCTATTAATTAGAATATCCAACCTTATTGGTTATTGATTTAAATTGATTGACACTTGGATATTGGTCTTTGGTACCATCCAAGTTATCTCTTTTTGATTAAGACTCGCAGATTGTATTTGCTTGAGTAAATCAAATTGAGATATTGAGATAATAACTCTTTGAGATATTTTCTATTTGATTGAGTCTAGTTGATTGAGTCTAGTTGATTCTCTAGAAAGTAAATCGGAGTTTTCCATACAGATTGCTAATCGAAATATTGGGTGAGGTTGTTAGACCCCCGCTTTTTCAATTGGTATCAGAGTAGGAAAACATGTTCAAGACCTTACAAGTCTGTGTTTGTAGCGATCTGACTCTATGGACAAGAATAGTATCTCTGATAAATGCATCACCAGAATTAAAAATTATGTCTCGTCTATTATAGATGAACCTCGTGTTCAAACTAGATAGACAGATCTGACATGGGTTGTCCTGATTATATTTCAAAAGAGTCTATTTCTCAAAGTAAATGGGAAACAGCTGAAGAGAGTGAGTTGATTCTAAATCTTGTTAGAATCCAAGCTGATAGACTCAATCAGATGAGACAACATGTCAGTGTCCTTCTTGGTAGGATAAGAGACTGCAAATCCAAAGGGAATACTGTAGAACATTCTTTATGTATGACTCTTGATGCAACCCTTAAAAAGGATACTTTGGAAACTGAACATCACTTGAGTAAGCTCTCTATTCAAGGATGCTCTAAGCTGAGGTAATTAACTCATACACAGATGAAATGGTCCTCAATTTTTGGACTTATTTATATTGCCAGAATAATGAACACATTGATCCCTGTAAGTGTGATGGTTTCTTAAGTGAAAGAGTGGGAAAGTGGGAGATCGTGGTGAAACCAGTTCTAGGTCTTACGGAGACTTGGTTAACCATCCTCCCACTACTTTGATAACTCCTTAAACCTTTTGCACGACTTACTCACATTTCTCATAGTGGATGAATCCACATGCCGTAGGTCGCCAGATCAAAACCCTAATTGATATCTCCCCATGTGACGTGATTGATGTCTCACGAACGTGGAGTCTGCAAAGCAGATGTGTATTTGATTAGTCAGTTATCGACTTATTAGACATTGAGTCTAAGTTTTGTTGAACTGAGCATGAGTGACGAATTCTCAACGACTCATGGATTGACCATGTCATACGTACAGTTCTTATGTTGATATTGCTCGTCTGAGCAAATATTGTAAATTTGAGCAACTGAGCAAGTATTGCTCAATTCGACGAATTAGTGAATATTGATTGTTGGATCAATATTCGAGCAACTGAGCAAGTATTGCTCGATTCGACGAATCATTGAATATTGATAAATTACTGAATATTGATAGTTGGATCAATATTTGAGAAATTGGGCAAATATTTCTCAATTCGACGAATTATTGAATATTAATAGTCAGATCAATATTCGAGCAATTGAGCAAGTATTGCTCAATTCGACGAATTATTGGTAACGTGACCCAATAAAATATTAATTAAAATACTGGTAGCCTACATATATTATGTAATTAATCTAAATGTTGGTTACTGGATTAACATAAATTTATTAGCGTTTGAACTTGCTCAGAATAATGATTTGTGGAGCGTTTGTTCGAAATCCTATTTTTTGATCAATTGTTCGTCAATTGATGAATTGCTGAAAATAGATCATGACTGAGGGAGGGACCGACCACATGGGACGATGGACTACCATGTGATGCCCAAGTGCTCGAGTGAGCATGCACCAGAGTCCTTAGTTGACTGGTTGGTGAAAGGATGATTAAATGCTGATTTAATCATTACCGGCTCTTGGTGGTCGTGGGACCAGCTGATGGTCGATTAAGAAAATTCCAAGTTGGTTGGAAAGAGTTTGGTCTCAACATGATCAATTGAGCAAATTAGGTCAAAATTATAAGAATGTGTGAGACCGGCTTTGTGCAATCCTTAGGGACGTCCTTGGTCTGTCAAGGAAGCATGCCTGTGTCACCATTATGTCTATGTCTCAATCCTGGGAGTTTTGGCACTTTATGATGTGCGTTTGAGTAATATCTTGGATTTTCAGAAGAGTTCGATCTTTGACCGAAATTCTTGATTTTGCTCGAATGAGCAAGTAGAATTTTGCTCGTTTGATTAAAAATTTGGAAAATAATAATATTTTATTATTTGGCGTGAGTAGCCTAGTCGGTCATGTGACCATTTAATTTTTTGTCTTTTTTATGGTTTGGGCAATATTTGAGAAAATATGAAGAAACCATGATTTTTGCTCAAACGGAGGAGTTTCATGAGATGAGGGAAAATAAGGGATTGCAAGGTGTGGGACCGGCCACGGCTAGGGCATGGCCGGCCGACCGACCAGGTAGCCCGGTCCCGCAAAACCTTTCCCTATTTTTTATTATTTTTCATGAAACCGTGAAAATATGGAGAAACCGTGAGTTCTGCGCAAACAAGGAAAGTTGCTAGAATGAAGGAGTTTTCATGAGTTCATGAATAATAATAAAATAAGAAAAATAAAGGAAGAGGCGTGGGGGACCGGCCATGGTGGCATGGCCGGTGGGCCCGGTCCATAGGCGCCTTTTTTCTAATTTTTTTTATTATTTTCTCTCTCCTTTTTGTGTAGGATTCTTCATTTGTCCATATTTTCAAATGCTCGTTCGTGCATTTGGGTGCTCGTTCGTGCATCATTGTTGAGTACACTTGCACCATTTTATTGGGGCTTACTCGGTGATAATCCAGATGCCCGGTTGTTGAGTATTTATTACTAATTTATGAAATTCAGTGGAGAATGATTCAGGAAAGTGAGTAGTTATTTATTATCAATCCATAGGATTAGCCGTGAATTCGACCATGGATTCGGAATAATAAAATGAGTATTAACATTCCATGGGATCGTGGATTCGACCATATAATCAGAATAATAAAATTATCAATTACCATTCCATGAGATCAGTCGTGGATTCGACCATGAAATCAGAGTAATCATATAAAATAGAATATCTTCTAGGAATTCAGTGGTGAATGTCACGGTAGAATTAATCTATTGCAGAGGGGATATTAGCCAGTTAAAGCGTCATACCCGTTCTGAAAGGTGCATAGTCAGGGAAAAATGTGTGTTGCCGACGTCCTGAAGGCGTTAAGCTCTCAATCATACGGAGAACTGCCCAATCGTTCTTCTATGTAGAGGTGAGTCTCTCTATGTAGTCAGGGAACAACGAGTGTCACCGGCGTCCTGAAGGCGTTAAGTTGTCAATCATACGGAGAACCGCCCAATTACGTTATTCTACATAGAGATCATGATGAAATGAGCAGCATCGAACACTCCAGGGAGGCCTTTCGAGTGACATATGCATCATGGCTTGTAAAATATGAATCGTCACATGCGTTCCTGAAGCCGTGTCAGAAACATGCACTATCATGATTTTACAATTTTGAGCTTTGTTAAAAATCCACCATCAACATTAAGTCCCCTGCTTAGTGAGGGACATTCATGTTCCGCGGTAAGCATTAGATGGTGATTTTCAGTCGACAAGTTCAGGGGATGAACTCAGTTGTACAAAGGTATTTTCAGAATCCCCGATTTGCTCCAATGGTGTGATGTACGAGCAAATGTTTAGATGAGGACCCTGATAGTATGAAGTGTCATCCCATGAGCACGGGAGATGAGGCACTTCTGATTTGGACTCCCAGAGGCTCAGTTCTGGTCGGTTTAGGACTCATGGGACTGAGTCCAAAAAGGAAACCCATGTTTTATTAGGTTTTGGAAATAAATTTAATATATAAAAGGGAAGAAGCCCTAATAAAATATTTTTTTTTTTGATTGACCGACCAAGCATCTCTTCTTCCTCACGTCTGAGTAAAGATTTTTTTTTGTACGCCAGAGCTCCCCATCACCGACTGCCGCCGGTGAACTCCGGCGCCGACAAAAGGTATGTGATTTTTTTTTTTTGTTGTTAGTTCGTGAATTTTTCATGAGTTGTTCAAAGATAAAATTCCATGTATGTATGTATGCATAGGTTTTATGAAAATTTGCTTTAGAAAACATACTCCCGTTCGTTCGTTAGTTTAAGAAACGAGCAATAATCCCTAACATGAAAGAGATACATGAATCCTTGAATAGACATGATTTAGTTGCACTAGATAAAATTTGTTTATGAAGTTTCAAAAAAATCAAAATTTAACTTTCAAAGAATGAATTTTTCACACAAATACCTTTAGGTTCGTAAGTACGTTCGTAGTTAAAGTAATAAACAATAATCCTAAAGTATTTTTGAAATAGACCTGCACTTCATGATAAAATTTTGCATGTGATCTTTCAAAATTTTATTTGAGAATATGTGGACCTTTGAAAAAATAGGAAAGACCCTCGTCTCATAGGCGAATGCTCATTTGAGCAAAACAGAGAATTTTCTTTTAATAATAAGTTACGTAAAAAAAAGTTTTTTTTTTTTTTGAGTTTACGTGAGTTACTATCTCACTAAAAAAATAATTATTTACGTAACTTATATACATTTTTTTTCTTTTGCAAAATCCATGTAAACGTAGGTTTTTAACAATTGTTAGAAGTAAACAATTGTATGTGATAAAACAATGACTATATGAGTTTTGTGATTTTATAGTGTGTGTACACACGCTAGAAAATTAGTAAATATTCACACGAAGAGCTTATGTGAATTGTTCATAGTTTCGTGAAAAGTCAGTGTCGACTCTTGAATGATAGATTTTGCTCGTCTTTGTAGGTTTGAAGGAATGAGCAAGTTTTCGAAGTTTTTACGTTATTATCACTAAGTTCGTGAAACCGTAAACAGACAAGAGTTAAAGATTACCATTTTTTGTGGACAATGATGTAAGCATCATAATTATTCTCTTGCTTTAATTCCACTGTGTTGACAAAATTTTGTTGTATGGATGTCACAACAACTTTCCAAAGATGACTGATTCCCGTGGTAACTCTTCTGAAGATGATGTTTCTAGAGAGGGAACTTCCAGAGAGGATGTTTCTACAGACGTGTCTTCCAGAGATGATGATTCTTCCAGAAATTATGATTCTGGGACTTCTAAGGAGAAAGAGGAAACTCCCAAAACTAAGAACATTCCAAATACCAAGGACAAACTCTTTGTGTATCTATATAGACCCGAAAAGCGTCCCTCAGGTTCCTCATTTCGGCTGCTTATAAATCCCTGAAGTATTATTCAGAACAAGTTGGTATCTCCTCAAGCAATAACTCGGTTTTGTTTGCAAGGAAAACACTATTTGGCTTCATATGTGGAACTCAAGCTTTCTCGGAAGCCTCTGACACATTTCTGTGGATGGGCGAGACATATATTGGGTCATAGTCGTGTAAGGACCATGCTGGATCGTGCACAGGTGACATGAGCTATTCAAGCTGCTGGGGATTTAATCATTCATCATGATATACCAGGTATGGTGGCTTTGCTTGCCCGTTGGTGCATTCCTACTCATACTTTCATATGCAGATATAGATAATTCACCATTACTTTGGAAGATGTAGTCGCTTTATTGCATCTCCCGATCACTGGTAATTTTCCTGCCCAGTAGAGGAGAATGTGATTTCTGACGCGTTGGAAGTTAAAATGCATTAATTCAACAAGTCTCCCAAATTTTGTTATGCTCAATGGTTGAAGTACTGGTGGCCGAGAGATGAAGTTCCTGAAGAATCGGTCTGATTGATGGAGAGAAATATTTCATACTAAGTTGCACCCCTGGTTATTTAATATCAGTAATGCATGGAGAATTCCAGGTAGAAGAATATAACATCGATAGAGTCGCTCGACAAATGGGTCTCGACCAGTGTGCTCCAGGTCATCGAATGAATAAACCATCAGTTGAGCATATGATGGCTCACTTAGATTATACACATGTGGAAGGAAATAATTATTTATTTCCCTACTTTGACCGAGCTGCCTAGGTAACTTCGGGTTACATAGACTTCTGGCGTTAACAACTTGAGCGTTTGTATAAGTTCGCGATGGATGTTTAGTCTCCGGTACGTGGGTTTCCTTCCCCTGGCATGATTTCTGATCGACCGAGATTGAAATATCTTTTTAGTGGTGATAAGAGAAAAACGCCTCTGGATTGTTCATGGGTAAGTATTCTCCTTGTTAATTTGGTGAATCCATGATAATCGTATCTTAATTGTTTTATTGATTTTATTGTAGGACGATCGCGTTGTGAGACCTCGAATTCAGTTAGGTTTCTCATAAGTGCAAGAAAGTCCCCAGTGTAAGTACTGAATATCGCAAGATAATAGTTCACGAGTATCGTAATAAATAAAGGAGAAAAGAATTATAAAATGTTACGATAATAGAAGAAGCGCGGAGAAATATGAAGTTTTGCGAGGGTGGAGTAATTTTGCGAGTATGAGTTGCGATACTTCGTAACTCATGTACAACTGTATACAGTTTTACTATAAATAGGAGTTCAAATGTAAAATTCGGGAGGTTCTTTTAGTGAGTGTTAGAAAATATTTTAGGAAAGAGAATAGAGAAAGTTGTAACTATTCTAATTCCATTTAGATACTTCTTTGTGATCAATTGAGAACATTAATAAGAAAATTGTTATTCATCATCAAGAACTTCTTGAGTTTTTACTAATTCTATTGAGGGTGTAGTTGTAGGTTATTCTGCAACTACATAATTGGCGCTAGAAACAGGGAGAGAAAGAATTCCTGTACCAGAAAAATGACAAGAAGAAGAAACACATCAGAACCATTAACTGAAGTAAGAAGAAGTGTAAGATTAGCAGGAGGAGAAGCAAATATAACAGGAGAACCTAGTAGAAGAAGGAGTAATCAAGCTCAACAAGTAGAAGATCATGATCAAGTGAGTATACACACTTGGAGAACTAATACACCAGAAGAAGAAGATAGAGAACCACAAATCAGAGAAAATGGGAGGTTTATGGGAGGAACAATTCTTGAAAGAGAAATGGAGATGCTAGAAACATTGAGACAAGGAATCCAAAAAGAACGAATGATCGAAGCTGAAGAACGTGCCAAATTAACAAGACAAAATCAAGAATTGAGGATGGAAAATGAGATGTTACAAAGGAGGAAATCTCAAAGTGTTGCAAGATCAAATGTTAGAATAGAAATAGAAGGACAAAATTCACCGATAATCAATAATGAAAATGATATGCAAGAACAAGCGCAGAATCAAGGTGATAGAAATCAAGAAAATCGTTTCATTTTAATACCAAACCGCGAACAAAATATGGAGAATTTACGAACAAGACCAAATCATAAAGAAAACAATCAGAATCGAGAGGAAGAACAACAACTTATGGAAGAAACTGAGAGACAACAAGCAATACATCAAAACAATCACGAGAATGGAGTAAGAAGACATGAAGAAGTTCGTAACAAACAAAATGTTGAGTATGAAAGAATTAAGAGAAGAATTGTAAATCAACAAACAGAAGTGGAAAGGAATGAACCAAGTTCTCGAATCAGAGTACAAGTAAATCAAGAAGAAATAAGTCACAGAAGAAGGAGAAATGAAGAAGAAGAAATTCCTGATATTCGCATGAGAAGAATGAGAAGAATAGAAAGGGAAGAACAAGAATTCCAAGATGCTTTACAACTGAACAATTATGATAATTTAGAAAGAAGATATTTGCAGAATTATGCAAATGAAAACATTAATGAAGAATATGATAGAATGCGAAGGATCGCAAGGGAGGAAGCGCAAGAACGTAGAAGAAGAGAAGCTGCATTAAAAAGACCAATGGATGAGAATTCTGAGGCAAATGCACGAATCTTTCGAGAATTAGCAGAAATGAGAGGGATGATAAACAATAGAAAAGGAGGAGATAGGAGGCAATTAGATGAAGCAATAGAAGAAGCTGCGAGGACTCCATTTGCTAGAGAAGTACAGTTGGGAGGAATTCCACCAAAATGTAATTTTCCCACACTTACCAGTATTTTTGATGGGACTTCATGTGCTATTCAGCACATTAAAGCATACATAAGATGCATGTTACAATGGGAGAATCATGATGCTGTGTTATGCAAGTACTTCGCATCAAGTTTAACAGGGGAAGCTCTAAAGTGGTTCTAAGGACTCCCTAAGAACACTATTACGTCATTCAATCATTTGCAAGCAGTTTTCCTTGGAGCATATATCACAAATCACTCTTCACGGCTTGGTATTGAAGATGTATTTGGTTTAAAACAAAGAGTGGGTGAAAGTCTGAAGCATTTGGTAAGACGATGGAAGACTATGTGCAGTGATATGGCAGGGCGTGTAGATGAGAGATACTTGATTCTGTCCTTCATAAATGCGATGTTCGCAACTGAAAAATTATATGTTCAAATCTTCATAAGAAAGAATTCCATAATGATGACAGAATTACGAGAATTGCAAGAAGAATACATTACACTAGAAGAAAAGCAAAACAATATGGAGTCATATCCAGTAACAAACACTAGCAATCAAGAGGGAGGAGCAAATTTACTTCCCAAAATAATTAATGTAGTAGCAGGTACTTCGCAAACATCCTCACAAACTTCTTCGCAAATTTCAGAAGAGAAGAAAATCAATGATAGCCAGCCAAAGATGGTAGCAATGGGCAGTAGAGATCAAGAAGAATATGATAGAGAGAAGAATTTCTATAATCGGATAGGAAATAACCAAATTCCAAGATTAGATCAACAACAAGAAAATTATGGTGGACAAAGGAAAAATTATTTTGGACAAGGAAACCAGAGACAAAATTATAACAACGGTCAAGGAGGTCAAAGAATGGTAAGGGAAGAGATAAAATTGCCACCTTTGAATACAAGTATAGAAAAGATATGGCAAGCAATTATCCTGGTAGAGAATGTACCAACTCCATGGAATATGGGAAAGGAACCACCAATGGGTCCAAGAAGTCATGAATTTTGTTCATATCATCATTTTCATGGACATTCTACAAATAATTGCCATAATATCAAGAGGATAATCTTGCGAATGATTGATCAAGGAAAAATAAATCAATTTTTACTTAAGCAGACACAGTCGCAACAATTACCACAGGCTCCAACCATAACTCGCAGGGAGAACACGACAAAAGAAAAGGGAGAAGAAATCCTACATATAGAAGTGGGGTCAAAAGCAAGGAATGTTTTCTGTAATTCCATTGTTCATTCATATAAAACCATAGAGGATTTTCATGATAATGTGTTAAGTAGGGTATATGCGAGGGATGGTGAAGGAAAGGAAGTAATGAACATCGAAAAGATTTCACGACTTGAAGATTGGCAGAAACGTGAAATTTCTTTTGAAGCCACTGAAATTCCAGAAGGTTGTGAAGTACATGATAATCCATTGGTGGTCAGACTGGCAATCTACATGAATATGGAGGAGAACAAAGATGATATGGAGGAAGAGTCAATTGGTCTTAATAGGATTTTGATTGATTCGGGAAGTTCTGTCAATATCCTCTTCTATTCTGCTTACAAAACTATGGGGGGAAAAGATGCAGATTTAATACCTTCTACTTACAGAATTTATGGTTTTAATGGAACTGCCAACAAGCCCAAAGGAGAAGTGAGCATGCGAATTCCATTAAGTGGAATGCGAACTGAAATTCTGTTTTGTGTTGTTGATGTTGAATCACCATATAATGCTTTGATAGGAAGGCCATGGCTTCACGGAATTCTAGGCGTAGCTTCCACCCTATATCAGTGCATAAAGTTCCCTCATATGCAGGGTATTGGAATTATCAAGGGTGATTGGGCTGAGGGAAAGAAATGTTACGATACAGAAGTAGAAGTTTGCGAAGGAAAAACTGCTGAGAAGGAAAATTGGAGAAAAAGAGCAAAGGTTGTGAAAAGAAGTGAAAATTTAATGGCAGAGGATTAAGGAAAAAGAGAATAAAGTTACGATGATAATCATATAAGAAATTTACGATGATAATAAGGGATTGTGATTTGCGAGGAAAAAAGAAGGTTATCAGTATGTTTGCTCGTGAAAATGAGGTATGTGGCAAAACAAAATTTTTATTTCGTGATAAAATTTTACGAATATTGATTGCTCGCAGGAAATTGGGAAAAAGTTACAAATTTTCAGAATTTATATTCCGATTAAAATTTCATTAATTTGCGAATAAAAGACCGCAATCTGTGATCAGCCTCCAAAAAAGAAAGAGAGCCGCAGAAAATTTTATACATGCAAACCTTTGTAGCGTACACCCTAGTTCGCGAAGCTATAATTCGTAAGAGGCAAAGTCCTAAAGTACGTCATTTAAGGGGGTACCTATAACGTGGCTAAGGGTAACCGGAACACCACCAAGGGCCCTTAGTACATGGTAAAATTTTTGGGGTACAACCCAATAATGGGGTACCTATCCGGGTTAGACACATTGGATTCTCACCTAATCTAACAACATTACGCAATATAAAATGCGGTGTAAGAATATTTAGGCTGGGCGACTAAGGCATACTGTCTTTCCCAAGAAGTGCAGAAAACGATCAAGGCGCCGAGGTACACGGTTGAGTCAAGAGTGCCGGGTGAGGTTGAACCACATCTGCCATTTTTGACAAGTCTTGGCAAATGATGCACTTGGCCCAAAGATACCCCATAGGGTGCAACCTCGTAACTATAAGCCTTATAGGCAAAAAGGATAAGAGGTTGCGATCAAAACCTGGTTGTTGGCAGAACCGGATGGGAAGAGCTAACCTTGTATGGTCGATGTACGCTTCCTTGAAGGGGCAATCAGGGGGAAGATAAAGGGCAACACCCTCCATTAGGGAGCTGATAAGTGCTATAAGACGCAAATGTCACGAGGCTTCTTGTTTGCGAAAACATAAAGGCTTGTCATATTTGTGCAACAAATGAAGTTCTGCGAGCCTTCTAAGAAAAAAAAAAAAAAAAAAGAGGGGAGAAAGAAAGAAAGAAAAGAATAAAGAACTCGCAGAACATAATAAAGTTAAGATGAGATCAATGGGTCGCTACATGAAAGTGTAGAGACGTCCTGCGATTTCATCGCAAGACGGCAATGTCATGGGGATTTATGTTCGCAAGAATATTTAGGCCTGTCATATTGTCGCAACAATTCCTGAAGAGGCTAAAATACTATACAAAGAAGTTAAGATGAGATCAATGGGTTTTTGCATGAAAGTATAAGAACGTCCTGCGATTTCATCGCAAGACGATAATGTCACGAGGTTGAATGTTCGCAAGAATGTTCAGACTTGTCATATTATCGCAAATAATTAATACAAAAGAGGTGGCAAAATAAGACCTTTACTTAGGAAGGCATGATAAGACCACAGAAATTAATGAAATTTATTGCATCAATATCACTGAAGAAATTATACAAGAATATACATTATGAAGATCTGAAAAGAAGACAACTTCGTCAATATCATTGAAGAAATTTTACAAGAATATACATCAAGAAATTTTGAAGAGAAGACAACTCTGTCAATATCATTGAAGAATTTTTACAAGAAGTCCTATCAAAAAAGACAACATTATTGAAGAATTTTAATGAAGACTTAACAAAAGATGCGATTTTGATAGCAATCAAATACAGATAAGTTCATATTCGTAAAAATTTACGAGAATTACATACTTCTTATACTTCTCCATATATTGAATACTTCCCCAAAAAGTTGAATACTTCTTATAATTCTTCAAGAATATCTCATGTTTATTATACTTCTTCAACGGATATTTAATTTTGCGAAGGTTAAGTACTTATTATACTTCTTCATACAATGAGTAATAATTTTTATACTTCTTCATATATTGGGCAATTCTTCATAAATTGAATGCTCCTAATACTTCTTATACTTCTTAAGGGTATTTCATATTTTGTATACTTCATACTTTCTATACTTCAAGGGGAGATTTATTATTTACTTCGCAACATTCCGTAAAAAGCAAAAGGCTTATATTTCTTATACTTAGAAGGGAGGATTTTTTATTCATAATCACAATAAGAAGAAAATTCGTAAGATAAATTCAGAAGGATATTCTAATACTTCCAGCGATAGTTGATCATTTGAAGAGAAATAATAAGGGGAAAGGGAATACTAAGCTAAGTCTTTAAGATATATTATTTCTCTCCATACGATCAATTTATGCGAATAAGGGAAATAAACATCAAAGAAAGATTAATTCAAATTAAGCTTTGAAAAATAAATTGTTGGATTGATTAAAAGCATAATCAAGAAGAAAGTGTTGTATTGAAGAGTTACAGAACAGATATACAAAAAAAAAAAAGTTATTCTTCAGGCGATCTGTTCCCATCAAAATGATCTTCTTCTTCAACTTCACTTTCAGAAATTTCCAGATATGGAGTATCTTCAGGAATTTCTTCAGAAAGGAGCGTATGGTACTTCTTGAGAGGAATTTCATTATCTTCGCAAATCTTGCGAGTCATCTTAGCTCGAAAACGCTTGACATATAAACTATGGTTATGCTGGGCAATTAGAAGCTGATATCTCAAGTCAGAAAATTTCTTATTACGGTTAGCAAGGAGAGTTTCCATATCATTATTTATCTTCGCAAGATTTTCTGCAACAAAGAAAGAAATTAAAAAATTGGTTAGCAAATTACGAAGGAAAAGTAACCAAAATAATTACCATCGCAAAGAATTTACCTTCTAGTTGCTTCTTATCATTACGAAGAGAAGAATTTTCAAGCTTTAATTGATTATTCTCCTCAAGAAGAGAAGAATTATCAATCGCGATGCTCGCAGATTGTGAATTATGTTCGTGACGGGATATTAATTCTGCGTTATCAATATTTAAATCTTCTACTTTCTGACGGAGACTTGAATTTTCAACCTCTAACTTCGCACAACGATTCAAAGTTTTCTTCTCTGCAAGAGAATGACGTCTTTCCCAATCAGAAGCAGCTGCACAACTAACTCTTCCAACCTAAACAAGAAAAAAGGGGTTAGAAATCAAAAAAATAAGGAAATAAACAAGGAATAGAGAAGAAACTTACCATGCTGCCTAAAGCATATAATGAAGCAGGAGAGACGAATCTTGAAATTCCTTTGAGGGAATTATTATCAATAACAGTAGGAACTTTACAAGCCTTCGCAATAAGTTTGCGAGCATTCGCTGTAGGAGAATTTCCTAATCCATGAGAAGAATGGAGGAAAGCCTCAGAGATGCTAACCATTGCTGAGGCAAAAGTTTCTGGGATACTATAATTTTCATTCCCACCTTCATCAACATCATCATCATCTCCTTTGTCAGAAAGGGTATCAGAATTAGAACTAAAGTCCTTCTCAGGAAATTTATCATCTTCATCACCAAGATCTTCCTCAATGTCCTTATTATAAGAAACTACATTGGAATGGGATTTGGTTGAGAGTATCTTCTTTTTAATTCTCTCGTAAACAATATCTTGAAGTTTTCTTTTTCCTTTGCGAAGAGCATCATCTTGACTATCAGAAGCTTGAGAGACCTTCGCAGAACGAAGAGTTTGTTGCCTCACAGTAAGCCTTTTAGAAGAAGTAGAACTTTTATTTTCACTCGCAGCAATCTCAGGAAGAAGTGGAACCTGTAAATTCAAATAAGGATAAGAAACAGAGGCAACAATATATTGTTTAGAAAAATACAAGAGTGTTTCTTACCTCATTTGAAATTAAAGGGTAACAAAAAGATAAGGAAGTGGAAATACATACATTTCTAAAAACCCAAGGTTGATAATAGCGGTTACGAAGATTCGCAGGAAGTTCTACTATCCCAGTAATATAAGAACCTGATAACATTAAAGGGTACTTATACCAATCTTCATCATTAGAACGATGAGGTGTCTTATTATTTCCTGAAGCATAATCAATATCGTGCATGAGAAGATCATCTGCTGCGATATTAGATTTACGATGAAGACGAACACCCCAACGATTATCTTCTTTCCTCTCAGGAATTAGTGTGTAATTTTTGAAGAAACCCTCGACTGTATAATTCGCAGCAACAATTTCTATATTCTCAAATCCAGGTTTCCTAAGATCAGTTGAATATAAAGATTTCCCAAAAGCGGCACGATTTGCGAATTCAACTAAGAGGCGAATGCAATCACCAGTCAATTGATAAATTGCACAAGAAAAATTGGGGTGGGAAATAATTTCGTAGAATAAAGGAAAGTTAACATCATAAAGAGGAAGAGGAAGACCTGCGAGGATTTGACCTCGTGAGATTAAAATTTTCTGATCATCCCAAACATAGTTGGTAAAGAGCTTCACACAGAGAGAAGACTTATTATCATAACCTTCAATCTCAGAAAGAATAAGGTCTCTATCAGCAAGTTCCGCATTAATTTGTTCAATAGTTTTCTTTTTTGGTGCCATTGAATATAAGAGGGAAAATAGAAAAAATAGAAGAGGTTGCAGAGGCAGAAGCGGTGAATAAGATGAATAAGAGAATAAAAAGCAAAAACAAAGGATAATATTTATAAGAGAGTTTGATGAAGATAAAAATTCATTAATACGAGTAAGCGTGAACGGTTGAAAAGAACGGTTACGAAGAAACATGTCAGAAAGATAAGGGAAAAGTAAAAAGACGTGTTGCGAATCTGAAGGGTGGTAATAACTACACTAAATTTACGAGAATAGGGATTCTCATGACATTTCTTCTTCAAAGAATTGACATGAGAAGAGGCAAGATGTAAGTACTGAATATCGCAAGATAATAGTTCACGAGTATCGTAATAAATAAAGGAGAAAAGAATTATAAAATGTTACGATAATAGAAGAAGCGCGGAGAAATATGAAGTTTTGCGAGGGTGGAGTAATTTTGCGAGTATGAGTTGCGATACTTCGTAACTCATGTACAGCTGTATAAAGTTTTACTATAAATAGGAGTTCAAATGTAAAATTCGGGAGGTTCTTTTAGTGAGTGTTAGAAAATATTTTAGGAAAGAGAATAGAGAAAGTTGTAACTATTCTAATTCCATTTAGATACTTCTTTGTGATCAATTGAGAACATTAATAAGAAAATTGTTATTCATCATCAAGAACTTCTTGAGTTTTTACTAATTCTATTGAGGGTGTAGTTGTAGGTTATTCTGCAACTACACCCAGAGTGGAGAAGGCACAAGTAAGAGAAGTTACAGGATGATACCGAATAATTTGAAGTCCCCAGTCGTTTTTTTGGTGAGTTGTTAATATTCCTTCGCGAATTTTTCCTTGCCCGCATAATTAGGATCATGAACCCAATGTTTGTTATTTCTCCATCAAGTATTGACGGTCTTCGTCTTGCTCAGCTAACAACCCATGAGTCCAGCGATGCAGATGATGTCGATGTAAGTATTTCTTCGTATAACCAATCATGATACCTTCTGTAATAAATAATAATAATTGTGTTGATATGTCCAGGAGAACATTGTCGTGGAAAACCAACATGGCCAGGCTGTTCATTCGTCTTCAAATAGTGGTGAGAAAGAGAACCTTCAAGAATTGGGACTGAATGGAGGTAATGGTGCTACCAATGTTGGTGCCGACTATGTTAATCCTTCGAATGACTAGGAAACTCCTCAAGTAAGGATCCACACTATATCCTATTCATAGAAGTCTAATATTGTTGATTTGTGAATGAATGAATGATAATCCATACGAATGAATGATTTTTTTTTTTAGTGAAATATGTCATCAGAAAATTCAGAATTCAGTTTGTTTTAGCAAAAACGCCATAAAAACTTCATCTGATATTGGATTTTCTTGTTATACCCATGCATTCTTATGCCCAGGAGATTTCCAAGATTTATCAAAGAATATTTTAGAGTTTTGAGTATGTTTAGGGGTCGAAATCAGCGAAACAGTAAACTTCCAGGAGACCTTCATAAAATTTTCAGCTGGCATGTAGTCCAATGTTTTGGCCACAACTTTTTGCTCGCTTATCCGATTGCCATGAAAATTTGATATGTTGTAAATAACATCCATAGGAAGAGAATGGTATATTACTAAACCTTATATTCCTTACCAATTGCTCCCAGTTCATCGTTTTATACATGCCAGTATAAAAATCTCTTCAGGCGAGCTTGTTGAAAAACGTGTTCTATGAATTCCACACTATTTGCTCATGTCTTGGATGTATAGTAAAGAACTTAGATAGTGTTAGTTCACTTACATGCTATATTTTATGATCACTTTTGGTTTCCATGCTTGAATTGCTCTAATCTCATGTATCTTCGTATTAGGTACCAAATGGCGAAATTGAGCATAATGGAGCGAATGATGATTCAAACCATATGGTGAATCGAGTTGATAATGTTACCATCTCTGCACCTCAATGCCATGAGAATATTTCTATTGTTTTCGAGGAGAATGAAGCTCAAATCATCACCACTTCAGAGATAGAAGAATCCGGACCAAGAATGGAAGAAACTGCCCCATCGATAGAAGAAACTGCTCCCATAACTGCTGAAGCTGCTCCAATAATTGAGAACCGTATAATAGTGCATGAATACCCTAATGCAGGGATTATTTGTGATCTTCTATTCTGTGAGTCACTCCCATATCACACATCAGTTGGTGGATTTAGCGTTCCCATAGGGTATGCTGATATGTACGAGAAGCTATGGAGATGTATGGTCACATCATCATTGAAAGAGACCCCAAACTCAGTTACTTCTTGACAATGCAAGTAGGAAATATTTTGCGCATCATAGATAATATACGGAACAGGGCTAGAAGTACCGTCACTCAAGATGTACTCTTTGATTGGGAGTACAACTTGAAGAAATCTGAAGAACTTGGCTTCAACTTGAAGTGTCTTCGTCAAAGGATCAACACCATTAAGGACATAGTAGAGAATAATATACCTTTTACCAGTGATATTGTGATGGAGAAAATGGCTAAGATTGCTGAATTGTCTGAAAAGCTGGAGTTGGAGAAAGTGGCCTTGCAAGTTTTAGAGAATGCAAAGAAGCAGAAATCTTACTTTGCTGGCTTTCTTTAGTTTTCTTTCCATAATCTCTTGAACCTTGAACTTCTGAGAGCCGTGAGGTTTTATTTTGGTTTTGATTTTTTGATTGGTTTTGAATAAGTGAGTGATTGAGGATTTTCTTTTGGATTTGATAGAGATTTTTCTTAAAATAAAGAACTTTGATAAATTGCTAAATTCAAATACTGAATGCAAGTATTGCAAACACCTGGAGAAATCGAAAATACATGTGAAAAAAAATCCTAAAATGAAAATGTTAAAGTGCTTCGAGAGTTCATGCCATGAAAAAAAAAACGCTTTGGGATGCTGAATGTTTCGTATGTCAAAAGCCTTTAGCCAATTTTCGTGAATCACTGGCACACTTGTCTTGCCCTTCATATCAGCCAATTTGTAGTATCCTCCAACTACTGACTTAGCAATCATAAAAGGTCCTTCCCAGTTTGAGATCCTTGTGGAATGGAGATTGTGCTTAGTTGCCTTGAGTACTAAATCCATTTCGTGGAACTTGTTAGGTTTGGTTGCTCGTGCCATGAATATTTTTGGCTGGTTCGGAATTCCTCGTACACTGGGATTCCATGCTGGTGGAGTTTTCCAATCCAGCGACACAGGTGGACACACTCGTGCAAGGGAGAATATTTAGGAGAGTGATTGTGAAACTCGGTCATTATTCCAGCAATGATTGTGTTAGTGAGACTGTAGGACCAGAATATCACCATGATATTACTCTTGCGAGATTAACAACACGTCTACGAACATCACCGCGAGTTCTTCAACAACACTTCGCGAGTGTCACAGAATGATTTGAAGAATGACGTAATAGCTGACGAATGAAGAAACACAGGAAGAGCGTGATTGTCCTGCGTTGGTTACAACGCTTGCGAGAACTACTGCGATAATATCGCGAGTCAGATCCGAAATTAAAGGACAGATTAGCTGTCATCCACTATGTAAGTAGATTCAGAGAGAGGATGATGTATTTTTGAGTGTTGATAAAGTCTTGAGGAGAGAGAAAATTCAAGAGAGCGTTTGTATTCTTTATTTCTTCCACTTCTTGTAAACATTTTTGAGAAAAAAAATAAAAATAAAAAATAATAATAAAGTGTTATTTTTAATCTTCAAATATGTCTTAATTACAGTAAATTCTTATCAAGGGTGTAGTGTAGGATTTCCTGCAACTACATTTTGGCGCCCGAAACAGGGATGAATTGATGATTATTTGAAGAAAAAGATAAAAATTGACATTGTGATTGGAAGGAATTTGGAACAATTAGTGAAAGATCTAACGCAAAATCCAACAAATTACTAAGATTAATGGCTAGAAGAAGAAGAAATACATCAGAACCACCAACAACCGTAAGGAGGAGTAAAAGACTTGTAGGTGGAGAAACAAATAAAATGGGAGAATCTTCAAGGATAAAAACAAGAAGAAATAGAACAAGGAATGAAGGAGAAAATCAAATTCAACAACCGAATCAACAAACACTAATACAATATAGAGCTGTGGATTACGACAGAGTGAGGGTGCATACTTGGCGATCATATTCGATGGAAGAAGCAGAAGATCGACAATTAAGAAATGAAAGAAGAGAAGAAAGAAAACGAGAAGTAAATGGAGGATTAATACATGGAGATGATGGAAATGAAACAGTAGAGGTTTTAAGACAAAGAATACAAGAGGAAAGGAGTTTAGAGGCGGAAGAACGTGCGAATCTAACAAGACAAAATCACGAGATAAGAATGGAGAATTTGAGATTACAAAGTAGGAGATCAAGAAGTACTGATAGATCAAGTTCAAGATCATTTATAGAAGAACCAAGGAGAAATTCCCCTATGAGAAATGCTGGAGTAAATATCCGAGAGGAAATGCAAAATCCAAATGAAGAGCAACATCATGGAGAAGAAGAGATGATTGATGATCGCCACGTTCCACACGGTGAAACTGTGAATGATAGACATGATAATAGAAATCAAGAGCGTGTAAATAACCAAGATGGTGAAGAAAATCGAGAAGAAGGTAGAAGAATATTACATGGGCGAGAAATTCAAAGAAATCAAAGAATCACTGAGGACGAAATTGAGAGGCATTATGCTGAGCAAGCTCGTCTAGCTTGCGAAAGGGAAAGATTAAGAGCAGAAGTGGAAGAACAAGAGTTTCAAGAAGCAATACGGCAGAATAATCATGACAATCGAGAAAGGAGACGCACACAAAATCGCCATATCAATAATATCAATGAGGAATATGATAGAATACAAAGGAGAATAGAAAGACAGCGAAGACAAACGATGAGAAATGAAGAAACTCGCAGAGAAGAAATTACAAGGCATAATCAGTTGCGAATTCAAGAAGGAGGTGAAGAGGAAAATCACAGAAGAAGGCAAAATAAAGATGCAGATGAAGATACACAAAATCTCGCAAGACCAGAAAGACATGAACGCAGAAGAAGAGAAGCTGCACTGAAAAGACCAATTGAGCAAAATTCAGTTGGGAATGAACAAATTTTAAGAGTGTTAGCAGAAATGAGGGGAATGTTGAATAACATATGAATCCATTTAAGAAGCTGTGATAACTCCATTTACTCAAGAAGTACAATTAGGAGGAATCCCTCCAAAATGCTATTTACTAGCATTAACCTGTATCTTCGATGGGACTACCTGTGTTGTTCAACATGTCAAGGCTTATGTTAGGTGTATGCTACAATGGGAAAACCATGATGCTGTATTATGAAAATACTTTTCATCTAGCTTAACTGGCGAGGCGTTAAAATGGTTCGAAGGCTTACCTAAAAATACTATAACTTCTTTCGACCATTTGCAAGCTATATTTTTGGGAGCATATATAAGCAACAATTCTTCGCGGCCCAGTATTGAAGATGTATTTGGATTAAAACAGAGGATTGTCGAGAGTCTGAAACACTTAACCATAAGATGGAAGACAATGTGCGGTGAAATGGAAGGAAGGGTGGATGAGAGATACCTCATTTTATCTTTCATTAATGCA
Organism: Papaver bracteatum; assembly: GCA_023529315.1. Classification (NCBI taxonomy): domain Eukaryota; kingdom Viridiplantae; phylum Streptophyta; class Magnoliopsida; order Ranunculales; family Papaveraceae; genus Papaver; species Papaver bracteatum. The sequence continues at coordinate 1,350,874 of JAJJWX010002758.1, read as the reverse complement.
ATGTTCGCAACCAATCTGCTGTACATACAAATTTTCATAATCAAAAATACCATCACAATGACTGAGCTTCGAGAACTACAAGAAGAATACATTGCTTTGGAGGAAAAACAAAATGAGATGGAATCATATCCATTCGCAAACACCAGCTCAATAGCGGCAAATGGGAGTTTACTTCCTAAAATGATTAACAATGTAGCGAGCACCTCGCAGCCACAGCAAGAGAAAGTGGTTATTGAAAACCAGCAGAAGTTAGTTGCCATGGGAAGTTGATATCAAGAGGAGTATGAAAGAGAAAGGAATTATTACAATCGTGGTGGAAATAATAAAATTCAAAGACTTGATCAGCCGCAAGAGACTTATGGCGGTCAGAGGCAAAATAATTTTAGAGGGCAAGGAAATCAAAGAATAATATGGGAACAAATTAAGATGCCACCCCTGAATGCTAGCATAGAAAAAATTTGGGAAGCTATCATTTTGATGGAAAATATACCATCACCCTGGAATATGGGAAAAGAGCCACATCAAAATAATCGAAATCAATTTTTTTGTCCTTATCATCATTTTCATGGACATTCAATAAACGATTGCAGGAATGTAAAAAGAATAATTTTGAGGATGATTGATCAAGGAAAGTTAAATCATTTTCTAATAGGACATCCGCAATCTCTGCAGTTACCACCAGCACTAGATATTCGCAGATTGAATGCTGTAAAAGGAGCAGAAACATTTGTAATAGAGGTTGGATCCAAGGCGAAGAATTTGTTCTGTAATTCCATCATACATTCATACAAGACTATTGAGGATTTCCACAATAATGTTCTGAACAGAGTCTTCGCGAGAGACGTAGATGGAAGAGAGATAATGAATATTGCGAGAGTCTCTCCATTAGAGGAGTGGCAAAAGTAAACTATTCTTTCACTACGTAAGAATTACCAGAGCCTGGCGAGATGCATGACAACCCACTGGTGGTAAGGTTAGAAATAAATCCAAAACAAATAGAAGAAGAAGATGAAGAAAATGATGATGGTGAAACTGAGGATTCCCGAGATATTAACAGAGTTCTAATAGATACCGGAAGTTCAGTTGATATCTTATTTTATCATACTTACAGAACCATGGGTGGAAAAGACGAGGATCTGATACCATCAACCTATAAAATCTATGGTTTCAACGGTACTGCCAACAAGCCCAAAGGGGAAATTACAATGCGAATTCCATTAAAGAGGTTATCTTCTAAGATTCTATTATGCGTTGTGGATATTGAATCACCTTATAATGCCCTGATTGGCCGACCTTGGCTACATGGGATATTAGGTGTGGCGTCAACCTTCCACCAATGTATTAAATTTCCTCATCCTAATGGTGTTGGAGTAATAAAGGGAGACTGGGTTGATGTGAAGAAATGCTATGAAATTGACATGGAATCTTGTGAAGAAAGGGCAGCGAGGAATAGAAATTGGAAACATAACATCAAGCAAAAACAAAGAGGTGATAAGCTTATGGTTGATACAATAGAACGATGAGAGGAAAGAACACTGCGAAATCAACATGAGCTGCAAACAGTAGATGACGAGCGTCTCGCAGATGGAAAGAAAATAGCAAAACACAACAAAAGAGAAGAAACAGAAAGTAGTAAGTAGAAAGCTAAAATGATGAAATTTAAGAAATTTATGAATGATTTGTTGAAGAAAATGTTTCAAAAGAATATTTCATTTGAATTAAAAAAAAATGAAATTGAGAAGTTATACAAGAGTTGAAATGCAAATAAAGAGAAGATCAAAGAAAAGAAATTTCATCAGAATTGCAATACTCGCAAGAAACGCGAATAAAATTTCGCAGAGACATAAGAATGGGACGAACCTATATGGCGTACATCCTAGTTCGCGGATACAATTTCGCAAGAGGCAAATGTAAGACCTAAAGTTCGCCATATAAGGGGGTATCTCTTTGCATGAGTCAGGGATAAGGTTATACCGCTGCTGGAACCTGAGTCATGAAGATGTTGGGGTTAGAGAAAACCTATCAGGGAGAGGTACTTTGGATTTCCAACTATATAAGGTTATACCCTGGTTGGACGACCGAGGGTCTCTTCTAAGGAGTGCAGAGTATGACCAAGGCGACGAGGTACACGGTTGAGCCTAGGGTGCCCGGGGCGTACGAAACTACCCTGGCCATCTTTGGCAAGTCTTGGATATGATGCACTCGGCCCGAAGAAAACCCCACTTAGGGTTCAATCTTGTAACTATAATCCATATAGGCATAAAGGACAAGAGGTTGCGAAAACAACTGGTTGTTGTTAAGACCGGATGGGAGGAGCTAGTCTTGTATGGCCGATGTGCCCTTCTTGAAGGGTCAACCATGGGGAAGATAAGGGCGGCACCCTCCATTAGGGAGCTGATAAGTGTCTTAAGACGACAATGTCATGGGGATTTACGTTCGCAAGAATATTTATGCCTGTCATATTGTCGCGTGACAAATATTCTACAGAGGCAACAAGCCAAGAGAAAAATTTAAGATGAGATCAATGGGTTTTTACATGAAAGTGTAGAAATGTCCTGCGATTTCATCGCAAGACGACAATGTCATAAGGCTTTGTTCTCGCAAGAGAGCTTAGACTTGTCATATTGTCACAGAGAAATTGACAAAATAAAGATAAGGTAAGATCAATGGGTTTTTACATGCAAGTGTAAAGACTTCCTGCGATTTTGTCGCAGATACAAAATGTGGCAAAATAAGACCTTTAACTAGGAAGGCATAATAAGACCACAAGAAATCAAAATTGAATGCCTGCAATATTGGCGCAGAGATAATGAGACTTGCGATATTATCGCAAAAATAGAGGCAAGAATATTTAAATAGATTTTATTCACAACTAATATCTAAGTTCTACTTAATTTTTTTCATATTGCAGATGAATAACAAGAGGCAAGTATAGGAATGAACAGAATGGAATTTTTTTTATTCATTGTCATATGATAAATTTACGTAGAACATTATTATATGATATATCTACACAGATAGTTAAAGATTAATAATCATATTGATTAACTATATTGCAGATGAGAATTTTTTTATAATTCATACAGATAGCAGCATAAAAATTTATACATCAAGGAACCTTGCAGTAATATCACAAGAAGAAGGAGATGAATGTACAAATATTACAAGGAGATTAAAAAGAGGAAACAAAACTAGTTAGATTCATCATCATCCTCGCCATATTTTTCTTCTTTGTCTTCGCCAGATTCTTCAGCTTCACTGTCAGAGATAACAAGGTTTGGAGTATTTGCTGGAACCTCCTCAATGAGGCAAGGATACAAAGAGTAAGAAATGTTATAATCATCACAAACACCCTTGACGGAGTCATTGCGAACACCAACAAGGATATTACTAAAATTCGAAGTAGTGATCTTTAATTGTTCCTTCAATCTTGAATATTTTTCATTGCGAGCAGCAAGAGTCTTTGCGAGTTGATTCTTATCAGCTTCAAGTTCTCCAATTCTTTCAGTGTATCTCTTCTCAACTCCTGCGAGCATATAACAACAAATTGAAAATTCTGCAAAGATAAGAAGATTAATAACAAGAAATTAATGAGGAAGAACAATTAGCAACTTTCTCTTTCGGAAATCATGTCTTTAATTAAGGCTGCTTGTTCAACATGAAGACTAACATCTACACCTAAGTTAGCTCTGGCGTTGTCAAGAATATTTGCAGCCTAAGCAAATTCATCATCATCATTAATAAGAAGACGAGAACGGATTTGGTTTTCTCTTTCAACAAGAATCTCTTTATCGCAGATAAGTCTATCTCTTTCAATTTGAACTTCAAGAAGGGTTTTATGAAAATCCGCTAAAGTTTGAGCTCCTTATCTAGATATACGATCTTTATCATCTGAGAGATCATTGTTCTTGGCCCTTAACGTTCTAATTTCTTCCTTATAATTGTGGTAAAAGCGTTTGAATTTGTTATCCATGTTTAAACAAGATCTATGGTCAGTTTCTAAGAGGCGTAGCTTAGACCTGAGTTCATCTATGGAAATAGAGTTGATTCTATCATTGGAGGGATTATTCAAAGAATTGTTGAGAAGCTCTAAAATAGTATCATCGTCTATTGGATTTGGAAAAGAACGAAGGAATACAGCTTCGTCAGAAAGGCCGTAAACATCTGCGAAGAAGAAAAATAAGAAAAAATGCAAAGGGATACAAGATTAACGAAAAAGAGAGAGATTTATTACCAAAAAGTTGATTGTTCTCAGCTTGGAGGCTTGCGACCTTATTTTGTGAGAAATAAAGTTCAGTTTCCAACTGCTTGATCTTTTCTTGAAGGTCAACAGACCCAGATTCCAATTGCCCGCGAAGACTAGCAGACTCAGATTCTAACTCTACATTCTTCTTGCGAAAAGATGCGCACCTCTTCTCAAAGTCTGAGGCAACAGCAAAGGAAGCCTTTCCAGTCTATGAGAGAACAATATAAATTAAGATTTGGTGAGGAAATAAATACATATATATGGTGAAGAAATGAAAACATACCAGAATACGAAGTGAATTCAAGAGACTGGGAGTCATTGGTCTTGAGATTCCTTGAAGAGAATCATTATCAACCAGTATGGGAGCATTGCAGACTTTAGCGAGAGCCTGAGATACCCCATTAATAGATTCATCTCCATAATCATTATACCATGTGTAATATTGCCAAAAATCTTAGACAGTTGAGTCATAGAAGATTCAGGTTCAGGAGGGGAAGAATTCTTCATAAAAGAGATATCGTAATTATCTTCATCCTCATCATCGTCATCATCAACATCATTACTCGAATTTTCTTCATTAGATTGGGGAATTGAAGAAGAAGGGAGTTGGATCTTTCTTTTCTTTGAGGGAGGAGCACCAGATTTCTCTCTGCGAGGAGCAGTAGACTTCTCTTTGTGAGGAATAGTAGATTCCTCCTTGTGAGAAACATCTTTGTCTTTCCCCTTAGTTTTCACAATCTTCGCAGGTTTTATTTCTTCAATAACCTGCGAACACAGATAAAGATAAGAAATAGAGACAACAATATATTGTTAAGAATCATAAAGGAATATTTCTTACTTCATCTGTGAGAGATTTAAAGGCTAAAAAGGTGTTGGGCTTCCCAAATTTCTGGTACTTATGTTTCAGCCTGGTAATATGGGAAAATTGGAGTAGTCAGCGAGAGTATGAAAACATGAGGAAGATGATAATGATAATTATGTAAAAAATTTGAGGGAACATACCTCTTTATTCCTTTCAGGCCAGTTGAAAACCCACGGTTGGTATTCTGCGAGATTCGCAGGTAATGCATGAATGCCGGAGATGTAGGGACCCTCTAGGCATAATGGAAAAATGAACCATTTGTAATCACTAGAATGGCGAGGGCCTTGGTTATTACCCATATGTCAATTGATATCTAACATAATAACTTTATCTTCAGCGATATCATCCTTCTTTTGTAAGCGGACACCCCAACAAGTGTTGTCCTTCTTCATAGGGATTATATCGTAATTTGCGAAGAAATTCTCCACAGTATAATTCGCAGGAACAATAGGAATATCTCTAAACTTACGGTTCTTTGCTTCAGGAAGGTAGCGAGATTCTTTACCAGCACCACGAGTAGCATACTCAAGTATTAAGCGAATACAATCCCCACTTAATTGATATACTTCCCGCAAGAACTTATCGTGAGAGAGTATCGCATAAAATAAAGGAAGTTCAGGGTCGTAGAGAGGAATGGAAAGACCATCCTCAAGTTGGCCTAGAGAGACTATGATCTTCTCACGACTACATGGAAAATCAGAAAATAATGGAACAGAGAGTTCAGATTTAGGGTTTTGATTGGGAATGGTGGATAAAGTAAAACTTTTGTCTTGAAATTCTTTTTGGATCTTCTCGAAAGCGATCATATATTGGTGACCAACTGCAACCATTTTTAGTATGGGAATGAAGAAAGAGTAAAAGATCGAAAGAAAAATTGTAACAGTAGCGGATCCGGAATTTACGGAAGCACAGTAAATTTGCAGAGAAATTGCAGAGAGAAGGAATAAGAAAGTAAAAGGAAGAAAAGTGAAGAATGAAGAAGATATATATAAAGTAAAAGTTCTCGAGAAGATAAGTGCAATTAATGCAAAGAAAGGACGTGAACGGTTAGATCGCAGCAGTTGAAAAGGATGTGTCAAAAATTGAATGGAAGAAAAAATACGTGAAAACAGCTGGCAAAGAATACAGAAATGTGTCAGAGCAGAAGAATGCAAAAGGATGAACATCTGCGGCATTATAGAAGATTCAATTCTCATGATCTTTCCTCCTTCGCAGAAAAGACATGAGAAGAGGCAAGATGTAGGACCAGAATATCGCCATGATATTACTCTTGCGAGATTAACAACACTTCTGCGAACATCACCGCGAGTTCTTCAACAACACTTCACGAGTGTCACAGAATGATTTTAAGAATGACGTAATAGCTGACGAATGAAGAAACACGGGAAGAACGTGATTGTCCTGCGATGGTTACAACGCTTGCGAGAACTACTGCGATAATATCGCGAGTCAGATCCAAAATTAAAGGACAGATTTGCTGTCATCCACTATGTAACTATCCTATATAAAGTGACCCAGTAGATTCAGAGAGAGGATGATGTATTTTTGAGTGTTGATAAAGTCTTTAGGAGAGAGAAAATTCAAGAGAGCGGTTGTATTCTTGATTTCTTCCACTTCTTGTAAACATTTTTAAGAATCAAATAATAAAGTGTTGTTTTTAATCTTCAAATATGTCTTAATTACAGTAAATTCTTATCAAGGGTGTAGTGTAGGATTTCCTGCAACTACAGAGACGATGGGTTCAGAGAGGTTCAACGTCCCACCATTTGGTGAAGTATTGCTGAGGTGAGATCAACCACTCATAACGTTTGGTAATAGACAAGTTGTGAGTAAAGTCGAGTCCTCAGACCAGAGTAACATATTTGAAAGTTGATAATATAGACGCATGAGGAGGAATAAGACTTGCCTGAGCACAAAACCTTTTGACGAATTCATATGTGCTTTTTTTCTTCAGGTTTTTGTGTGAGTTCCATCAAGGCTTCAACTTTTCCCAGATGTTCGAGTAGTAGATCGTCCTCCACTTCTTCCGAGTCAGAGATTTCTTCAATATAAAAATGTGCAATTGAAGGTGTTGTAGTTACATTTTCAGCATGAATCCATGTTCTTCCAAGGATCATATCATATCCTGGGTCCTCCCTTATTATGTGAAATTTGGTTTCTATCCAGGTTGAACCAGTTTTTATCTTGAGAATGATGTAACCATAAGCATCCCTGGAGACTCCTTCATGGTCTCTGACTGATAAAGGAGCATGAATGGCTTCTTGCCGAGTGATGCTTGCAGCTCTGAGAGTTTTCAAATGGATGATATTGACAGTAGCGCCAATATCGACCAACGCTCGCTTGAACTCATTTCCTTTGAGGTGGACCGTGGTGAGAAGTCCCCAGTCATACATTTTTTTGTCAGTGGCTGGAGGTTCAGGGAGAACTTCTGAGATAGATAGACGTTTTATCAGACACTATATGGTTCAAAGCTGTAATATGTCCCCTCTTTGAGCTATTGATTGATAAAGCAATTCACAGACATGCACTCCTTCAGTCCCCAGTTCTTTGAATGGATGTTCAGAGAGCGTAAAGGTTCTGATTGGGAGAGGATTCTTGTGTACTCCTTCAGTCCCCAGTTATCATGAGTCGGCCTTTTCCATGAATATGCGTTTCAGAGTTCTATAGCAGCTAGTCGGATGATTGACATACCTACGAAAGCGACAATAATGCGGAGTCTCCACTTTCTCGTCTGTCGGCTCTCTTTTGACGGGAGGTAAATTGATTGCACCATCTTGGATCCAGACTTCCAATAACTCGATTACCTCTTTAATAGGGAAAGGAAAGTCTGGTACTTCCTGATCATTCTACTGACGCTGAGTAGGTGTTTGTGCATTTCGAGTTTGGTTGTCCTTTCTTGGTGCTTTCGTAGGGTGAGACGTCGGAAGAGCATTCTTATGTTGCTGCGCATTAGCTTTCCTTTTCCTTCCTTCAGCAACATTCATGGAAGGTTGAACATTATATTGTTTATTGACTAGGCATCTGGTGCTGGTTCGAGTGTCTCGCGGCTCCTCAGTTTTGACAGTTTTTTTTCTTTCCAATAAGGCTGGAGCAGTAGTTGTTGATCGCTTAGCCGCTTCATGGAGTTCTGAGAAAGTCTGGAACCCGGAGATTTTCTAGCAGGGCTCTGTAGACCGGTATCATCTCGTTGATGCATAAGTCCACCAATTGTTGCTAGAAACCGTGAGTTCTGCTCAAACATGGAAAGTTGCTAGAATGAAGGAGTTTTCATGAGTTCATGAATAATAATAATAAAATAATAAAAATAAAGGGAGAGGCGTGGGGGACCGGCCACGGCGGCATGGCCGGACGGCTGGTGGGCCCGGTCCCTAGGCGCCTCTTTTCTATTTATTTTTTATTTTCTCTCTCCTATTTTCTGTAGGATTCCTCATTTGTACATATTTTCGAATGCTCATTCGTGCATTTGGGGTGCTAGTTCGTGCATCATTTTTGAGTACACTTGCACCATTTTAATGGGGCTTACTCGGTGATAATCCAGATGCCCGGTTGTTGATTATTTATTACTAATTTATGAAATTCAGTGGAGAATGATTCATGAAACTGAGTAATAAAGGTGAGTAGTTTTTTATTATCAATCCATAGGATTAGCCGTGAATTCGAACATGGATTCGGAATAATAAAATGAGTATTACCATTCCATGGGATCGTGGATTCGACCATGGAATCGGAATAATAAAATTATCTATTACCATTCCATGAGATCAGCCGTGGATTCGACCATGAAATCGTAGTAATGAGATAAAATAGATTATCTTCTAGGAATTCAATGGTGAATGTCACGGTAGAATTAATCTATTGCAAAGGGGATATTATCCAGTTAAAGCGTCATACTTATTCTGAAAGGTGCATAGTCAGGGAACAACGAGTGTTGCCGTCGTCCTGAAGACGTTTATCCCTCTCAACAATTATGTATGGGGAGCCGCCTGAATCTATACACGGTCTCTCTACATAGTCAGGGAACAATGAGTGTCACCGATGTCCTAAAGGAGTTAAGCTCTCAATCATATGAAGAACCGCCCAATCGTTCTTCTATGTAGAGGTGAGTCTCTCTAGGTAGTCAGGGAACAACGAGTGTCACCGACGTCCTGAAGGCGTTAAGTTCTCAATCATACGGAGAACCACCCAATTACGTTATTCTACATAGAGGTCATGATGAAATGAGCAACATCGAACACTCCGAGGAGGCCTTTATGCATCATGGCTCATAAAATATGAATCGTCACATGCGTTCCTGAAACCGTGTCAGAAACATGTAGTATCATGATTTTACGATTTTGTCCTTTGTTGAAAATTCACCATCAACACTTAGGTTTTTCCAAAACCCAATAGGTTAACGACTTGAAGACTTCATTGGGATTGGGAAGCCAGACCCAACTATTTTCTCTGTAGTCGCGTGTCATGATATTGATGTTTTCTATCGTGATTGAGTACTATCTTCTCTAAGATTTTCTCGAGATTTAATCTCCGATAGGCAAGATAAAAAGTAGTCACAAACATCTTCGTCTCATCGTTTGTAATTCCACAATATCTTGTTTCGCTACTGTTGATGGTGGTTTTTAGCTTAGGGTTAAAATCATAAAACCTTGCATTTGATGTGACGTCACTCTACAAGAAAACAGATCCACGTGTGCTAACCTCTCCACTGGCACATTTATTAAGCCGCTCAATATACTTACATGAAATTTATCCAGACTGGCGAATGTAGCAACCATCCCAGATGTTCTGTAAATAATGGTGCCTCGCATATATTCACTTAATATAAGTTCTTCTGAATGCCTTCTATGATATGTTCTCCGACTAAACTCTTTACATTGATATGGCATGACGATTTGTGTTCACTCACAGCTGAGTAGCACGAATCTCCAAATATCAAAGATAAGATCTTTGCATAAGGTACTCAATTTGAAAAGCATGTTGCTATCTAGAAATAAACCTAAAAGAGCTCTGTGCCAACACATAGAATTCAATCAATCGTCCTGACTAACTTGCAGAAGTTAGGGTTTCGCGCCTCGCGCAATATACTAGACATTTCTTGTCAAAATTAATCCTAAACAAACTAAGCAATTAATCCTCCATGGATTGGCAGGTGCAAACTCGCCCAGAATAAGAAAAACAGGGAGCCGCAGCAGCAAAGAGAGGCGTGGACATGCCTTAGACCAGCTGGCGCCACTGGTCATGCCCCTATTTTCCATTGACTAATCCGGTCTCCCTAAATGCGCCACGCGCATTCTAAATGAGGCTGACCCCATGATGCTTAGCGGCCCTACTTCTAATCGACCAATCAGGTCGTGCTATAAACTTGCCACCATACATTAAAGGACAAACACACCCTGCCGCGCTACCATGCTAAACTAACAAGCCAAACACGCTCTACCATGCCACTCTACCGCGGTAACCTGCCATAAATAGCCATCCACGGCAATTCCTACTCCCATGGACGTTTCCACACTATGGCCTTGCCATAGTTCCTTTGGCATAGCCATGGCGTCATTTGCACAAAAGTAGCGCCATACCGTAGCCGCGTGCCACGTGCACTAGGGTTTCGACATGTCAAACCCTAATTTGGGAAAATTGCTACCAAAGCCAAATAACGTTTCCCAGAGCAATGAGATTGGCGTGGAAACATGGCCAATGTTTCCACGACACATGTGGGTCCAACTCCACGGCGCCTTGGCGACACCAAGCCCTAATTCTTCTACGGAGCCTTGGCCACGCCAATCCCTAATTCTTCCACGACACCTTGGCCACGCCAGGCACCATTTATGCAACTATGCCAATGGCATGCACAAGCCATGCCACCGCGCCATTGACAGGCACCAACGCAAAGTAGCCATAATCAACGGCTACCCTTATTTATAAAATGCGATCTTGACCATCGAAGTTCTCCACCAATCCTGTAAGCTCGTGACAAGTTTTAGGAAACTAGCCCAAAAATGAGCCTAGCATCACATAGGCTATTTACATGCGGCAAATCTCTCAATTTCAACTTGCCACACGTAGCAAAGTGCTACATGTTTTCCACGAAAACACTCGAGATATCCAAACATGTCACAAACTGGGGGATACTCATCAGGGTATTGGTCTGGCGGTTTACAGCGTGCGGCGTGCAATACGCCCATTACAGGAAAGTGTCATAAAGCGGGGAAGTTTGTAATGGTGTAAACGTATCATTCATTATGGAAACATAAATTCCAGGCGTTACCCATTACTCCCTTCTTCTATTACTCAATCGTTGTGAATACCAATATTATGTGGAGCACATGTCATGATCTTAGTGGTCGCACATAAATCTAACTATATAACCTTTACTGAACAAAGAAGTCTAAGGAGCAAAGGATACCTCCGCATATCTACTTTATATCGCCCCAAGAAAGAAGACCTCGACGGTGGAGATAAGAAGAGTGCGAGTATAGCCTACTAGGAGGAAGCTGGTGAGGGGACAGAGGTAGATGACGCATCTAATCAGCATTAAATGCACACAAATATTATCTACATGCATGAATCAAGGCATGTGGAGAGGGGAAGTGTGGCAGAACCCGATTGGCAGAAGATGGCAGTGAACGAAGGTACAACCTACACAAAGGTTGGGGTAGTTCCTGAAGGAACGTGGGTCAGCTGAGATGGAAGAATTCTACTGGAGAAGGTACGCGGTGGATGAAGGTACCACCAACACCAAAGGTATATTAGCAGACGATGGACCCAGAGATAACAAAGATATACCAAGAGCAGAAGGGACTATAAATACCAAGCCTCACCAACAAACAAGGGGCATTCAATTCAATACCAAGAAGGAGAAGATCTATTCTTAATATTATACCTCTTTAATGTTTAGAACTTAAGTGTTTACTTCAACTTGAGTTCTCTCTATTCATTTGGGAAGCATTTAAGATCTTTGTAACCACTACAACTTAATCAGAACAATCACTCATTACCTCGTGGACGTAGACAAAATGTCGAACCACGTAATCTATTGTGTCTTATGATAACTAAGAAGCTTTTACATTATATTTGTGTTCTTCGTTACTATTTTGATCTAACATATCTTTCATTACTTAGTATCGTCAGTTCAACATAGGTATCGATATTACCTAGCATCTGATCCTCTGAACTGAATACATCACGTAGGCTACGGGAAAAAGAGTAGTCACAGTTTGGCGCCCACCGTGTTCTTTCTCACGACGTTGAGTCTAGACACAATTTTACTTTTAACTTCTGCATATTCGAAAAAGAAGGGATCTGTGTTGTAACGTTGAATCTCACTCCCTAGTGATTTGTTCATTCGTTATTTGTGTACGTTTTTGAGTTCATAGCCTCTAAAAACACACCTTGTTACAGATCTACAAAGTTTTTTACAAAAAACGTAACCACAAAACGCCAAAATATTTGTTTTATACTAAAAAAATCCTTTTTAAACAAAGCATACACTAGATCTGGGAGCCTTTGACTGAAAAAGGATTCTCAGTGAGATTTTAAGAAAGAAAGATCTTCTAAAGTAATTAATAACCTCATTTTTTCCGAGATCTGACACCCACCTTTTCCGGTTTTCAACGTTTTAAGGTTGTTTTCTCCAAGGGTGTCATAAGCATTTAATGCCTGTCTATCAAAGACATTATTTCAGTCCTTTTTTCTGAAAAAGCTGCTTAGCCGTCTTCTTTGTCAGAGCATTAATTGCTATGTTTTGGACAAAGGTACCCGAGTAGCATATTTCTTTACTTTTTTGTGACTACAGGATATCAAAATTCGAAGGCATGCAGAAACCAAATGATATGCCAACAAGCTCACGACCAACACTCACAAGAGGAAGATCCCAAAAGTTGTCTCAAGCAAACCAAAGAAACGAAGCAGAGGACGGACAAAACGAGATAGCAAAAAGAACAGTGGATACCAAAACACCTATTCCCGCTGAGGGGATGGGACAAACATCGGGAGCTCAACCGATCTACGGCATTCCATTACCGGAGCATCCTACCAATACAAGGCCACCTGCGGCTGACGTAGGGTTACCCAGAACCTTAGCTCCTACGGGACGAGGGTTGGGAAACCTTACACCAATTCAGATAAATCAGAATGCACCAATAGTAGATGAAGATGTACAAAACTCTGAAGATCCAACCGACAACATTCTTCAAGGAGGTGGAGCTCACAATGAAGACCAAATAGCAGCACAAGTAGCAGCTTTGATAGCATAACCAAAACCTCAAAGGTATGCTAGACACACATATCAAAGGTTCCCAAGCTCGCCCTCCGCAAAAGCGGCATGGCAACAGAGCTATCTCAGGAAGGCGAAGGTTGGATCTCAACCCACCAAAGACCAACCAACATAAAGGAGCCGGAGAAGCGCACCACGATCAGGATGAAGTGGGCTCAACATACAAACCCTCTCAATCCTACTACGACAAGGTATTTTCCAAAGATGCTCATAATGTGAACTTGGTTATGGAGCAAATGGAGAAGATGCGGAGGGAGATACAAGGCCTAAAAACTGGTCACGCAGGTGCACGACTGGAAGAATCGTTACAAGAGGCAACCACATCACCACTGTTTTTTCGCATTTTTGGGGACCCATCTGTAACGACACAAATCTACTTAGCCTTAAACCCGAACCCGACCCATTTGGATGCGAATCTAGAATTTGCGTAGCATGCGCTTGCAATCCTAAAATTGGATGCGTGTAGCTGGTGAGTGCCCTAAATCTAGTGTTGTGTGCTTTTAGCTATATAAATTATCCCTTAGTATTAGGGTGTTTGATTAGTAGAAATTATGGAGAATTCAAGTAACATTAAGCATGAAAGACACGTGGCTAAGGGTGAAAATCTTTTTCAATTGTGTTCTACAAGGAAAGGAATCAAATTAACCTAAACCAAGCAGCAACTTAGCTTTCTGTTTCTCGTTTATTTCTTTCTTGTTATATTTCCTTAGTTGTGAAAACTTGACCGAAACCAAGAGAAAACAAATTTCATCCTTTGAAGATACTACTGATTGTTCCTTGGATTGTACTTCGCCGATTCTTAAATGGCAGTTCAGGTAGGGGTTTTTTCTTCTTTTACCTTGATTATCAATTGTGCTTATTAACTTTAGTGGATGTTTTGTTAAATTTCTTTGATTGATAATTTTGTGATTCCTTCTAACGGGCGAATGGGGTATTTGAGATGTTTATAAATTCTCAATTTAGTTCATGAATTAATTTTCACTGTTTGCTTAAATAATTTTTGCGCAATTATCAATTTTGTTTGAAACCCTAAACCTTTTTGTGTTTAATTCTTGCATGCGAATTGGGGATAATTTTGAATGTCATAAATTATTTTACTGATATTTAAAAATCTATGCAACAACCAGCGTTTTGATTTCCATTGATATCATTCTTGTATTTGAATATCTTAGTAGCCTGTCAAGTGTTTGCGAAAATGACCAAATGAGATACATATTTCAAACTTTACAGTAAGCTGGGTTTTTTTTTAGAAATCATAGCCAAAGTGGTGTTTTTGATGGTTGCCTTAAATTAATTTTGTTCATGCTTCTTGTGCTTTAATGCTTTGTTGGTTTTGTAAATCCTAACAATATTGGAAATTTGAGAAATTATGAAACTTATGATTTCTTTTTGATTTGCCGATACTGCCGAGAGGGAATTTAGTTTGAAAATTTTAGGAACTTCTTTTGTACTGACTATTTATTCCGATGGCATGAGCCTAATTAACCACTTGTTTTAAAAAGAGAATTCCAATCCTTCACAGTACTTACTTAATTTAATGTCCTTTTTGTCATTTCTGCATCTTGGTTTAACTGTATAAATATTTGCTGCCTAGTTCTCTTTGTTAAAACTCTTGTCTATTCGAAAGAATTCCTAAACTTGTAAACTTGATTACACAGTAAACCTTTGGCTTCACAATGTTTTTCCGAATTCAATAATAAAAGGGTGTTTGTGTAACATGGGGTTGGACGCCTCGCATTGATACTGCTTCTTATAACTTGAGTAACATGGGGTTGGACGCCTCACATTGATACTGCTTCTTATAACTTTTGTGTTTACGCTGCTTTCCTACTATACCTCTTAGCATTATTATAAATGGAAATCTTTTGCTGGACGTCAGAATATAGTTGAATACTTTGAATTCTTATGATATTTTTATGAAATGAAATGAGATCTTTATCATTATTATTATGTATTTTCACGTTTTCGGTAATAGCATTATTATAAATGGAAATCTTTTGCTGGACGTCAGAATATAGTTGAATACTTTGAATTCTTGTGATATTTTTATGAAATGAGATCTTTATCATTATTATTATGTATTTTCACGTTTTCGGTAATAGCATCACCCTCCACTTTGGCTAGTAATTTCACTCCATCTTTTAAGAAATGGATGCATTTAATCTTGGTATATAGACTGTATTCCAGTTTGGTATTTCGTTGAAGGAGCAAGTTTTGGATAAATTGTGGCATTACTGCCTTTGACTTCTGGTCGTGATTTTAGAAAGTATTCTTCACTTGAGATTGCTGTCACTAAGAACTAGAAAGCTCTACTTTAGGAACGTCGGGCCTAAGTGGCACCCCACCACCTCGGTGGCAACCTGGAAGATCGTTGCGGCAACGATGGCCGGTAATCAGAACTCCCTGACGGTGGCACTGGCCATGACAATAGTAGAGTTAATTGTTTACAGCTTTGAATCTTATTTAAACGGTATTTGAGTAAGTATTTATTTCTCTACTTAATCATTGTTGCTGCTCCTTGCTTATGCGTTTATGTTTCGTGCTCAACTCATTTAGTTTGATTTACATTTTGATAGCTTTAAACTTTGGCACGCTATTTTCGTAACCCCTACTGGGCTGTGGCTCACCCCGTTTTGTTTTGTTTTCCCACAGAGTACGCAGTGAGGTTGAGGCGGTAAGCTCGGGAACTGCTTACGACATGAAATGATTGAGCAAAAGTGGTATTTTATGTATATCACGGGGTTGCTGGCAAAGTTGGATTTGCGTATATTTGTTTATTTCCTTGTCATTTATGAATATATACTGCCCAAGTTTTCGCTGTGTGTACTGATTATCATTTGCGAAAAAAATGATATGTTTGTTTAAGTTTATGGAAATATTGAGGTCTCCTAAAATGGAGAACTTTAAAATTTTGGTGTTTGGTTGGTCATTTTTTTCTTGTCTGTACTCTCTTGTAGAGTATCAGCTTTTGTGAATCCATTTCTGTTATTTTTAAAGCACATATTATGTGTTGTTCTGAATGAATATCAGGTTACAATCTCATATTTTGCTGCCGATAAAAGTACTTGTCAGTTGAGTTCTTTTTCGACAGCCTTGTATTCGTCGTGGTTTGATTTCTGAATTGGATGCATACATTTTTACTTTCTATTTAACTTTCGAGGGACGTACCGGGGGATTTGACTTTGTCGGATGTGTTGAAATCCGACCCTTTCGAAGGAAAAATTCACCGGTTTGTTACACCATCCCTCCGAAATGCCCGAAACCTATGTTCCATGAATACAATAGTACCTCAGATCCCGCAGCCCACCTACGGTATTACACTCGTGTCCTTGCCCATTGGGAAAGAGATGAGGTAGTACTATGTAGGTACTTTCCGGCCAACTTAACGGGATCAGCAAACTCAATTGACTTCTTTGAGCAATTGTCTACGGTCTATCGGACCTCGGGAAATATTGATGCAGTACACAGACAGGTGGCAAAAGACGTGCCAAGCAATTGGGAAAGTCAATCCAGAAATTAGCATCAACTGCTATAAGTACGGACTTGATAGAACCTCAGCTATCTTCGTGGAACTCCACAACAGAGCCCTCGATTCCGAAGGAGAGCTCAGGGTTGTTCAAGATCGTTACATCAGACTCGAGGAGATCCAGAAGGACAACCCCAAGGCACAAGCAAAGGAAACAACAGTTCCACAGCGAACCAACTCTTTGGAACCAATTCCGGAGATACCTAAGCGACAAAATAAAGGCGGGGGCAGAACCAACTATCAAGACAAACGATCCAAATACGGAGATGGAAAAAGAGGCAAAGGAAGAGAAGAATTCACTGAAAAAGTCTACACGAAGCTCAATACAACCTTCTCTCACATCCTAAGCAAGGAGGGAGCAAAGCTAGGCTTTCCTTACCCTAATACAAGGGGAAAGAAACCAGACAAAACGAAGCAGGCTAAGGAATACTGTGCGTACCACCAGTACTTCGAACATACCACAGATACTTGTTACCACTTACGAAGTGTGATCCAAAGATTCATCGACGAAGACAAGTTCATGGAGTACATTCAACTAAAGCCAGTGGAAACGGAGGAGGCCCCAAAGAAAAGGGTGGAGCTACCTCAGGATGACAAATACATAAACATGATTACCTTCTCCAGCGGAAGCTAAGAAGAAATGCTAGAAGACATACTCGAGTTAGCTCGAAGCAGAAAGAAGATTGAATCCCATGAAGTATTCAAGCTAAGTGGACCACCTACCATCACTTTGGAGGAATGGATGACCACGTCATTAACATTATCAACAAGGGACGTCAACCAGAAGGTGGAAATGCGTAATGATCCACTGGTCATCACTCTTCCAATACATGGATGGAATGTTACGAAGGTCCTCGTGGATGGGGGAAGTTCGTTAAATGTGCTATTTTACGAACCCTACCTACGCATGGGTCTGACAGCAGAGCAGATGGATTCTTCCACTTGCACAATATATGGTTTTAACGGAGCGGTCTCTAGACCAAAAGGAGAAATTGTCTTGCAGGTACACGCATGACCCTTAGTAACCAACACACGATTATGTGTGGTAGATGCACCTTCACCTTACAATGTCATCATGGGAAGACTATGGGTCCATAGATTACGAGGAACAACCTCGACATACCACCAGTACCTACGTTTTCCTACACCTATGGGTGAAATGGGAATCAAAGGCGACCAACAAGACGCAAGGCTGTGCACCTTAGCAAAAATCAGACTTAATGAAGAGAGAACTGCGGCTCAACAACACGAAAGAAAGAGACGCAAGGGAAGCAACAACAAAGTACACGACGGAGCCTCCCCCGTACCCAAAGCCGCCTCAACACCAGAAGAAGGTACCTCCGCCACTCCAACCACGGACATCTCCGCCAAATGACAATTACATAAAAGCACTCCTCAACGACCTCAGCAACAAATCTTCTCACCGGTTGAACCAACGAAGATGATCAACGTCGGGACGAAGGCAGAGCCAAAGATGCTTAACTTCAGAACTTTACTTGAAGAGGAAGAGGAGGTGTAATTACAGAAATTGCTGCAAGAGTATGCAGACGTCTTTGCATGGTCAATGGAGGACATGCCAGGAATTAACCAAAATTTGGTCTCACACCACCTTCGGCTAAGACCGGAGATACCACCGTTCAAACAGCGCATACGAAAAGTGGCAGACATCTACCACGAAGGGGTAGAAAAGGAGCTGCAAAAGATACTTACAACAGGATTCATACGAGAGGTGAAATATCCCACATGGATATCCAACATGGTAATTGTTCCAAATAAGAATGAAGGCGTACGCATCTGCATCGACTTTAACAACCTCAACAAAGCGTTCCCCAAAGATAGCTACCCGCTGCCAAACATTGACCAACTGGTCAACGCAACCGAAGGCCATCAAAGACTATCCTTTATAGATGGATACTCAGGCTACAACCAGATAGCCCTTGCAGAAGAAGACCAGGAGCATACTGCGTTCTTTACCCCCACAAGGCATGTATTTCTATACAAGGATGCCTTTTGGACTAAAGAACTCGGGGGCAACATACCAGAGATTAGTAGACAAAATCTTCAAACCTTGGATAGGAAAAATACTGGAGGTCTACGTAGACGACATGCTCGTCAAAAGCAAAGAAGCAAAAGACCATCTCTCACACCTAAGGGAGATATCCGAAGTCATGAGGAGATTTCACATGAAGGTGAACCCGGAGAAATGCACGTTCAGAGTTACCTAAGGAAAATTCCTGGGATATCTAGTAACTCAGCGAGGAATTGAAGTATATCCGGAAAGGGTCAGAGCTATAATGGAGATTCCATCTCCACAAACTCTGAAAGGAGTACAAAAGCTCAATGAAATTCTAGCTTCCATGGGAAGATTCATAGCAAGATCGTCAGATAAATGCAAAGCATTTTTTGATACGCTAAGGAAAGGAATCAGGTTCATATGGCAGGGTGAACAACCCGTGTACTACATCAGCGAGAAACTTAGTTCAGCGGAGCGTAATTACACCAAAGTGGAGAAACTCATAGCATTTTTTGATACGCTAAGGAAAGGAATCAGCGGAGTTGTATGTATCTTTTAGAATTATTTTGTTTGATTTGCTCGAGGACTAGCAAAGTCTAAGTGTGGGGGAATTTGATAGGTGTCTAAAACACCTATATATTTATTTATTGTTTATGCTTTCTTTGCTTAGTTTTCTTGTATAATATGTATCTTATGTTTGCTTTTGAATATTTAGGTACTTTGGAGTCGTTGGGAACAAAAGAAGAAGAAACAGGGCAAAAGTCCATCTCATATGCAATGGATATTGGAGGCGGATTATTTCTCACAATTTACTTTTATTTCTTCATCTATGTCTGAAAAGTATGTCGGCTTTAGTGATGTAACATTTCTGTCTGAAAAGCACGACAACTTTAGTGATGACTCTCATTGAAGAGAAGAAGTAGATTTGAGAAGTGAAAGACGGATGTTGGTGGAAGGCGAAAGAAGATGTTCATTTGGAGCAAGGAGGCCGAAAGCGTTCATCCGCGAGTGCTATGTGGAGCCAGGTCAACATAGGAGCTGCCATTTGGTTGGCCCCTATCCTATTCATCGGTGCCTAGAGTCAGTCTGGTCACCCCCTATCTACCTCACCAAAGTGTCCACTCACATTCCTACGGAAACCTAAAAATCAAATTAGTTCCCGATCATTGGTCTATCCCTCTCTTTCATCCCACCTGAAATCAAATGAGGAGAGGCAACACCATAAAGATGCAGAGAGAGATGTTTAAATCACATGAGCTAGAAATTGAAGATGGAGATGCTGTTTGATCTGAATTTATTGATGGCGAAGAAGAAAACATTGATTTGCTGCTGTTTACAGTGAAATTGAAGAACAATTGGGTGTTGATGCTCAAAATGAAGTGAAATTGGAGACTGATTGTTGTGTTATTGTCGCTGTTAATGAAATGGGTGAGATTATGGAGGAATTGAAATTATTGGAAGGAGATGGTGGTTGTAAATGATAACCTAGAAGTTAGGGTTTGAATTAATATTCTGGGTTTATTGGAAATAAAGAAATTGGTTGAGTTCAAGAGTTTTTACAGATTTCAGAGATGCAGATTTAGTTGAGAACAACACAAAAGTTGGGTTAAGCTCAGACTTGGGTGTGGTTTGAAATTGCTGTTGATTAAGAGGAGAAGGCTTGTTTAGATGAATGTTTTAGGACAGGTGATCTACTGCAGATGTCCTGAGTTGATGGAGCATATGGTATTACAGATGGTGATGTTTTGAGATAACTGGTGTTTTTGGGTTTGATCAGGAGGCACTTAAGCAGCTGGAATTGGTGTGTGGTACTTGAATAAGCATAATGAAGTGCAGCTAAGCCATTGAGAAGGTGGGATCAGAGATGGGTTAGCTGGTGTTGCTCAAGATGTAAATGATCTGTATACCGTGACGCTATTTCTGGCAGTTATAGGTTAGGATGGTTGCTGCTGCCGTTGACAGCCATTGAACGAATAAGAGAAGCTGTTGCTCGAGATGGATGGTGGAGTTTAATTGCAGTGTCAAATGATATGTTGCTGCTCGAGTTGAACAAAGAGAATGGTGATGGTTACTGGGATAATATTAACTGAGCAGCAAAGGTATGATCGCAGTGCAGTCAAGAAGGTGGCGTATGCGGTTGATGGAGAGTATTCTTGCTGCTCGAATCTGGGTAGTTGTTAAACCAAGAGTTGCCTGAGAGTGAGATGATGGACAAGCTGATTAAAGCTTTGGAGTTAGGATTGCAGGTGCTGTTGGTGATTTGCAGAGCAGGGACCAATTGTAGCTATAGCTGAAGTGAGTCTGAAGGCTAGGTGATGGTCATGGGCTGAGTGCAAAGTTGGAGTTGAGCAGTGCTGGGGTTACTGGGAAGAAGGCAGCTGTGGCTTTGCTGACATAAGGAACTGAAGAGGATGGTTTTGGCGGAGAACAACTCGAGTTGTTTGGCAGAAGTTAGAGCTATACAGGTTGATAATAAACTGAGGCTAAACTGAGGTTGCAGGTGAAGTGCAGCTGGAGATGTTGCTATGATTGCAAGTGGAACTAGTTAGGTTGTCTGTGTTGCAGTTGCAGTTAGATTGCAGGAGCTGGAATGTTACTGCAGGGAGTTGATTACAGTTGGTAAAGCTGAGATTACAGGTGATGGACTGTGGTTGTGGAGTTGAAACTTAAATTCAAGGCAAACTGGTGCAACTAGCTATGAAGCTACAGGTTCAGAGTATGGAAGAAATGGGGTCTGTAGTGGTTGGTTCAGCTGTTCAATGGCGAGACTGTGAGCTGAAAGAATGGGCTAAGGCATTACAGCTGAGTTATCAAGTGGGCTGGGCTTTTGTGGTGAGTCCAATATATATGCAAACAGGAATATGGGCTTCTGTCTAGATGCATAGCCCAATAGGCTATTAAGGGCGCAACTGTTTCAAGCTTTGGCCTGACAGTCAGATTCTTACTCAGCTCCTATTCAGACCCTGATTCATACGCCGTTAGTCATCTGTCAGTTTTAACGATTGACCGTTATCTTTGACCAGTTACCGGGTGGACTTTGCCGGTCATCGGAGGTATTTTCTGGTAACTTTCCCGGCAAAAAATTCCGGCCGGAAACCCAGTTTTCCGACGACTATTATTCGGGCATATTTTCTACATGGGTTTCTCCTGTGTGGGCTTGGTGGACACATTGGATGTGGGCTTTTGAGATTTGACCTAGTTTGAGGAGAAAAAGCTACAAAAAGGGAAGAATTTCTACACTTTGGATATCACGTATTTTTCTATTCTACTGGGAGTTTTTGCAGAGAGCTGGAACTAGGGTTTGCTATTCTTTTATTTTCATCTTCATTATTTCATTTAATATATTTGATGATGAGCTCCAATATTATGAATAGCTAAAACTCTCTTTGATTAAGGGCGATTTGGCTTCGAAATATGAATCTATATTTGATATGAAATAACTTGTTCACTTGCATTCATTTATGTTATTGATTGATTTTCTAGTATTCTAATATTGTCTATGGATTATTTGTTAAGAGTTTAAGTTCGAAATTGAATCATTAATTCTTAATCTATTTGCTAGTTCAGATTTTCTTCGACCCGTAATTGTCTAGAGAAGATAAACACAAGTAGCAATATGTGGTTACTGATAATGGGATTTTGTTAAGTGTCCATATGTAGAAATCAACACTAGTAGGTGATTCATGCTTTTGAGTTCATCACTAGGAACAACCTTATCTCACAGAACTTAGAACATTTGTTTAAGTCACACCTAGTAAGCGTACCTCTAGGAAACTTGGCAAGTAAGAACCGGTAGTCGAGCGCTTCCGTATCCGGTGAGCTAGGAGATAGTAACGGAATAGTTGAGCGTACTAATTATTCTAGGGTTGTTAGTAATATGATAATGTGAAGAACATAGCTATCTATCAATTTGGTTTGTATTCCGTGGTCTAGAATGAACCTTTAATCAATCACATCTCATCTTTGGTTACATTTTACAATTTTCAGATTTTCTACAACACAATCATCTTTGCTAAGAGTATTTGCATAACAACTTAGACTTCATTCCTCCCTTGGGACGATCCTACTTACATTATACTACTTGCTAGTTAAAGAGAAGTAGAGAAATTTATTTTTGCGAGATTCGACGCCTCGTCAAAATTGGCGCCGTTCTGGGGAGGCAATCAAGCGAGTTTAGTTGTTATTGTTTATTCTTAGTTTTTATTTTTGCTTTTGGCTACAATTTCGGGTTTACTTATTCAATCTTAAGAATCTGATTTTCAAAGCGATTTCTTTGGTGAATGCGCGGAGAAGGCAGACCAAGTCATATTGGTATACGTCTTCGTTCAGGCACTTTACTAAAAGATTTCTTTCGATCAATCAACACTGCACTTCCACCTAGTTCTACACCAAGTGAATTCTCGGACTCGGACCAAGAGGAAGACAACACAATGGGAGCTCGACCGCCTGCTCCAAGAACACTCAAGGAGCTCACTTCTCCAAACCTAGATCGCCAGCTTTTTATGTATTCAAATTTGAATGGAAACATTGAGTTGAAGCCGCAATTGATTAATTTGCTGCCCAAATTCAAAGGTTTATCGGGAGAAGATCCTAATCGTCACTTACAACAATTTCATCATGTTGTAACTAGTATGAAGCAAGCAACTGCAGATGCGGATATGTCGATGATGACATCATTTCCTTCTTCCCTTTTAGATTCTGCAGGAGAGTGGTTCTTTTGCTTACCCGCTGGAAGCATAACCACATGGAATGGGATGAAGAAATTGTTCCTCGAGAAGTATTTTCCAAAGATCAAAAGCAAATTGTGATTCGCAAAGAGATTTGTGGTATTAGGCAAATATCGGGAGAGACTCTTCATGAGTATTGGGAGCGGTACAAGAGGCTTTTAGCTAGCTGCCCACACCACCAAATCAGCGATCAACTTGTGATTCAATATTTCTATGAGGGGTTGCTTTCTACTGAGAGACATTTGATTGACGCCGCGAGTGGTGGTGCACTTACCAACAAGACCATTGCGGAAGCTACAAGTTTGTTGGAGAATATGGCTGAAAATACTCAACAATTCTTCACTAGAGATGAATCAGCGGTAAGGAAGGTGAATGAAGTTGGCAATTCTTCAAACTTGGAACAAAGGATGGGCAACATGGAGAGGATGATGCATCAAATCGCAGCGGCTGTCATACCATCATCATCATATACCGAAGATGTTGAGCAAGCGAATGTCATGTATCAAAATCAGCAAAGGCCGAGGTATGATCCGTACTCTAGCACATACAATCCGGGTTGGCGAGATCATCCCAATTTCAGCTACGCTAACAAGCAAGCTGCAGCTCCCAATCCTACTTTTAATCAACAAGGTGGGTACCATTTCTTGCAAAAGCCACGTCAAGAGACTCAAGGCACGAGTATAGATGACAAGTTGAATCTCATCCTCAACACAATGGTGCAAGATAACCAAAAGTCAGAGATGGACATGAAAGACATCCGAACTCAAATGGGTCAATTAGCTACTGCAGTGAGCAAATTGGAAGCACAAGCAGAGGGAAAACTTCCTTCTCAAACAGTAAATCACAAGGAGAATGCCAATGCTATTGAGCTACGCAGTGGGAAGCAAGTAGAGAAACCGGAAACATCACCTGTGTCCAATGAACCTGAGTTGTAGAGAGAAGAGGGTGAAACAGCCCCTAAAAAGGCTGATCCGGTAACAAATTCTAACTCTAAAACTGGTGTTTCTACTCATGTTACTACTCCTCATTTTCCTAGCAGGTTTGCAAAGTCGAACAAGGAGACGTTGTACCAAGAGCTTTTGGAAATCTTTAAGAAGATTGAAGTGAACATTCCACTCATCGAGGCGATAAGGCAAGTTCCGCGCTGGGCAAAGTTCTTGAAGGAATTGTGCACTAACAAGCACAAATTGACCGGTAATGAGTTGATGAGTGTGGGGGAAAATGCTTCGGCATATCTTCAAAAGAAACTCCCACCTAAGTTGAAAGATCCCGGTAGTTTCACTATACCATGTACTATTGGTAAAGTCAGGTTTGAGCGTGCTATGCTAAATTTTGGGGCATCCATTAATGTTATGCCTTCCTCCGTTTATGAATCTTTGAAACTTGGACCTCTTAAAGATACTGGTATTGTTATACAACTTGCTGATAGGTCTAATTCTTACCCGAAAGGGGTTATTGAAGATGTTTTGGTGCAGGTTAATCAACTCATATTTCCGGCTGATTTCTATGTTCTTGACATGATGGATGAGGATTCGCCATCGACTACCCCCTTGTTGTTGGGTAGACCATTCATGAGAACCGCAAGAACCAAGATAGATGTTTTCAAAGGAGCTTTGACTATGGAATTTGATGATGAGATCATAAGTTTCAATATCTTTGAGGCTATGAGATATCTTAGTGACGTGAATTCATGTTTTTCTATTGATATTATTGATACTCTAGCTCAAAAGATGTTTGAATTGAATAGTGATGATGCTTTAGAAAACACCATAGTCGAAGGTTTAGGTTATGGGAAATACAAAGACATTGAAAGTGAATTGTCTATTTGTGATGAGCTTAAAGAGGTTGTTTTATCTCTTAACTCATTACAAGAAGTTCCACCAAAGTATAATGCGTCTTATGTTTCTTTGCCGATTACTAATGAGAAACTTTTACCCTCGATTGTGCAGGCACCTACTCTTGAGTTGAAACCTCTTCCGGATCACCTTAAATACTTTTATTTAGGTGACAATGAAGAGTTACCGGTGATCATTGCCAACAACCTCACCGAGGTGCAAGAGGAGAAGCTTATTCGAGTGCTAAGAGAGCACAAGTCTGCCATTGGATGGACCATTGCCGATATCAAAGGAATCAGTCCTTCCACATGTATGCACCGAATACTTCTTGAGGAGGGGGCAAAACCAACAAGAGAAGCTCAACGTCGCTTGAACCCTCCAATGATGGAAGTAGTCAAGAAAGAAATCCTGAAGTTGTTGGATGCCGGGATTATCTATCCCATATCCGATAGAAAATGGGTGAGCCCGATTCAAGTCGTTCCAAAGAAGTCCGGAATCACGGTGGTGAAAAATGAAGATAATGACTTGGTTCCAACTAGAATCCAGACCGGTTGGAGAGTTTGCATTGACTACCGAAAGCTCAACTCTACCACCCGAAAGGATCATTTCCCTTTACCATTCATTGATCAAATGCTTGAAAGGTTGGCTAGATGTGCTTACTATTGCTTCCTTGATGGTTTTTCAGGTTATAACCAGCTTGTAATAGCTCCGGAAGATCAAGAAAAGACGACGTTTACTTGTCCTTTTGGCACTTTTGCGTATAGACGTATGCCATTTGGCTTGTGCAATGCTCCAGCCACTTTTCAACGTTGTATGGTAAGCATATTCTCAGATTATGTGGAAAGCATCATAGAAGTGTTTATGGATGATTTTAGCGTGTATGGTGATTCTTTTGACAAATGTTTAGATAACCTTGCACTTATTCTTAAACGATGCGTAGAAACTAATCTTGTGCTTAATTGGGAAAAATGTCACTTTATGGTCACTCATGGGATTGTGCTAGGCCATGTTGTATCCTCTAAGGGGTTAGAGGTTGACAAGGCTAAGATAGATTTGATTCGGAACTTACAATACCCCACAAATGTGAGGGAGGTTCGCTCTTTTCTTGGTCATGCAGGATTTTATAGGAGATTCATCAAGGATTTCTCCAAGATTGCAATTCCCCTGTGTAGACTTTTGCAAAAAGATGTGGCATTTGATTGTGACAAGGAGTGCAAGGAAGCTTTTGACACATTGAAAGAGTTGTTGACTACCGCACCAATTATCAAACCACCCGAATGGAGCAAGCCATTTGAGTTGATGTGCGATGCAAGTGATTATGCCGTTGGAGCCTTGTTGGGACAGCGATATGGTAAAGTTCCATATGCCATTTATTATGCTTCTCTAACTCTCAACGGAGCACAAATCAACTACTCCACAACCGAAAAGGAGCTCTTGGCTATAGTGTTTGTACTTGAGAAGTTTCGATCCTATTTAGTGGGTACAAAGGTGGTTGTTTTCTCCGACCATGCTGCACTTCGATACTTGCTAACAAAGAAGGATGCTAAGCCAAGGCTCATAAGGTGGATACTCCTTCTTCAAGAGTTCAACATGCAAATCAAGGACAAGAAGGGCAGCGAGAATACCGTAGCAGATCATCTAAGTAGATTGGTTGTGTCCGAAGAAGCGATTCCTTTGCATGATAGCTTCCCGGATGAGCAACTCTTTGCGGTTGGTGGCACAACTCCATGGTACGCGGATATTGTTAACTTCTTGGTGACGGGTCAAGTACCTAGTTCCATGTCTACATTCCAAAAACACAAGCTCAAGAAGA
This sequence comes from Papaver bracteatum, assembly GCA_023529315.1. Lineage (NCBI taxonomy): Eukaryota > Viridiplantae > Streptophyta > Magnoliopsida > Ranunculales > Papaveraceae > Papaver > Papaver bracteatum. The sequence goes on along the minus strand of JAJJWX010002758.1, from coordinate 1,323,582 downwards.
TTTCCAAGAAATATATATGGGATGAACCTTATTTGTGGAAGCATTGCTCCGATCAAATGATCCGCAGGTGCGTACTTGAATCCGAGTTCCAATCAATTCTGAATTTTTGTCACTCATATGCTTGTGGTGGCCATTTTGGAGCTAAGAGGACATCCCTCAAGGTTCTCGAAAGTGGTTTTTATTGGCCTACATTGTTTAAGGATGCATATTTGTTTTGCAAAGCTTGTGATAGGTGTCAAAGGACAGACAACCTTGGTGCTAGAAACCAAATGCCGCAAACACCAATTCTTGCTGTTGAGATTTTTGATGTTTGGGGTATAGACTTTATGGGGCCTTTTGTGAATTCCAATGGGAAATTTTTTATACTTCTTGCTGTAGATTATGTTTCTAAGTGGGTGGAAGCTAAAGCCACTCCCACCAATGATTCTCATGTTGTTTGTGAGTTTGTGAAGGAACATATCTTTTCTAGGTTTGGTACACCTCGAGTGGTGATTAGTGATGGAGGCTCGCACTTCAAGAGATCCTTTCACGCTCTTCTAAAGAAGTACAATATTTCTCATAAAGTTGACACACCGTATCATCCACAAACGAGTGGACAAGCTGAAATTTCCAACCGGGAGATTAAGACCATCTTATAGAAGACGGTGAACGTTACAAGGAAGGATTGGAGTTATAGACTCAATGACGCTTTGTGGGCGTATAGGACAGCGTATAAGACACCCATCGGTATGTCTCCTTTTAGGCTTGTCTATGGAAAACCTTGCCATCTTCCCGTCGAACTTGAACACAAAGCTTATTGGGCTATCAAGGTATGTAATATGATTAGATGCAGCTGGTGAACTTAGGAAACTTCAACTCAATGAGTTAGAAGAGATACAAAATGATGCATATGAAAGTTCACGCATTTATAAAGAAAAGACCAAAGCTTTCCATGATAAGATGATTTCTCGAAAGAGTTTTGAAGTAGGGGAAAAAGTACTTTTATTCCATACTCGTCTTAAATTGTTTCCGAGTAAACTTAGGTCCAGATGGGTTGGACCATTTGTTGTTACTAATGTGTTTGCGCATGGTGCAGTTGAGATTACTAGTCCCAAAACAGGGCTGGTTTCCAAGGTTAACGGCCATCGCTTGAAACCATACTATGAGCAACAGACGGAGAATCGGATATGATCACATTGAGTGACCCACTCCCTCCGGAGGAGTAATTGGAGCTGAACGTCGGGCTGACGACGTTAAACCAAGCGCTAAGTGGGAGGCAACCCACCGGTTTTGTATCTTTACCTTTATCTTTTTATTTTTATTTTTCAGCATTTTATCTTTATTTTCTTTGTTTTTGCATATCATTTGCGGAATTTCCCACCTTGAACTTTCTTTGGACGATTCAATTTTACATTGAGGACAATGTAAAGTTTAAGTGTGGGGGAGCATTTATATGATTGTATAGTTTGTTTTATGCCATTAGAGTAAAAAAAACAATCAAAATTAGAAAAAATCAGAAAAATAGAAAAACAAAGAAAAAATTATGCTTTTTGAACTCCGAAATCTAGAAATTTGTTCCTTTAGGATGACATTATTAGTGGATGGAACCATTGTGATTGCAGGAGTTGAGGAACCTATTAATTAAAAAAGACGAACATGGCTCAGAAATTATAAATTATATGTTAGTTGTTACCATATCTCGGAATATCACCATATCACATTCTATTTTTATTTTTCCATATTTATCTATTGTTTTCTAAGTGTTTTGGTGGGTCACTAAAAATCGAGTTGTTATTACTGCTAGGATGAAATAGAGTGATTGAGTTGCTAAGAAAAAGAAAAAAAAAAGACCGACCAATTAGACCAAACGGAATAAAAATGACACTTGGGAATAGCAGTATGTGTGAAACGTAGTCCCTGTCTCCGTCGCCTAAACAAGCGTGGAATGCAGGATCCAAGGCAACTATCACGTGCTTGCTGACAAGAAGCATGCGCTTAAATCCAAAAGATTTAATCATGACGTCTGAAGAAAAAAAAAAAAAAAAAAAAAGAAGAAAGAAAAAAAAAAATGAAAAAGAAAAGAAAAGAAAAGAAAAATATTATTATTGTGTTGAATAAAGTCACTCCTGGTTCCATTGTATATGCCAGTGAGTTTATGTAGAAATAAGTTTGTTGACCACTGGTTCCCTTGTATATGCCAGTGTGTTAACACTAGATTTGACCAGTAGCTCAATCCAATAGGATATGTTCATCTTGGCGGTGACCTTCAAACAGATATGGGATACATCGATCACTTGTGAATATTCGCCACATCTACATCTATATCCATCTTCTTTATCTTTTCATTGTGATTGTGGTTAGTCAGATTCCGAGTATTGTGGTTTGTTCGACTTTCTAAGAAAAACTTTATGTACTTATATATGAACTGAATTTGCGCAAGGTATCTCCTCCTGTAGTCATTTTGGATTCATTCTTTGATTTGTCACAAATAGACGGAGTTGGAAATATAGGTTTTGTAGGCAGACCTCATGTAAACCTTCACGAGACTAAAACTCGTCCACTAGGGACACCTAGGGGTTTAAAGGCCTGTCATTCATGCTTAGAGTAACCGTATCCTCGACGAGACGGAGTTGTATGTATCTTTTAGAATTATTTTGTTTGATTTGCTCGAGGACTAGCAAAGTCTAAGTGTGGGGGAATTTGATAGGTGTCTAAAACACCTATATATTTATTTATTGTTTATGCTTTCTTTGCTTAGTTTTCTTGTATAATATGTATCTTATGTTTGCTTTTGAATATTTAGGTACTTTGGAGTCGTTGGGAACAAAAGAAGAAGAAACAGGGCAAAAGTCCATCTCATATGCAATGGCTATTGGAGGCGGATTATTTCTCACAATTTACTTTTATTTCTTCATCTATATCTGAAAAGTATGTCGGCTTTAGTGATGTAACATTTCTGTCTGAAAAGCACGACAACTTTAGTGATGACTCTCATTGAAGAGAAGAAGTAGATTTGAGAAGTGAAAGACGGATGTTGGTGGAAGGCGAAAGAAGATGTTCATTTGGAGCAAGGAGGCCGAAAGCGTTCATCCGCGAGTGCTATGTGGAGCCAGGTCAACATAGGAGCTGCCATTTGGTTGGCCCCTATCCTATTCATCGGTGCCTAGAGTCAGTCTGGTCACCCCCTATCTACCTCACCAAAGTGTCCACTCACATTCCTACAGAAACCTAAAAATCAAATTAGTTCCCAATCATTGGTCTATCCCTCTCTTTCATCCCACCTGAAATCAAATGAGGAGAGGCAACACCATAAAAATGCAGAGAGAGATGTTTAAATCACATGAGCTAGAAATTGAAGATGGAGATGCTGTTTGATCTGAATTTATTGATGGCGAAGAAGAAAACATTGATTTGCTGCTGTTTACAGTGAAATTGAAGAACAATTGGGTGTTGATGCTCAAAATGAAGTGAAATTGGAGACTGATTGTTGTGTTATTGTCGCTGTTAATGAAATGGGTGAGATCATGGAGGAATTGAAATTATTGGAAGGAGATGGTGGTTGTAAATGATAACCTAGAAGTTAGGGTTTGAATTAATATTCTGGGTTTATTGGAAATAAAGAAATTGGTTGAGTTCAAGAGTTTTTACAGATTTCAGAGATGCAGATTTAGTTGAGAACAACACAAAAGTTGGGTTAAGCTCAGACTTGGGTGTGGTTTGAAATTGCTGTTGATTAAGAGGAGAAGGCTTGTTTAGATGAATGTTTTAGGACAGGTGATCTACTGCAGATGTCCTGAGTTGATGGAGCATATGGTATTACAGATGGTGATGTTTTGAGATAACTGGTGTTTTTGGGTTTGATCAGGAGGCACTTAAGCAGCTGGAATTGGTGTGTGGTACTTGAATAAGCATAATGAAGTGCAGCTAAGCCATTGAGAAGGTGGGATCAGAGATGGGTTAGCTGGTGTTGCTCAAGATGTAAATGATCTGTAGACCGTGACGCTATTTCTGGCAGTTATAGGTTAGGATGGTTGCTGCTGCCGTTGACAGCCATTGAACGAATAAGAGAAGCTGTTGCTCGAGATGGATGGTGGAGTTTAATTGCAGTGTCAAATGATATGTTGCTGCTCGAGTTGAACAAAGAGAATGGTGATGGTTACTGGGATAATATTAACTGAGCAGCAAAGGTGTGATCGCAGTGCAGTCAAGAAGGTGGCGTATGCGGTTGATGGAGAGTATTCTTGCTGCTCGAATCTGGGTAGTTGTTAAACCAAGAGTTGCCTGAGAGTGAGATGATGGACAAGCTGATTAAAGCTTTGGAGTTAGGATTGCAGGTGCTGTTGGTGATTTGCAGAGCAGGGACCAATTGTAGCTATAGCTGAAGTGAGTCTGAAGGCTAGGTGATGGTCATGGGCTGAGTGCAAAGTTGGAGTTGAGCAGTGCTGGGGGTTACTGGGAAGAAGGCAGCTGTGGCTTTGCTGACATAAGGAACTGAAGTGGATGGTTTTGGCGGAGAACAACTCGAGTTGTTTGGCAGCAGTTAGAGCTATACAGGTTGATAATAAACTGAGGCTAAACTGAGGTTGCAGGTGAAGTGCAGCTGGAGATGTTGCTATGATTGCAAGTGGAACTAGTTAGGTTGTCTGTGTTGCAGTTGCAGTTAGATTGCAGGAGCTGGAATGTTACTGCAGGGAGTTGATTACAGTTGGTAAAGCTGAGATTACAGGTGATGGACTGTGGTTGTGGAGTTGAAACTTAAATTCAAGGCAAACTGGTGCAACTAGCTATGAAGCTACAGGTTCAGAGTATGGAAGAAATGGGGTCTGTAGTGGTTGGTTCAGCTGTTCAATAGCGAGACTGTGAGCTGAAAGAATGGGCTAAGGCATTACAGCTGAGTTATCAAGTGGGCTGGGCTTTTGTGGTGAGTCCAATATATATGCAAACAGGAATATGGGCTTCTGTCTAGATGCATAGCCCAATAGGCTATTAAGGGCGCAACTGTTTCAAGCTTTGGCCTGACAGTCAGATTCTTACTCAGCTCCTATTCAGACCCTGATTCATACGCCGTTAGTCATCTGTCAGTTTTAACGATTGACCGTTATCTTTGACCAGTTACCGGGTGGACTTTGCCGGTCATCGGAGGTATTTTCTGGTAACTTTCCCGGCAAAAAATTCCGGCCGGAAACCCAGTTTTCCGACGACTATTATTCGGGCATATTTTCTACATGGGTTTCTCCTGTGTGGGCTTGGTGGACACATTGGATGTGGGCTTTTGAGATTTGACCTAGTTTGAGGATAAAAAGCTACAAAAAGGGAAGAATTTCTACACTTTGGATATCACGTATTTTTCTATTCTACTGGGAGTTTTTGCAGAGAGCTGGAACTAGGGTTTTGTATTCTTTTATTTTCATCTTCATTATTTCATTTAATATATTTGATGATGATCTCCAATATTATGAGTAGCTAAAACTCTCTTTGATTAAGGGCGATTTCGAAGCCCGAAATATGAATCTATATTTGATATGAAATAACTTGTTCACTTGCATTCATTTATGTTATTGATTGATTTTCTACTATTCTAATATTGTCTATGGATTATTTGTTAATGGTTTAAGTTCGAAATTGAATCATTAATTCTTAATCTATTTGCTAGTTCAGATTTTCTTCGACCCGTAATTGTCTAGAGAAGATAAACACAAGTAGCAATATGTGGTTACTGATGATGGGACTTTGTTAAGTGTCCATATGTAGAAATCAACACTAGTAGGTGATTCAAGCTTTTGAGTTCATCACTAAGAGCAACCTTATCTCACAGAACTTAGAACATTTGTTTAAGTCACACCTAGTAAGCGTACCTCTAGGAAACTTGGCAAGTAGGAACCGGTAGTCGAGCGCTTCCGTATCCGGTGAGCTAGGAGATAGTAACGGAATAGTTGAGCGTACTAATTATTCTAGGGTTGTTAGTAACATGATAATGTGAAGAACATAGCTATCTATCAATTTGGTTTGTATTCCGTGGTCTAGAATGAACCTTTAATCAATCACATCTCATCTTTGGTTACATTTTACAATTTTCAGATTTTCTACAACACAATCATCTTTGCTAAGAGTATTTGCATAACAACTTAGACTTCATTCCTCCCTTGGGACGATCCTACTTACATTATACTACTTGCTAGTTAAAGAGAAGTAGAGAAATTTATTTTTGCGAGATTCGACGCCTCGTCACTCACAATTGGTCATTAGACAAATAGATCTCAAATACCAAACAATAGATCCAATATTATCTTCGTACCTAAAGCTTGCATAGGAGCATGCATCATAAATCAACAAGGTCACGTTCAGACATGTCTGTCGGAAAGACAACAGACACGCTGATGCCTTAGCATTTATATCATCAATGCTGAGGGACAGAAACACCACCTCTGTCCAAATTGGGAGAATTTATGAACCATCGATAGAAGGACTGACCTCAGCAGAGGAAGCCATGGTTGTTCAGACCAGGGCCATGAAAGAAGCAGAAAAATAAAAGGAGGTTTCGGAAGAAAAATACAACAAAGCCGACGAGTCTGACGAAGATCAATCCATGTCAGACGGAAGCAACGAAGGCAAAGCAGAAGACGATTGGAGAATCCCAATCCAACTGTACCTCGACAAAGCTACCCTGCCCGCAAATGTTAAAGAAGCTCGAAAAATCAAATATAAAGAAGCAATGTAGAGCCTACGGAATGGGGTACTGTACCGAAGGTCATTTCTTGTACCTCTGATGTGGTGCCTCTCATAAACCGAAGGTAGAAGAATTCTACATGATATACATAGCGGAGAAGATGGGAATCATAACGGAAGAAGGTCTCTGGCGATCAAATCCAAAATGTAAGGATACTACTGGCTAAGCATGTACAAAGATGCAAAGAACGTAGCAAGGAGTTGCGAAAGATGCCAACGCTTTTCCAAGAAGATTAAAGCACCAGCAAAGGAGCTGAACTCGGTCATCATCCCATGGCCATTCTCCAAATGGGGAGTTGACATTGTTGGACCCTTGATAGAGGGGACATCAAAAAGAAGGTACCTCATAGTAGCTACGGACTATTTCACCAAATGGGTGGAAGCAAGGGCTTTGGCAAGGATTATGGACACAAATGTCTTCAAATTCTTGTTTGAGAAAATTATTTGCAGGTTCGGGATATCGGAAGCCATAGTGTCTGACAATAGAAAGCAGCTGGAAGGAAAGAACATAAACATGCTATTTAACGCTTTCAACATTCTGAAGAACAAGTCTACTCCGATATACCCTAAGAGAAATGGACAAGTGGAGGCCACAAACAGGACGATAGCAATGAACTTGAAAAATAAGATGGGGGCATACAAGAAAAGATCGTGCGAGCAGCTGCACAACGTCCTATGGGCCTACCATACCACAAAAAGGTCAGCCACGGGAGAAACTCCGTTCTTTCTAACCTACGGAGCCGAAACAGTCATCCCAACGGAGATAATGCTGCCAACAACAAAAACAAAGGCATGGGAAAAGAACCTAACAACGGATCTTATGCTGGAAAATCTAAATAACCTCGAAGAAAGGCGTGAAGTGGCTTTGCAAAGGATGGTGAACTACCAGCGAAGGATAGCTCGTGAATACAACAAACAGGTAATTCCTAGACACTTTGTGGTTGAATAATACATACTACGTCAAACATGGGACTGACCATACATCATACACGACATTTCCGGGAAAGGTTCATACTACCTAAGGAACATCAAAGGAGAAGTATTGCAACACCCTTGGAATGCAATGTACCTAAAGATGTACTACCCGTAAGTGAATGGTTATCACTCAAGAGAAGAAGGGAAGGGGAAATGGCCCACCATGTTCTATCCCTGATCAAAGGTATTACAAAACCTAACTAATCAATGAAAGAAACTTTTTGCTAAGAAAAAGTATATGTCGATTACATAAAAATTGGGTTAGAATTTACACCCTCCGTCAGAATTGACGATGAGGCAGGGCACGGCATAACTGCGCATATGTCAATCTCGGATCCTAAGGGCGAATTAATCCCTCTAAAAGGCATATAATAAGGAATATATCCAATAAAGATAGATACCTTGTCGAAAGTAAAGCATCCATCACTGAATGCGTATGGTTACAGGAAAATTATTTCCCACGTATGGACCCTTTCCACCATGGTACCTTCTGGCCAAAGGATATCCTGGTAGGATGTTGAATGTTCCACCAAGGTTAATCAAACCTTAGCACCATGTGATGACATGAATGTGCGAATAATTAGGCACAATACGTCTACTTATATATCATATAAAAGGTGCCACGAAGGTGTTACCAAAATATGACTAATATATCTTGAAAGTTGCAGATAACAAAGGTTCAAAACGCAACAAAGGGTGTTTTAAAGAAAGAAGACAACAAAGGCCCCTCAGCTGGGGGGAAATACAACAAAGAAGTCCAGTTGAAAGGAAAGAAGAAATGGCATGATCAAGGATAAGGAAGACGGAGAAAGACAACTCCCTTCGCCTGAAGCTCAGCCTCAGCAAAAACATTATTGATATAATCAATGGTGGAACGTTCAAACTGCACCTTCATCCGAGAAGCTTGAGCCTCCGAGTCCGAAGTTGACTTTCGATTAAGGTCTATGATCTGAGCACTAAGTTGATCATTAGCTTGCTGAAGTGCCTCAGTTTTAAACTTAGCAGCTACATCAAACTGGCGGGATATCTCCAACGCAGATATCTGACCCTCGAGGCGACCAATCTTGGCATTCACACCTACCAACTGCTCCTGGAGACCTGCGAATACAAAGGGTATCAACAACTAGGAAAGGCGGGTGTTTATGGGTGAAAATTATTTCTGTTGGTTTTGGTAATTTGGGGTGTGTGGATGAGAAATGAATCTAAACCCTAAACAAATGCACTGCACGGGAGTGCTTTTGATTCGAGAGATCAATCTATACAATTCTAGCCTAACCCAAAAAATGGACGTTTCAGACTTGCTTCGATCACAAAGTGAAGGAGATGGGGTTGATCTTAGGGAGGGAAGCGAAGAAGATGTTGAGATTGTGAAGGTGTATGTTGTTTATGACTTGTATCAGAATACCGAAATGGCTTGCAATAATGTAAGCAATCAGCTCTGGGTATTTGAATACGTTGTATCAACACTTGGTTTATGTCTGTCCTGTCTTGGAAATAGGGAGGAGAACCTATTTATACAAGTCATTTGAGCCTTATTCACGTCTCTCGTGGGAAGTGGAGGAAGTGGAGTGATGGAATATTGGAGTTGTGTGTTAGTATCACACGATCATTCTTGCCCACTTCTCCCATCATCACTAACCATCCATGTCTTCTTGACACGTTCTTGTGATGGCGCATTGCACGCCGTACGCTGTAAACTGCCAGACCAATACCCCAGTATGTATCCCCCAGTCTGTGATGTGATTAATGTCTCGAGTGTGTGGATCGTGGGACCCACAGAAGGTAGCATACAATGCTAGGTTAAATAACTGAGTTATTTGGAAAGATGATATTTATAAAATACCAACCAGTTCAACTGGAACTGGCGGTTTTAATGCTTTAATGGATATCTTTTATGGTATTAGTATTACCAGATTTTGGTAAGCTATTTGAACTGCCTAATGATGCTTGTGATACTGGAGTGGGAGCAGTATTAATGCAAGAAGGGAGAGCAATAGCCTTTTTCAGCAAGGGAATGGGGCCAAGATTCTTAGCTATGTCCACCTATAAAAAGGAGCTAATGACAGTTATAATGGCAGTCACCAAGTGGAGGTCATACTTATTGGGGAACCAATTTACCATATACACAGACCACCAGAGCATCATATACTTTATGGAGCAGAGGATTCACACCTTGCTACAACAGAAGTGGCTAGCCAAACTCTTGGGATATGACTATGTCCTTAAGTACAAGAAAGGATCTGAAAATCAAGTAGCAGATGCCTTATCAAGAATCCAAGTGGGTGAGCCAGCCCATTGTAATAGCTTAACTCAGTTACAACCAAGTTGGTACCTTGAAATCCAAGAGAGTTATCATGGTGATTCACATGCTCAGTCACTAATTACTCAGCTTAGTGTACAAGAAGAATCTGTTGAAAGCTATACTTACCAACAAGGTATGCTAAGGTATAAGGGGAGGATCTGCATTGGGCATAATGGGAACCTTAGGCAGAAGGTTATTAATTCCACCCATTCTTATGCTATTGGTGGACATTCTGGTGCACAAGCCACCTATCATAGGGCAAAACTATACTTCTTTTGGGTGGGAATGAAAAAGGATATTCATGAAGCTGTCAAGGCCTGTGATATTTGCCAACAACACAAAGGGTTCAACACTGCACTAGATGGGATATTACATCCTCTTCCAATTCCTGAGCAAGCTTGGGAACATATTAGCATGGACTTTATTTCAGGTCTTCCAAAATTTTGAAGGCAGGGAAGTTATCCTAGTCATTGTGGACAGACTTACCAAATTCAGTCATTTCTTGGCTTTAAGCCACCCTTATACTGCTGCTACAGTAGAAAAGGTATGTCTGGACTCAATATTCAAGATTCATGGACTCCCTAAATCCATTGTCTTAGATAGAGATGTTGTTTTTGTGAGCAACTTTTGGCAAGCATTGTTTAGCAGATTTGGTACATCTCTACACTTAAGTACATCTTATCACCCTCAGACAGATGGCCAGACTGAGAAGGTGAATGCCTGTTTGAAATCTTACCTAAGGTGTATGACCAACTTCAAGCCTAGCAAGTGGGTCTTCTGGATCCCAATGGCACAGTGGTGGTATAACACCAGTTACCGCACTAGTGTAAAGATCACCCCATTTGAAGCCTTGTTTGGGTATTCCCCTCCACAGTTTGGCATTACTTCTAGTGCTCAAGGATTCAATACCACAGTGGATGATTATATTGAGCAGAGACATGATATGATGCTCCTACTTAAGGACTCCCTAGAAGCAGCTCAGAAAAGAATGAAGTATCAAGCTGACAAGAAGAGATCTGAGAGGTCTTTCGAAGTTGGAGATTGGGTATACCTAAGATTTCAACCTTACAGGCAAACATCAGTACAACTAATAAGAAATTTGAAACTCTCAGCCAATTTTTTTGGCCCCTATCAGGTTGAAGAAAAGATTGGGCAAGTGGCTTATAGACTGAAGTTACCAGCTGAGTCTAGAATTCACCCCACATTTCATGTTTCTAAGCTCAAGCCCAAATTGGGACAGGGAGTTATTCCTCAGACTTCACTGCCAACCCTGACCAAGGAAGGAGAAATGAAGGTTAAGCCATTGCAAGTGCTGGACTCAAGGAAGATCAGGAAGAACAACCAGGATGTAGCTCAAGTTCTAATACAGTGGGAAGGGATGAATGAGACAGAAGCTAGCTGGGAGGACAAAGACTTTATGGCAACAAAGTTCCCAAAACTGATCCTTGAGGAAAAGGATCTGGAGAAGTAAGGGGGTTTGTCATGAACCTAGTATCACTTAGACTGTTAGGGGAAGCCTCGGTTGTTAAGGGCACCCAGCAGGATAACTTGTAATTTAAATTTCTTAACCATTATTAGTGGGCACATCGCACGTGCGTCGCACGCTGCTGTTGTGGTGTAAAAGGTTGTTGCCTTGGATGCTGTTGAATCATTCAAAATCAATAGAACTTTATTCTTCTCTCTCTCAATTTTTCTCTTCTACCCATTCTAAATCTCTATCCTTAGAGATTTGAGTTGCTTCTGAGCTGATTTATAGTGTATATCACTACAGCTTGTAGATGAGGCCGTGGAAGAAATCAGTCTTCAGGGTGAAACAATCATCGCGAGGAATGCAGGAGAGATAACACCCATGACGATTGAGGTAACTCCCTCCATAGATTCTACTGAACAAGCTCCGACAATCAATAAAGCAATCATAAGATCTCTTGCAGCTGAGAAGGCTTCTTACAAAGTGTTGGTGATGTAACCCGTCGTTCCTGGAGCTGTCTTTGAGCCTCCTTTCGATACTCCTTATATAGGTCATGTGATGGTTGGAGGATTTAGTGTGCCGGCTAGGTTTGAAGAGTTGTACACTAAAATATGGAAGAAGCATGGTGACATCGCCACCTCTCATAAGCTTAAAAGTCGCTTCACATCAGTCAAACACGTCGAAGAATATTTATCTTTCATCTATGGCATGAGTATCATGACTGGGTGCACTGTTTCTGAAGAGGTAATCGAAAACTGGGAGTTCCACTGGGATGTGTTCGTGAAGTATGAGTTTAACGCCTCCTGGTTCTGTGAAGGACTCGCTGAAATCCAGAAGCTGCAAGGAGAAACGCATGAAGTTCCTTCCGCTTACTTCATCACTCGCCAGGAAGATGAGATCGAAAGGTTGTCTAATGAGTTGAAGATGGAACATGTCGTTCTCCAGAAAATAAAAGCCGCTCTTGCATAGAAGGACAGGTTGTTGCTGAAGGACTTCCATTGAATGGTCTATGTCGTCTATTTATGTTCTTACTTTTTGTTTTTAGGAGTTTTTGAGTGATGTGAGGGTTTCCTTTTGCAACTTGATTTTAGGTACTGAACTAATAGGTGATTGAATTTTGAATTGGTTTATTTTGAGATAGTTTTTGTGAATGATTCTTGAGAGAGATTATTCTGAATGGATCTTGAATTATGGTCATGAATAACGTGGATAGTACAACTATATTGTTCATATGGATTTGCAAATATCGTGCTAGCATCAAAGTGAAAAAACGTGGTGTTTGATCATCGAATCTCTTTCTCGTGTGGGATGCCAAGTCCCCAGTAAATTCTAAAACTATCTTGTAAAAATTACATGATGAAACTTACTTGCTTTTGGAATTCCATCTCCTTGAAATTAGACCTTCCCTAGTACTTACTCCGAGAAATTGCACGCATTAATCTTCGGAGACAGGAGGCAAATCTTCCAAATCAAGCTTTTTCTAGACAATGCACTTCAGGGCATTGCATTCACTAGTAGGGTGGTGTAGAAAATGGTGGTAATGAAAATATCTTGGATCTATCATCTCTTGGTCAGTCGGTTGGCGCCATACCTGAGGCAGTTGGACCTCCCCATCTCGTACCCATACCTCCAACAATTCCAAGACTTTCTTCATTGAGAATGAGAAGTACGGGTATCTTGAGCAAGGCTTTTCTTGCATTGACAGATGTTGCTGTGATATCTCTTGTTGACTTTGATATGAAGAACATTTCGGAGTTAGAGCGTAAGCGTGTGTCAACATATATGCGTCTCGCTTGGTTGGCCGTCCTTACTTGGGTGAATCTGGTCTCGAGGGCCTCATATCGATGTGAGTATCACTATCAGGCGGCTGAGTCGAGCATTACCAGCCTCTGTATTCATGTGACTCTTGGATGATTTCTCCTTCTTCAGGCAGTTCTTCGTTCGGCTGAAAATTCGAGGAAGTTTGAACATCTTTTTTTACTTCAGCAAGGGTTTTGAGATATAAATCTCCCATCAAAGTTTCATAACCTGGCCCTTTACCCTTATCCGATAAAGGTTGTGGCATTCCTGACAAGTCATTTTCTCTGTAGAGTTGCTTTGAGCCTCTTTCGTTAGCCGGATCATGCTGTTAGTCTCTCCCTGGACTCCTGGTGTGGCCATGTGTTCTTTCTACATCCTGGTTGGTAGAAACACGATTTCTAGATAGAGATTCAACTGTGTCATCATTTGCGATACTCCCTGGGTAAACACTTGTCGAACCTTCTCGCAATTGAACTGCTATATCATTCAAAAGACGGAATGACTCACTCTGCCTCCTAGATATACCAGCTTAGTTTGCTAGGACATCTTCTAGCATTCTGGCCACACTTTCCATGAGTTTTATATTATTCATGTCTTCCGGATAACTCGGTTAGTGGGGTACATCATAAGATAGGAGCGGGACTTTTATAATCGAAAGAAATGAACAGGTTGATGATTGAAATGGATCTAAGATCTATCCCCTTGAAATTGAGAAAATCAAACCAGGTATTAAAAAGATGAAATTGAAAATTGGAAAATGATATTGCAACCGAGAGATTAATCTCCCACTGTGGTCGCCAATTTTTTACGGGTTAAAACTATTTCTGCCGGTTTTGGTAATTTGGGGTGTGTGGATGAGAAATGAATCTAAACCCTAAACAAATGCACTGCACGGGTGTTCTTTTGATTCGAGAGATCAATCTATACAATTCTGGCCTAAACCAAGAAATGTCCGTTCCAGACTTGCTTCGGTCACAAAGTGAAGGAGATGGGGTTGATCTTAGGGAGGGAAGCGAAGAAGGTGTTGATATTGTGAAGATGTAGGATGTTTATGACTTGTATCAGAATACCACACTGGCTTGCAATAATGTAAGCAATCAGCTCTGGGTGTTTGAATACGTTGTATCAACACTTGGTTTCTGTCTGTCCTGTCTTGGAAATAGGGAGGAGAAACTATTTATACAAGTCATTTGAGCCTTATTCACGTCTCTCGTGGGAAGTGGAGGAAGTGGAGTGATGGAGTAGTGGAGTTGTGTGTTAATGTCACACGATCAGTCTTGCCCACTTCTCCCATCATCACTAACCGTCTATGTCTTCCTAACACGTTCTTGTGATGGCGCGTTGCACGCCGTACGCTGTAAACCGCCAGACCAATACCCCAGTATGTATCCCCCAGTTTGTGATGTGATAAATGTCTCGAGTGTGTGGATCGTGGGACCCACAGAAGGTATCATACAGTGCTAGGTTAAATAACTGAGTTATTTGGAAAGCCGATATTTATAAAATAGGTTTAATTATGTTTGGAAGGCACATCCGAAGGTATATTTCTGTCCAATACCAAGGCTTGATAATAGTTACCACAATTTACCACGAGCTTTCCAATATACCCGAGCCGGGTACTATCTAATTAGCAAATGACGGATGTATCCCAAATATTGTCGTACTGATGTCGCGTTTGGATGGTCCATATAAATAGGAAAAGTATACTCCGGATGCCAAACCATTTCTCTCTCTTGATATTTGCAGCGAGCATCTCCATTCGTCTCCTTCAAACCCTAGTTCATTTGGTGCAAAATATATCCACACTAGTGTTTTCGCCATCAAATTCATTAAACGTGAGCTAAATTCAATCCCTACCTTCACCATAACTCGAATGATTTCAATGAATTTGGGTGCTTATTTAACTTTTGCTTTTATTGTGTCCAGGGTTTTGGGCTTTCGGCACTGGTAAAAGCTTCATAACTGGTAAATTCTTCTTCATCTCAGTAAAGTGGTTCCATGGGTTTCTAATAGTTATTTCAATTCTGAAAATAATAAATTACTACATAGTCATGTTGGTGATATGAAAAATCATATGCATCTTGCTTATACTTAATTATTTGTTTATTTAACAATTGGAGACCCTATCGCTGAATTTAATTTAACAAGACCATGGTTTAGTTCAACATCTTGAAAAACAAAACTGTTTCTCCTTTCAGATACTGACCCTATGAAACCATATATCTTAAATACATATTTTTAGTCCTTTGACACCTTTGGGATTAAGAATCAGTGGATGTAGAATTTTTCGCAAACGTAAGTATGTGTAGTTCTTCTTTCTCGAAATCCACTGAAATTATGAACTTGATTTATTATATATCGGCAGTTGAGTGAATTGATGTGATAGTAAATTGATTAGTTGTCATTGGTGTTAGGGAAAGATGTCTGCTACTACAGCGGGAGGTTCAGCGGATACTGACCTCCAAGATGATGTCAATTCCAAAGAATCTTTAGAGACGACTTTTGCATCTGTTGAATCGTCGAAATGTAATTCATCAGGAACCGAACCATAGTATGTTTGTTTCATTCGTTCTCATAAAGTCTTTTCTTTCAAAGTGTTGTTTAGAGATAAGTTTTCAACATATTACCATTTGAAGATGCAGTAAATTTTGTAGATGGTGAGGTTTGCTGTTTGGAGATGCAGTAATTTTTAATAGTAATGTTGATGATTGTAAGATGAACATATTACCAAAAGTTATTATGCGTCTTTTAGATTCATTAGCATTTGCGTTTTATAACTTCATTGGTGTTGAAATTTTTAGATGGTTTGAGAATAACCATGTCAAAGAATCCTCCTCCCTTCAAAATATTGTAGTTGCTGGATATCCTTGGAAGAAACTGACTTCAAGCATCCCATGTGTATAGCAAGTTTGTTCACCCACAAAAGTATCGGGATAACTACCCGAAAGTAACAAATCACGCAGTTATGCATCTTATGCCCACTATCAAGGGTCGTTTGAGCGAAAAGGCTTATGCAGTATTTGCTTCAACGACAGTTGGCCACTTCCTGGATATGCCTGAAACCCTTAACAGCAGTACAGTTTTGCATAATCTACTCTCACGGAAAATTGAGAGACAAGATGATGGTGATCCATTTTGTATGAACTTTTGTTGTTGGAGGGCATATCTTGAGGTTTGGGATGAAAGAATTTGCACTTGCTACGGGACTTAACTTCAAGTTGACAGCTGCAACAAAGGAAGATCTAGATAACCCACTCCCAAAATATATCACGGATTCACCAATTATGAAAACTCATTTCCCTGGAGAAAAAAGGGTAACAGTAAGCAACCTCTAGACGCGATTCGAGAAAGGAGATTTGACCACCTGCACCGACGATGAGAATGCTAAGTTGGCGCTTCTCTTATTTGTGCACGTTATTCTTTTGGGATGTCAGGCGAGAGATGTAGTAAATGGAGCATATTGCCATTTGGTGGACAACTTGAATAACTTCAACAAGTTCCCATGGGGTCATGTTAGTCTTAGAAAAACCATCCGTAGCTTTCGATCAGCTCTGGTTGTGAATGATAGAAAGAAAACTAAGAAATCCAGTGTTGTCAAGAAAGACAAGGAACAAAACAATAGTGGTCGGTTGGGCTTTCCGGCTCATTACAGGGTATTTGGACTGTCATACGCTCTGAAAGTAAGTTCGCATATTTTGTTTAAATGGTCTTATTCATCTTGTATACTTGGCGGTTTGTAGTTTGTACAATTTAAGTTCTAACTATTGCTGCTATTTCAGGCTTGGGCATTGGAAAGTATTCATGAAATTATGGGTTTATGTGGACGGGTTGTGTCGAAGCATACTTGTGGACGGGTTGTGTCGAAGCATACTTGCGGTCGGTGGTGCACTGTCATGGAACGTGTATCCTGCACAAACGAACCGAGATACAATTAACTTGTATCCTTGAGACAGGGTCTAATAGTGGATTATGATGAGTACGAGTTTTACAATGGTGACTCCCTTAGATTTATTGGCATAGTAGATGATAAGGAGGTGTTGGAGGATACTGTGGAACCGTCTGATGTTCCAAAAGAATCTAGCAAGGTATATGAATCCTCTTGGTCGGGGACGACCAAGGGATTTGCGCGGGAGGTTGGCGTAGGACATGGGTCAGATACTTTATACACTCTTACGGAGTCCCAACTAACAAATATGTTTGCTATTTTCTTACAAGAGAAGTTGGCTCCAGCCAACGTTAGTTATGTGGATAAAAACACCGCAGCGGGGGAGACATCGTGTGATGGAGATCCGGTTAACGCAGCAGTGGCTTCCACACAGATGGACTCAGTCATTAATACTGAAGCATTTTTAAAATCAGAAGAGATGGTAGAGAAAGTAAGGACTCCAGATAATGACGGTAAAGGGATGGAAGAAAAAGAAGAAGAAGAAGAAACTGATATAGGAGATGAAACATCTAATTCTCCGGTAGGTGCAGATGTAAAAACATCTAAATCCCCTGATGTACCCAACTTAAAGAGGCCTAGAATCGTAAATGCGAGACCTCATATTGAATCAATGTATGCAAGCCTCACTTACCAAAAAAATTCTAGAAATGACTATGCTGGGGAAAATATTGAGGATCCAAGTATCTCAAAGAACTGTAAAAGGAATCTGAACATTTACATATGGACAAGGAAAGTGTCTATCACTTATTTATCGTATTTAACTCGAAATCCATTGTCTCATGATCGTTAAAATACGCAGGGAAAATGTGGATCCAAAGGAAACCAAGAAGGCAAATGACCCACGTCCTAAGAAATATCTGGTGGAGGAGATCGAAGAGACGGAAGAAAGTTTAAAATGGTATGAATATGTCAAGTTATTATGAGGATCATCACAACCACGGTCCGAATGGTTATCAGACACTGTAAGTAGATTGTTTTATTATAGTTTATGTTCATGATATTTTATGAATTTAGTCATCAGCTTATCTATTTTGAGACCTATTGCAGATTGTTAATTGTGTATTGCACTCGATGCGCAAACACCCTGGATTCACGAAGAAAACTCGGTGGACCACATTTGGTAGTTACTTCGCTGTGAGTATTATATGAAAACTATGGAACTTATCACATTTGCACTATAAACATACTTGCATTTTGTACATGTTAATGATGGCTTGTAATGTGCAGTTTCTCACGCTCGATTAAACATCGTCCTGAAAAACAGCGGCACGCTAGAGATCAAACACTAAGATCCAAGACCAAAGAAAAGCAACAATTATATTATACAAAATTTCACATGGCGGGGAAATACGGCATTGATGGTAAACCATGGTCCTTGGTTGATGTGGTTTACGCTCCGGTGCTGGTGAACGACAATCATTGGTTATCAATTGAAATCCTCTTGAGGACACAGAAGATTTGTATCTACGATTCCCTATACAATCATCAAAAGCGTAAAATATCCACCAGGACAGCAGGGAACCCATCCGAGGTCATCGATATCTGCGATGTTCTGAGGACTATCCTAGAGAATGGATAAAGGAATTGCAACTATGCAGACTTTGATCAAGTGGTCCCTAAACAAAGCTCGAGGTTAGTTCTTTGAGATCTCGTTAGATGGGCATTCAACATCCTAGATGGTGCAATTGGTAATCCAAAATTGACACTTCTATTTTTATTGGTTTAGTTCTGATGATTGCGGAGTGTATGCATTGTGCTTAATCCTGTGTTTGACAAAGGGAGTTTCTCTAGACCGATTGCAAGACAGAGATATTATTAAGGCTTATCGTAAGAGGTTTGTTGTTCGATTATACGATGATACAAGTGTCGAGGTAAGTGAATGTATAAGTGAATATAAAAACCTTTATAGTTCATATACAACAGTGACGCTGATGATACCACTTCACCAATTTTTTTGGTGCAAGATTATATTCCGTGAATCGGGTGGAAATGTTGGAAGCAAACTTTTGTAAGTTTGCAAAAAGTTTTTTTTAAAGGTTTGTAAGTTCGCAATTTATTTATTTTGTCATGGTTGGATCTTCGTACAGGTTTATTTTTCTTGTGGTATGAAGTCCTTTTTTTCATGTTTCTCATGGTGTCTACAGGATTCAATGACTTCCGCTGGCTCTGGGTTTCTTCTTGGTAGCCGTTGAATCTAGTGGTGGCAATGTTAATGGTAGTAGTGCAGCATGTTGGAACGATGGGGGTTGGATGATGACGGGTTTCATTTGTTACTTCGTAACATTGATCTGCTGATGTTTGGTTTTCACATCCATACTAATTAATACCTAATGCAATGTTGATTTGGGGTTAGCCCTAGGTCAACATGTTCGCTCTTGTAACGCATAGCAGTAGAATTTATATCAAAAACGGTTATAACTATATCCCATAATTTAGCAATTTAGCCGTTGCATATCGCCTTAAAAGCAATTTTCTTTATGTTTTTTCATATAAGAGAGCTCCAAATGACAAATTCTAATTTCTTGAAACACGAATTCAAAGTAAACAACAACAGTAGAAGAAACAACAAAAGTAGCATCTTAATGTTACACCAGTAAGCTTCAACTAGATTCAATGCGTAAGCAGTGACTTAATGAAACTTAATAAGTCAAGGTTCTCGTACTTAATTAGGTTTGTTTCTTCCATATTATTTCTTGGTCTAATCTAGATAAGTTTTCACCTGGATCTATCAACAAAAAGATCAGATTGCGTAATACTTAATGGATGCATAAGCCAAGACTTAAGTGCTATATGCACCTTGAAGTTGTTGTTATCCCCAAATTGGGAGATTTGTGTGTAACCCATTATCGTTATAGTGGAAGATTTGCCCGTGGTTTTTTACCCTTCACCTTGGAGGGGTTTTTCCACGTAATTGACGGTGTTGTGTGATTGCTTCTATATTGCGTAGTTGTGTTATTTCCGCATTTGTGTTTTTCATTGCTTGTGAAGGTTTTGTTTTGCACACAGCGGCTCGGATTTGGTAAGTCTCCCCCAACAGATACAACGAGGAAAACTTGCAGACTAGTATATACTTTTGCACATCACATGTCCACGCCCATTGGCGTATTTTGGGCACAGTTTTATGTTGACATCAGCTGGTCAAAATTGCCTCAGTTGGAGATGAGATGCTAAAACAGAGAAGACAAATTTTGTACTTGAAATGATCGACCTGGCTTTGTAAAATAAAAAAATTTAACAAATTTATGTATACCAATTTCTATCGCATTATCCAGTCTTTATTATTATTTACTATAATTGTCCTTAGTTCGTCGCGTTATCATATCAATCAATGCTAATCTCTTTCATCACTTTTGCACCATTAAGCATGTTTTCCATTGTTGTTTGTAGTCTATTTACATACAAAATAAAATTGTCAACTCTCAGATGGAGTTTTACGAATTTATTCTATATTAGATGCTTTCTCGTAATTGTGTGGGAATTTTAGGGTTATATCATTCTCACAGTTCTCAAATTTTTGTTGCTCTAATTCTAGAAAAGGTGTCTATAAAGAAAGCAATATTATGCAGCGACTGATAAGGCTGTAATCCAAGCAAAAGGTGTTCCAAATTTGTACACCAGTATGCCCGCAACCATTGAAAAAGGTCTAGTGGTAGCCTGACTTCATTCAGAACTAAAATATGGAAATAGCAATATGAGCATATAACTGACAGTTTAAATATGGTGATGACAAGGGAATGACAATACAAGCTGACATTCCTGTTTATGGGTGAAAACTATTCCTGTGCTAATTTTGGTAATTTGGGGTGTGGATGAGGAATGAATCTAAACCTAAAACAAATGCACTGCGTGGTGAGTGCTTTTAGATTCGAGAGATCAATCTGTGCAATTCCGACCTAAACCAACAAATGGTCATTCCATACTTGTTTCGGTCACAAAGTGAAGGAGATGGGGTTGATATTAGGGAGGGAAGCGAAGAAGGTGTTGAGAATGTGAAGGTGTTGGCTATGCATGACTTGTATCAGAAGGCTGAACTAGCTTGCAGGATGTCAGCTATCAGTTCCGGTATTTGAATACGATTGAATCAAAACTTGCTTCTGTTGTCTGGACTTGTGTTGTTATTGAAAATAGGGCGGAGAACCTATTTATACAAGTCCTTTAGCCTAACCTTCGTATCTCGTGGGTAGTGGAGAAAGTGGAGTGATGGAGTAGTGTGTTGGTGTCACACGACCAGGATTGCCCACTTCTCCCATCATTACTAACCGTCCATGACTTCCTGACATGTTATTATGATGGCGCGTTGTGCGCTGCACGCTGTAAACCGCCAGACCAATACCCCAGTATGTATCCCCCAGTTTGTAACATGATTGATGTTTCGAATGTTTTTGGAAAACATGTTGCATGTTGTTGTGGCTTGGAAAGTCAGGCTCGGGAAACTTGCTAGCTTGGTGACATTCGACGGTCGAGATTTTGCATCTTGAGAGGAGGGGCAACCGTTGATTGTTGCGCTAGAAACCCTAATTAGTGCCCCTTACTAGAATCGTTTTAGAATTCTAGTACGGACTGGGATTTTGATGGTTCGCCCCTCCATTACATACGGAAAAGAATTTCCTATCTCCCAGCACGGGAGTATTTAGGTTTTAAGCTCGTTCGGGAGGAGAAAACAGCCCGAAAGCAAAACCCATGAAGGAAATTGATACTTGTGAAGTATCGTGTGTATACTATGCAGGTACTACATTGAGTATATCCATCATGGTTTGGAAGTTGCGCATGCAAACCCTTCCTTGACCGACCACATGTTGTGGTAGAGTGGTGGATGGTGATCACCATGACCCCGCACTAACTAGTTAACTCCTGACCATGGATATATAACCGAGCTGATGAAGTTGGAAGGATGAGATAATCTTTAAGACACTCATCTGAGACACTTGGTGGAATTAAGGTTTCGAAGGAGGTGCGCAAGCACTGCTCTTCACCCTGACCGAAACCAGACTTAGGGAACTATCCTGGACTGGACGATCATACCTGTGTGTAGATGGCGTGACGGTGTAGGCATTTATACCTACGGTCCCATAAAAACGTGATCTGGGCCACCCAATTCGTCCGACGAAGTTGAGTGGTCGAGATCGAATTAAAACAGAAGATTAGTGCCGCAAAAGCCATATCCCATACCAACTTCGGGCGGGCGTTCCAAAACGACCAGGCTTGGTCGGTCTTGGTCGACTGCTCCAACGTGTAGGTGGTAGGCTGGTGTTCACGCCTATGTCTTACCGTCCCATGAAAACGCGATCTAAGCCACCCAATTCTTCTGGAGAAATCGAGTGGTTGAGATTAATTTGCAGCTTGGGAGGTGCGACCACGCATGTTGGAGCGGACGATTTGGGGATAGCTAGGCATGGAATTCCTTAGCCGATTAGGTGAGGGGATAGACGGGTTCACGGTGGTCATGTTGACATGACCGGACCTGCTTTGATCTAATCTCGGACCCTCCGTTTGTGCCGGAGAAGATGGACGCTCGTGATTCAAAACCCTAATTTTTGGGTTTCAAAGCCGTGCGTCATGCTCCATTCAGGCGCACGATTTGGAATGACCAACCATGGTTGGTCCTGACCGATTGGTCAGGTATGTAGGTGGTCCTGCGGTGATTGTATTGACATACTCCATGCCCTTTGAATCTATATATGCACCCTCCATCTATACCTGCGAATATGGATGGTTGAGGCTATTTTGCGACACATGTAATGTGCCGCAAACCCTAATTTAGGGTTTTCCATCCATACTGCTATGGTTTGGACGTTTTGGAAAGCTAGGCCAAGGGAGGCCGACCATGCGGGTTCCGCGTTGGTTCGACAGGTATTCCATACCTGCTTGGGGGTGATGGAATATGGGCCATCCAATCAGGCTGGTGGAGTTGGATGGTTGTGATCATATCCAGACTGATACGGTCAGTCTGGATGCTCAATCGGGCTAGTATAACACACCTATAGGGGCTCAATCGGGCTAGTATAACACACCGAGAGTTCAGCCTATACGGGTATTTCGTACATGGTTTCATTATAATGCTTAGAGGTTTGTGTTGCTCCGCTAAGAGCAACACTCAGTCGTCATGCCGTACTGATAATGAGTACATAAAATATAAGGCTGTTGCGCATTAATTAATAATGCTGGAAATTCATAGGGTATATGGGATTGTTGCTACATGCTCTAACCTGGATGAATTTCGTGTATTTTATTCACAGAATGAGATTGTTGCCACATGCTCCATTCTTGGTGAATTGATAAAGTGAAGGAGTATCCATCACTTGTTAATGGCCTTATCTCTTACAAGATGTTAGCGCATATTTTTTAGGTTTTACAATCTTAACCTTAAACAAAAATCCACCATCAACATTAAGTCCCCTGACTAGCACATAATGGTTACACTATTGTGTGGTAGGCATGAGATGGTGACAAATTTATACATTGAAATGACCAATCTAAGGTGAATGTATATTTACTGGACGGATCGACATCGTCAGGCGTTGCCCTGGGAGTCCTGATTAGGGTTGTGAAGGAAGCGGGACTTGATCCGGTGAGTCGATTTGATTCCTTTCGTACATATCTGGGCAGAGCTCGGTCCCTTGGGTCAGGTGCACTCCTTTTTATCATACTACAGCTTTCTTCAGATGCGTGCGATAAGCATTTGTGAATCATTATCCCAAAATAGTAGCCTTCATAGGTGGTAAGTAAAGACCTCTTTCATCCTGGGACTCTGTTGAGATTATAAAGAATCATCTTACGTAATTGTTCCTTCTACATCTCAGGTACTGCTCCGCACTTATCTGATCTTCTGATTGACTGATTTATTTGATTTATTTTTTTTATAACTTCTTCTTCTTTGCAATTTATCATGGAGGCGGTGGACGACCAACCCATCACCTCTCCAGAAAGAAGCTTCGAAGTTGATAAGCCCGAAAACCATGCGCACGAAGAAGTAATGGCTAAGATCGATCTTCCACTTCGCGAAGTTGGTCGTTCTATACAGGGGATGTCTATTTTTCATCTGCGTATCGCCAGGGGACGCATCTGTGCACTTTAGGCTGCGATTGATATGGAAGAACGGTGGAGACACGAGGAGGCGTTGCAAGCACCAGTAAGCGCAAGGGAGGAGAGATTTTCATCGCGGTTGAAGAGGCGTAGATTTGAGCACAAACGACCTCCAAGTGAAAATAAGTGCGATTACCCAATCCAGGACGGTGTAATAATTCTTGATTCTGACACTAACGAATCTGAATGTTTGAAAGCAGTCGGACCGATCCCTAATGTTGATGTGGCCTTTGATGCTCTTGCCGATGATGCTGGAATGGAGTGCGTTGCTGCGGAAACATCTGGTGCAGAGGCTGAGGCGGATCCAAAGGGAGGAGCATCATCAGGTGATGGCGTTGAAGCAAAAATTCATGTCAGCGCAGGCGCAATCCACTCTCTTGACGGTTGAAACATCTTTACTTCTTTTCCTCTTTTCCAGCATATTCCGTAATTTGTGAACACCTTTCTTGTACTCAGTGACAGCCGAGTTCAATGGTTTTTCTTCCATTATTTGATTATTTGAATAGAGGTTTCTATGTTAAATCTTTCGTTAATACTACATCCGAACCTTCTCAGACACAAGGGTGCGCCTCCACATGTATGTAATTCCCTGACATAAAAGAAATAATTCCATAATAGACCATCACGGACCTGTGTTCCCGACGCAAAATCTTCTTGTTTCTTGCTGGGGTGAGCGGCTCAAAGATTCTTCCCTTTCCGCGTAACTATTTTCATGATTTTTTTTTGCTTAGGGTTTCTTTCCTGACCTACCCTAATGGGTTGATCTAGGCTGAACTTTGTGTCTTTAGGGTAAAGAGGTCCTCAGACGGAAATAACACTCCAATTAATTTGAAAATTGAAAATTGTAGATTGAAACTCTAATCATGAATGAAAGTATTGCAATCATTTCCTAAAGGAATTACAAATATGATGTGAAATTTTAAAGGGAAACATGCCGAAGGAAGTAGCACAGCGTCTTAAAGTGTGTAAGATGCTGGAAAGTGATAGCACAGCATCTTAAGTGCGGTAGGGTTTGAGCCACCGTGAGTGAATTGTTATGCCTTCTAGCTTGTCAGCGTTGATGAGATTGCAGTAGCCGCCTAGGATGATATCTGCTACTAGGTACGGTTCATCCTCCTTCTCGGTAGGCTAATTAGGTGAGGTAGCCATTTTCACCGTAATGCTTCCGAACTTGAATGTGGTTGCCTTTGTTACTGGGTCTTCAATTCCGAATGAGTTTGGACGTGTAGACATCAGGGTCTTGGTTTTGCTGTCTTTAACCGAGATAACTTCTAGACTCCGGATAAATTGTTTAAAGGGGTCGGCCTCCCATTCGCATATCTTAGCCAAGATTGGTTTTTTGGCTAGAGCCAGTCGTCGGGACTTAACAGAATAAGGGGCGGTTGATCATAAAAAGGGTTGCGTGATGAAACTTACTTGAGATCGGAACATTTCAACATATGTCGACAGGATTTCTCCGGGAAGTTGTGTTGCACTGGTAAGTTGTTGGTGCGGTAACAAACAGTCATTAGGTCCAGAAGGCGTATTGGAGATTCTTTCAGGTATCGAATCCAGTAGAGGACAGACTCCTAGCATTGCCTTGTTGTCGCGCATCCAAGGGAATCCTATGATCATGTCATAGCTGGGATATTCTTTGACTATGTAGAACTTTGCTCGTGTTGAGGTATCACCCGATTTGACTTCAAAATCAACGTATCCATATGCATCTCTGAGTTCTCCTTCTGGATCCTTAACCATAGTTGGATGACAAGTAGCCTCTCGCTTCGGAATCTTAGCTGCTCTCAAGGTCTTGACGGTAATGATGTTAAATTCAGAGGCCGCATCAACCAACACGCTATCAAACTCGACATCTCTCAATCGGGTGACGGTTAGGAGTCCCCAGTTTCCCCCGCTCGCGTCTTACAGGAAAGCTTTGGGTTTCTGGACTGCTTTCGGATACAAACGCCTACCTGATACAATGTGATTGAGGGCCGCAAATATGTCTTGACGCTGTCCCTTGGAGAAATACAAGATTTCACACAAGTCCTCCATCATAGATTGTACAGTCTCGCGAACAGAATCCCTGGAAATCATACAACTCCTGATAGGAAGAGGATCCCTGTGAACACCTTCGTTTCCGAGTTGGAGTTCTCTCGTCTCTATCTTTTCCCTGAAGATTTGTTTCAGCCTGTTACAATATTTGGTTGGATGGTGAAAGAATCTATGGTAGTGGCAGTATTTGGGATCCGTCATGTCTTTCTCAGTTGGAGGACGTCTGATAGGAGGCATCTTGATGGCATCGTCTTGGATCCACGCTTCTAAGAGTTCTATCACTTCATTCATGGGGAAAGGAAAACCCGTATATTCGGTGTCTTGTGCAGGAGTTTTGTCCGCTCCTTTCCGAGACGAAGTCTTGTGTGCTGGGGATGCCCGATTGGTTTGTTGTTCCGTTGCGGAAGCTTTCCTTTTTTCTACTCCACCCACTATACTCACAGAAGGACCAGTGTTGTATTGTTTGTTCGTGAGGCACCTGCTTCCTCGAATTTCACGCGAATCTTCACTTCGAACAACTCTGGTTCTTTCTAGCAATGCTGGTGCGGTTGTTGCTGAACGTTTGGCAGCTTCATGGAGTTCATAGAAAGTTTGAAAGCCCAGATTCTCTAATAGAGCGCGGTATATGGGTATCATCCCATTGATGCACAACTCCACCAATTGTCGTTCGGTGACATTTGGGTCATGAAAATCCAGCGCTTGGGTCATGAACCTCTTAACGAAGTCGTTGGGGTGCTCGTTGTTCCGCTGAAGAATTCTTCCCAGATCTGAAAAGGTGATCTGTTCGGATACAAAGAAATACTTCCTGTAGAAATCACTGACCATCTCGTTCCAATTGGATATGTTGTTAGGTGCGATGTTGTTGTACCAGGTATATGCCCTCCCCGTAAGTGACTTTGAGAATTCTTTTAGGCGTAGAACATGGTTGTATTCATGTTCCCCCAGGGATTCCAAGAATCGAGAAACGTGTTCACTAGCGTTACCAGTACCGTCGTAGAGGGAGAATTTGGGAGAGGTGTAACCTATTGGAAGAGGAATTTGTTGCACATCTTGGGGGTATGGCGGCTGATGTTGGTGTACATCCGTTCGGTCCCCCTTGCATCGATTTTAGAGAAGTCTTTCCAGGTCCTCGCGTGTGATTAAGTTGGATGGTTGGTTCCTTTCCCTTGGGCGTTCAGGAGCAACGCGAGTTTCGTCGTCCGTGTGAGTCAGGATGGAAGCGCTTCCCCCGGGTTGTCGTGAATCTTGTGGTAAACGTTTATTCAAAGTTTTGAGAAAAGTGAGTACCTCCTTTTGAGTCGTGGCCATATCCGTTTGAGTCTTAGCCAAGACTTCTTGCTTCTCCATCAAGTCTGCAATGGTAATAGGCGGTGGTCCTCCTCCCGTCCCTCCGGATCCTCGTCCTGATGAAGGAGTAAAAGTAGTTGCCATGGTGACCACCGGAGGTGTTACGCTTAAGGAAATGCCGGGATTCGCGGCTACTCTGGCTCTGGTGATGGGAGGCGTTACACCTACTGGAATATTTCCTGATACGCTGGCTGATGGTAGAAGTGACGGCCCCTCGAGATGTATTGACCATGGTAGCTCCACTGACAGGTACATCGACACCGGGAGTGTTATCCGCACTAGTTCCATCAGAATTGATTGCTGATCCAGAACTGAGTTCCATCATCTTGAAATGAATTATCGATTGAATTGATCCTAAGATCTACCCTCTTGAAATTGCGGAAATCGAACCGGGTACTGAAAAGATGAAATTGATAATTGGAAATTGATATTGCAACCGAGAGATTAATCTCCCACTGTGGTCGCCAATTGTTTATGGGTGAAAACTATTCCTGCTAATTTTGGTAATTTGGGGTGTGGATGAGGAATGAATCTAAACCTAAAATAAATACACTGCGCGGTGAGTTCTTGTAGATTCGAGAGATCAATCTGTGCAAGTCCGGTCTAAACCAAGAAATGGCCGTTCAAGACTTGATTCGGTCACAAAGTGAAGGAGATGGGGTTGATCTTAGGTAGGGAAGCAAAGAAGGTGTTGAGAATGTGAAGGTATTGGCTATGCAGGACTTGTATCAGAAGGCTGAACTGTCTTGCAGGATGTAAGCTATCAGTTCTGGTGTTTGAATACGATTGAATCACACTTGCTTCTGTTGTCTGGACTTGTGTTGTTGTTGAAAATAGGGCGGAGAACCTATTTATACAAGTCCTTTAGCCTAACCTTCGTATCTCGTGGGAAGTTGAGAAAGTGGAGTGATGGAGTAGTGTAGTAGTGTGTTGGTGTCACACGACCAGGCTTGCCCACTTCTCCCATCATCACTAACCGTCCATGACTTCCTGACACGTTCTTGTGATGGCACATTGTGCGCTGCACGCTGTAAACCGCTAGACCAATACCCCTGTATGTATCCCCCAGTTTGTGACATGATCGATGTCTCGAATGTTTTTGGAAAACATGTTGCATGTTGTTGTGGCTTGGCAAGTCAGGCTAGGGAAACTTGCTAGCTTGGTGACCTTCGACGGTCGAGATTTTTCATCTTGAGAGGAGGGGCAACCGTTGATTGTTGCACTAGAAACCCTAATTAGTGCCCCTTACTAGAATCGTTGTAGAATTCTAGTACGGACTCGGATTTTGATGGTCCGCCCCTCCATTCCATACGGAAAAGAATTTCCTATCTCCCTACGCAGGAGTATTTAGGTTTTAAGCTCGTTCGGGAGGAGAAAACAACCCGAAAGCAAAACCCAGGAAGGAAATTGATACTTGTGAAGTATCGTGTGTATACTATGCAGGTACTGCATTGAGTATATCCAGCATGGTTTGGAAGTTGCGCATGCAAACCCTTCCTTGACCGACCACATGATGTGGTAGAGTGGTGGATGGTGATCACCATGACCCCGCACTGACTAGTTAACTCCTGATCAGGGCTATATAACCGAG
Organism: Papaver bracteatum; assembly: GCA_023529315.1. Taxonomy (NCBI): domain Eukaryota; kingdom Viridiplantae; phylum Streptophyta; class Magnoliopsida; order Ranunculales; family Papaveraceae; genus Papaver; species Papaver bracteatum. The sequence continues at coordinate 1,294,334 of JAJJWX010002758.1, read as the reverse complement.
CTGGTGAAGTTGGACGGATGAGATGATCTTTAAGACACTCATCTGCGACACTTGGTGGAATTAGGGTTTCGAAGGAGGTGCGCAAGCACTGCTCTTCACCCTGACCGAAACCAGACTTAGGGAACTATCCTGGACTGGCCGATCATACCTGTGTGTAGATGGAGTGACGGTGTAGGCGCTTATACCTACCATCCCATAAAAACGTGATCTGGGCCACCCAATTCGTCCGGCGAAGTTGAGTGGTCGAGATCGAATTGAGACAGAAGATTAGTGCCGCAAAAGCCGTATCCCATACCAACTTCGGGCGGGAGTTCCAAAACGACCAGGCTTGGTCGGTCTTGGTCGACTGCTCCAACGTGTAGGTGGTAGGCTTGTGTTCACGCCTATGTCTTACCGTCCCATGAAAACGCGATCTAATCCACCCAATTCGTCCGGAGAAATCGAGTGGTTGAGATTAATTTGCAGCTTGGGAGGTGCGACCACGCATGTTGGAGCGGACGATTTGGGGATAGCCAGTCATGGCATGCCTTGGACGATTAGGTGAGGGGATACACAGGTCCACGGTGGTCATGTTGACATGACCGGACCTGCTTTGATCTAATCTCGGACCCTCCATTCGTGCCGGAGAAGATGGACGCTCGTGATTCAAAACCCTAATTTTTGGGTTTCAAAGTCGTGCGTCATGCTCCATTCAGGCGCACGATTTTGAATGACCAACCATGGTTGGTCCTGACCGATTGGTCAGGTATGTAGGCGGGCCTGCGGTGATTGTATTGACATACTCCGTGCCCTTTGAATCTACATCTGCACCCTCCATCTATACCTGCGAAGATGGATGATTGAGGCTATTTTACGACACATGTAATGTTTTCCATCCATACTGATATGGTTTGGACGTTTTGGAAAGCTAGGCCAAGGGAGGCCGACCATGCGGGTTCCACGTTGGTTCGGCAGGTATTCCATACCTGCTTGGGGGTGATGGAATATGGGCCATCCAATTAGGCTGGTGGAGTTGGATGGTCGTGATCATATCCAGACTGATACGGTCAGTCTGGATGCTCAATCGGGCTAGTATAACACACCGAGAGGGGATCAATCGGGCTAGTATAACACACCGAGAGTTCAGCCTGTAGGGGTATTTCGTACATGGTTTCATTATAATGCATGGTGGTTCGTGTTGCTCCGCTAAGAGCAACACTCAGTCGTCATGCCTCACTGATAATGAGTACATGAAATACAAGGTTGTTGCGCATTAATTAATAATGCTGGAAATTCACATGGTATATGGGATTGTTGCTACATGCTCAAACCTGGATGAATTTCGTGTATTTTATTCACAGAATGGGATTGTTGCCACATGCTCCATTCTTGGTGAATTGATAAAGTGAAGGAGTATCCATCACTTGTTAATGTCCTTATATCTTACAAGATGTTGGCGCATATTTTTTAGGTTTTACAATCTTAACCTTAAACAAAAATCCACCATCAACAATTCCATAAAATGGAGGGAAATGGGGTTCAAAAATAACTTTTCACATAAAAAAGAGTGTTAAACGAACTTTGCACAAAAAAAGATCATAGAGTAAAGGGTGCAAGAATAACTTTTCACTTAATAACGGGTGAAGAAATAAGGTAGCACACATGCAGGCTTGTTACTCCGAATTCATTCGGAACTAAAATAGATCAAAAAGTTCTAGTGGCAATCTGACAATCTCAGATGGACCTGCAAATATGCAAGAGCATAACTCAGCATATTCAGAAACACGGAGAAGGCAATAAGAGCATATAACTCAATAAACGACATTCCGGAAAGGGTGAAAAAGGAGTGCAAAAATGACTTTTCATACGGAAAAGAGTTATAAAGGAACTTGGAAAAAAATATTTCACTATTAATATAGTACTCCCTCCATTCCATTTTATTTTGATGTTGTAGAGTTTTTCACGCAGATTAAGAAACATCAGAGAGAGTTGAATTTTTCCAAACCAAATTTCGGTATTATTGATTAGAACAAGAATATAAGAAGAAATCAGAAATTAAAGACATCAGAGCTGATTCATGATTTAAATTTATGTTTACATTAAAATTATTTAATTAGTATCTAAAATCCAACCTAAGTTTCCCAATACAAAAACATTGTTCATCTATCCAAGATCATCTCGCTTCATGACTTGAACTAACGGATTAAGAAATTTTGGTGTCTATGGAATATTGGAATTTGGAACAGCGAAGAAAGAACTGGATATTTTTTTTTATCTATTTCGTTTGTTTCTGAGATGGAAAACGAAACTAGGAAATTGTGGATCTTAAGAGTGCTTTTATAATAAATTTTGGGGGAAATGAAAAGTTATGGCGCGAAAAACGTACACAAAAACAATTTTTCGCCGAACAAGAAAGAATTTAAACGATTGGAGGGAAGCTCCCACCTAATCGAAGAACACAGTTATGGTCGTTGGATAGAGTCATAATCCGCGTGAATTTTCCTGTTATCATACTAGTCGTTGGATTCGAGACATTTGTTTTCCATTGATTCCGTATCTATCATTCGGATTGTAGAGTAACCATGTTTTCCCACTGTTGGATAAGGTAATTATCCGTGTGAACTTTTTGTGTTGGCACTATATTCGTCGGATTAAAAACTTTGGTTTTCTATGGACTAATTATGTACCACATGGATTAGCTCAACATAAAAAATAAAAATAAAATAAAAATAAAAAACGAGAAGCACAGAAATCCCAATGGATAAACATTTTTCTAGCCCATTTTCTTTCTTCTTTTTATATTTGAAAATCCATAAACAGTTACAAGTATTTTTTTTTCTTTCTTAACTAGATGATTGTAGAATATTTTTTTCTTTCTTAATAAATAGAGAATATATTTATAAAAAACCAAAATTTGAAATGTAATTAAACTTTTACAAAGTTTTTGGTTGGGAGCGACTAGCTGGGCACCAACCCCTTTATGAATAGCAACACCCAACCTATGAAAATGACCAGACTACCCTTATCAGAAATAGGTAAAGTAAATATTACAGGATGTGAAAATGACAATACAACCCTTAATGGAAATTAGTGCAAAGATTACTAGAGTTAGACCTGAGTTTCTCGTTCGGATGAACTTGGACGAAATATATCAGGATTGAACATCACGGGTTCAAAGATTACTAGAGTTAGACCTGAGTTTCTCGTTCGGATGATCTGGGACGAAATATATCAGAGTTGGACATCACATGTTCAAATATTACTAGAGTTAGACCTGAGTTTCTCTTTCGGATGAACTGGGGACGGAAGATATCAGGATTGAACATCACAAGTTCAAAGATTACTATTTTACCCTTACTAAAAAATACGTTCAATACATATTATGGAGACTGTGAAAATGACCAGACTAACTTATCAGAAATAAGTAAAGTAATATTACAAATAGTGAAAATGACCATATTACCCTTACTGAAAATCGTTTCACTAGCCCTCTTTCAATTCTTTATGCCTTTCAGGAGTCTTTCCTCTCTGTGCCCACTGAAAATTCAATATTCACAAATTTGCAAACCAGCTTATGAAAACTTGGAACGTGATAAAATGATGGAATCCGGGAGAAATAAAGTTAGACCGACCGACACTGGGTAAGATTAACGGATAATAAAAGAAATAGACAATCATATAAACCCATATAATTCATGAGAAATCGAGTGAGGTGGAGCAAAATTGGACAAGATTGACACATAACGGGTGTAATTGACAAAGGTCGAAGGACACTCAGTTAAAATGATAAATAATTGTTGAAACCAATGGAATTCGATAGAAGTTTGAGTTAGGTCGTCCGAAATTAAATAAGGCTGGCGGATAACAAGAAAAATTAAGTAAAGTCGATGAAATTTCGGTTGGGGTTGATATATAACCATAATTTCATGAAATCCATGAGAAATCCAGCTTCTCGTTCGGATGAACTGGGGACGAAATATAACAGAATTCAACATCACGGGTTCAAAGATTAATAGAGTTAGACCTGACTTTCTCGTTCGGATGAACTGGAGACGAAATATATCAGAATTGACCATCATAGGTTCAAAGATTAATAAAGTTAAACCTAAGTTTCTCGTTCGGATGACCCGGGGACGAAATATATCAGAATTGAACATCACAGGTTCAAAGATTACTAGAGTTAGACCTAAGTTTCTCGTTCGGATGAACTTGGGACGAAATATATCAGGATTGAACATCACAGGTTCAAGGATTACGAGAGTTAGACCTGAGTTTCTCGTTCGGATGAACTGGGGACGGAATATATCAGGATTGAACATCACAGGTTCAAAGATTACTAGAATTAGACCTGAGTTTCTCGTTCGGATGAACTGGGACGAAATATATCAGAGTTGGACATCACATGTTCAAATATTACTAGAGTTAAACCTGAGTTTCTCGTTCGGATGAACTGAAGACGGAATATATCAGAATTGAACATTCAAAAATTACTATTTTACCCTTACTGAAAAATACGTTCAATACATATTATGGAGGCTGTGAAAATGACCAGACTAACTTATCAGAAATAAGTAAAGCAACATTTCAAACAGTGAAAATCACCAGAATACCCTTATCGAAAATAAGTAAAGTAAATATTACAATTACATACTGTGAAAATGACCATTTTACCCTTACTGGAAATAAGTGCAATAAATTTTATGGAGACTGTGAAAATGACCTGACTACCCTTATCAGAAATAGGTAAAGTGAATATTACAAGATGAGAAAATGACCATACTACCTTTAGTAGAAATTAGTGCAAAGATTAATATAGTTAGACCTGAGTTTCTCGTTCGGATGAACATGGGACGAAATATATCAGAATTGAACATCACAGGTTCAAAGATTACTAGAGTTAGACCTTAGTTTCTCGTTCGGATGAACTGGGAATATATCAGGATTAAACATCACAGGTTCAAAGATTACTAGAGTTAGACCTGAGTTTCTCGTTCGGATGAACTGGGGACGGAATATATCAGGATTGAACATCACAGGTTCAAAGATTACTAGAGTTAGACCTGAGTTTCTCGTTCGGATGATATGGGACGAAATACATCAGAGTTGGACATCACATGTTCAAATATTACTAGAGTTAGACCTGAGTTTCTCGTTCGGATGATCTGGGGACGGAATATATCAGGATTGAACATCACATGTTCAAATATTACTATTTTACCCTTACTAAAAAATACGTTCAATACATATTATGGAGACTGTGAAAATGACCAAACTAACTTATCAGAAATAAGTAAAGTAATATTACAAATAATGAAAATGACCATATTACCCATACTGAAAATCATTTCACCAGCCCTCTTTCAATTCTTTCTGCCTTTCAGGAGTCTTTCCTCTATGTGCCCACTGAAAATTCAATATTCACAAATTTGCAAACCAGCTTATTAAAACTTAGAATGTGATAAAATGATGGAATCCGGGAGAAATCAAGTTAGACAGACCGACACTGGGGAAGATTGACGGATAATAAGAGAAACAGACAATCATATAAACCCATATAATTCATGATAAATCGAGTGAGGTGGAGCTAAATTGGACAAGATTGACAAATAGCGGGTGTAATTGACAAAGGTCGAAGGACACTCAGTTAAAATGATGAATAATTGTTGAAACCAATGGAATCCGATAGAAGTTAGAGTTAGGTTGTCCGAAATTAAATAAGGCTGACGGATAACAAGCAAAATTAAGTAAAGTCGATGAAATTTCGGTTGGGGTTGATATATAACCATAATTTCATGAAATCCATGAGAAATCCAGCTTCACATTCGGATGAACTGGGGACGAAATATAACAGAATTCAACATCACAGGTTCAAAGATTAATAGAGTTAGACCTGACTTTCTCGTCGGATGAACTGGAGACGAAATATATCAGAATTGAACATCACAGGTTCAAAGATTACTAAAGTTAGGCCTAAGTTTCTCGTTCGGATGACCCAGGGACGAAATATATCAGAATTGAACATCACAGGTTCAAAGATTACTAGAGTTATACCTGAGTTTCTCCTTCGGATGAACTGGGACGAAATATATCAGGATTGAACATCACAGGTTGAAAGATTACTAGAGTTAGACCTGAGTTTCTCGTTCGGATGAACTGGGACGAAATATAGCAGAGTTGGACATCACATGTTCAACCTGAGTTTCTCGTTCGGATGAAATGAAGAAGGAATATATCAGAATTGAACATCACATATTCAAAAATTACTATTTTACCCTTACTGAAAAATACGTTTAATACATATTATGGGGGCTGTGAAAATGACCAGACTAACTCATCAGAAATAAGTAAAGTAACATTTCAAATAGTGAAAATCACCAGACTACCCTTATCGAAAATAAGTAAAGTAAATATTACAATTACATACTATGAAAATGACCATTTTACCCTTATTGGAAATAAGTGCAATAAATATTATGGAGACTGTGAAAATGACCTGACTACCCTTATCAGAAATAGGTAAAGTGAATATTACAGGATGGGAAAATGACCATACTACCCTTAGTGGAAATTAGTGCAAAAATTACTAGAGTTAGACCTGAGTTTCTCGTTCGGATGAACATGGGGCGAAATATATCAGAATTGAACATCACAGGTTCAAAGATTACTAGAGTTAGACCTTAGTTTCTCGTTCGGATGAACTGGGAATATATCAGGATTGAACATCACAGGTTCAAAGATTACTAGAATTAGACCTGAGTTTCTCGTTCGGATGAACTATGACTAAATATATCAGAGTTGCACATCACATGTCCACGCCCATTGGCGTATTTTGGGCACAATTTTATGTTAAAACCAGCTGGTCAAAATTGCCTCAGTTGGAGATGAGTTGCTAAAACAGAGAAGACAAATTTGTACTTGAAATAATCGACCTGGCTTTGTAAATTAAAAAAATTTAACAAATTTATGTATACCAATTTGTATCGCATTATCCAGTCTTTATTATTATTTACTATAATTGTCCTTAGTTCGTCGCGTTATCATATCAATCAATGCTAATCTCTTTCATCACTTTTGCACCATTAAGCATGTTTGCCCTTGTTGTTTTTAGTTTATTTACATACAAAATCAAATTGTCAACTCTCAGATGGAGTTTTACGAATTCATTCTACATTAGACGCTTTCTCGTAATTGTGTGGGAATTCCAGGGTTATATCATTCTCACAGTTCTCGAAATATTTGTTGCTCTAATTCTAGAAAAGGTGTCTATAAAGAAAGCAATATTATGAGCAACTGATAAGGTTGTAATCCAAGCAAAAGGTGTTCCAAATTTGTACACCAGTATGCCCGCAACCATTGAAAAAGTTCTAGTGGTAGCCTGACTTCATTCAAAACTAAAATATGGAAATGGCAATATGAGCATATAACCGACAGTTTAAATATGGTGATGACAAGGAAATGATAATACAAGCTGACATTCCAGAAAATGGGGGGAAAAAATATCTTTTCACATCCACCTGAGTCAAGGAGCACTGAAGTCAAGGAGCTCTGCCCTTTCTCCTCTCCCCCTCTCCATCTCATCCACCTGAGTTCTCTCAAACGGTTTCTTTCTCCCGTTTCTCGTTCGTCTATTTCCCCCAACAGTCATTTCTCGCCTGAAAGTGGCCGGATATTTTGAACGGAATTTCAAATGAAGAACAAATCACAACCTATAATCTGTCAATGTAACTGCACCGCACAAAATCACTACAACAAAAGCTACAATCACACTTTCAACAAGGCAAATACAGGAATTGGAACTTCAAAATCTCACATTTCTCACAAATCTCTCAACGTCAAGAACTACAATCACATATATCTCAGCTCACCTATCTATCTTACCCAAATCACTCAAATAAGTGACTTTGGAAGAAGAATTGGCAGCTCTAAATCGCGAAGAACCTCAATAATCGACACTTCAACCAATAACCTAATCACTACAACTATTCAATTCCCTGGAAAAATCTCTTACTTTCTGAATACCCGAGCTCTGAAAGATCTGTTCTCAGCTTCTGTATTTATCAAACCCCATTCCTATTATACCCTGATCTTTCAGCTATATTTGAATATTCAATGGAAGTGGAGGGCCCTAGATTACCTGAAACCCTTTTTGGCTAACTCTTTAAAGAATTATGATTCAAGGAACCTGTCAGCTATCAAATTCTCTATGCATCTGCCTCTCTTTGGCTATGGTAAGATCTCTGTATACTTTCTTTCTCATCCTGATATTAATGTGTTGCTCTATTACCATTCTATCAGATGGAAAACCCCTTCTTTATACCCTGAAAAGATCTTACATCACTCGAATCCCACATACCTTTACATAGCCTACCTCACCAAAAACAACCTAAAGATATTCCTTAAATGGCTTATCCAGAGCAGAGCCAAATTTCAACCAACAAACCACACAACCATACACAACAAAATAAAACAACACACCATCAATCACACAAACAAAAACTTAAATGCCTTCAAATATCATGCTAATGTCAATTCCTTGACCAGGAAGCACAATACCAATGAACTGTTATCTTGTTCAAACAAATACCAAAATGTTACTTCTACTACGTTCACAAAAATTAATCAGTACCAGAACCCAAACTACATATTCACAAATGTACCTTGTTAGACTAGGTGTGTAAGGTTGCCATCCCCTTCCATCTATGGTGCAGCTCACTGCCTAGCTAAAAAGTAATTTCCTATTGGAGTAGGTACCGGCAAAATCACATCAGCTGGCACATCGCTGGAAGCAGTCACCTCACCAGGGCCGAAAATAAAAAGATCATATAAAATTGTTGTATCTCGGGAGCCAACATGGAGCAATTGGGGAGGAAAACAACATCACTGGGATATCCAAGACGCTCGTTCTCCCGAATCTTAACCTTCGCAGCAGTAGGAACTGGAGCCGAATAGAATCCTTGCATGACGCCTCCACTCACGATCTGCTCCTCTCCTACTAGAACAACACCCTCATTGATGATGAATTGCCCCTTGTCAGGATGAACAGCATACACCACCCACCCCTCCTTTGCTGTTTGGAGTTGAGGCATCTGAGGATTGAACACCTTAGCTGTGGATCGATCATGCATTGATGGTTTTTGTTGCTTATCCTCCATAACCCTCCCAGAATTGGATTGCAAGCCAAGAATTTCTTCATCATCACTAGCTATTTCTATCACCTGTCAATAACCGGAATTAGAACAAACCAAATCAATACCATATCTGTTTCTAACAACTTACCCAATCCTAGACATAAACCACAACATCAATACCTGGACATAAATTACTACTACAAGATTAACAAAAATCAATACCTGTTTCCCATGAATCGAATGTTTGGACCTCTTGATGCATGGTTCATCTTCCTGATTAGTGGACATGGCTGGTTGTTCAACTTGGTTCAAATAATCCTGTAGGTACTGAATATCACAAGATAATAGTTCACGAGTATCGGGAGAAAAGAATTATAAAATGATGCGATGATAGAAGAAGCGCGGAGAAATATGAAGTTTTGCGAGGGCGAAATAATTTTGCGAGTATAAGTTGCGATACTTCGTAACTCATGAACAGCTGTATAAATTTTACTATAAATAGGAGTTTAAATGTAAAATTCGAGGGGTTCTTTTAGTGAGTGTTAGAAAATATTTGAGGAAAGAGAATAGAGAAAGTTGTAACTATTCTAATTCCATTTAGATACTTCTTTGTGATCAATTGATAACATTAATAAGAAAATTGTTATTCATCATCAAGAACTTCTTGAGTTTTTACTAATTCTATTGAGGGTGTAGTTGTAGGTTATTCTGCAACTACATAATTGGCGCTAGAAACAGGGACTTGAGAATTGTGGTAGCCTAAATTTGAGGGAATTGTGGAAAATTTGAAGATCAAATGAAGTCAGTAGATGGAGATGGCAAAAAAGAAGAATGTAATATGATCACAGAGACAATGATTGATGAATTTCATAGTAATATGAAGGGAAAAATATACAAGCGAGATTGTAGAGGAAGAAAGATCATGGAGGAAGAAAAGATGACAACTTTAGAAGAATGGGAAAAGCAGAAAATCACATTTTCAGTAGCAGAAATTCCAAATGAAGATTTGAACCACACTTCACCATTGGTGATCACATTGCCAATCATGCTAGAAGATAAGAAAGCTGAAGAAAAATGGAAATTAAACCGAATTTTGGTTGATACAGGGAGTTCTGTTAATATTATATTCTATCATGCACTTAAGGGGATGGGAATTAAAGATGAAGAAATCATAAATTCAAAGTGTCTTATTCATGGATTAGGGAAATCTACAACAAAATCTAAAGGAGAAATCGTGCTGCGAATATTACTAGGAGAAATTGAAACATATGTAATCTTGTGTGTGATAGATATGGAATCTCCATATAACATGCTGATAGGAAGGCCGTGGATTCATGCGATCAAAGCTGTTGCTTCAACATTACATCAAAAAATCAAATTTCCTACACCAAATGGAATTCAAGAAATAAAAGGAGATCTTGATAGTGCAAAATTTTGTTATCAAATTGAAGTAACACAATGCGGAGGAAGAGCAAGAAAGAAACAACTTCGTAGGAAACTTGTGAAGGAAACAAGAAAAGAAGAATAATTCCGAGTGTATACAATAAGAGCAAAGGAAGGGAGAGGTATACCAAATGAAATTCCATAAAAATAAGGGGAGCTAGCAAAAATAATTAAAGATCCAACACCTATGGGGGAGCAAAGTCCAAGCTATGTTGCAGCTGAACCAACTAAAGAAATAAATATTGGAAGTAAAGAGGAGCCTTTATTCTTACGAATTGGAACTAAGATGGATGAAGAAGAAGAAAAAAGGACTACTAATCTTTTGCGAGAATATAAAGATATCTTCGCAGGAAGTGTAGATGAGATACCAGGAATTGATCCATCAGTAGCATGTCATAGATTGAATATAGATAAAAATATAAGACCATTCAAACAAAGAATAAGGAAGATATCACAAAATTATCATGTACAGATAGAAGAAGAATTACAAAAGATGTTGGATGCAGGGATCATAAGGGAAGCAAAATATCCAGAATGGATTGCGAATATGGTCATTGTTCCGAAAAAGAATAAAGGAATAAGAATTTGCATAGATTTCACTGATCTAAACAAGGCATGTCCCAAAGACAGTTTTCCATTACCAGATATACCACAAATGGTGGAATCAGCTGCAGGTCATGATAGAGTCACTTCACTTGATGGATATAAAGGGTATAATCAAATATCACTCGCAGAAGAAGATCAAGAACATACTTCCTTTTTTGCTCCAAGGGGTTTGTATTGTTATGTGAAGATGCCATTTGGCTTGCGGAATGCGGGTGCTACATATCAACGTATGGTTGAAAAAGTGTTCGCGAAGTGGATACATAAAACTTTGGAGGTATATGTAGATGATATGTTGATAAAAAGCAAGGAAGCTAAAGACCATGTGCAAGATTTGAAGGAAATATTTGAGCAAATGAGAAAGTTCAACATCAAATTAAATCCTGAGAAATGTATAATTGGGGTTTCATCTGGAAAGTTCTTGGGATACATAGTATCGAAGGAGGGAATACAAGTTGATCCAGAAAAGGTCCAAGCAGTTCGTGACATGCCAACACCTGCAACGGTAAAAGAAGTACAAAAACTAAATGGACTCTTGGCTTCACTTGGGAGATTTATTTCGCGAATGTCAGATAAGTGCAAGCATTTTTTCAACATACTTAAGAAGGGAGCAAAATTCAAATGGACTGATGAATGTGAAAAAGCTTTTCAAGGAATCAAAGAATACCTCGAAAATACATCTATACTACAGAAACCATAGAAAAACGAAGAATTATTGGTATACCTCGCAACAACTCCATATGCTCTAAGTGCAGTTCTGTTACGAGCAGATGCAGGAGTAGAAAGGCCCATTTACTACATTAGTAAAACCTTTAATGCAGCAAAAAAGAATTATTCTAAAATGGAGAAGTTAATCTTAGCCATGGTTTATGCATCATTCAAGTTACGAATATACTTTCAAGCACATGTAATAAAAGTGGTAACCAAAGTCCCAATTGAATCAGTCATGAAGAACACAAAAAGGTCAGGAAGAATCGAAAGGTGGAATGCACAAGTAAACCATTACAAGATAAAATACGAAGTGTTGTCATCGCAAAAATCACAAGTTGTCGCAGATTTTTTGGCAGAATTTCCTTTGGAAGAAGATGAAGCAGTAGAGGAAATGATGGATGTTGAAGAAGAATTTGGAAATCCAAAATACTTGTTAACAGAGCCTGATAGATGGGAAATTCTGGTGGATGGATCATCCAATAGTGAGGGAAATGGAATTGGAGTCGTGTTGATTTCACCAGAAGGAGAAAGAAAAACATTCTCATTCAGACTAGAATTTGCATCCACGAACAATGAAACAGAGTACGAAGCTGTAGTGCATGCATTAAAGATCGCAATAGAAAAGAAGCTTGAAAGTATAAGGATAACAAGTGATTCGCAATTAGTGATTTGTCAAATTAAAGGGGAATATACCACAAATGAATCTTCTTTGAAGAAATACAAGAAACTCGTTGAGGAATTATCTGCGAAGATACCAAAATTAAAATGGAGACATATATCAAGAAAATATAACCGTCTCACAGATGCTTTTGCATTTATTCCAAGCATGATGACAAATCCAAATACAAGAAATATCCAAATACAAACAATTCAACACCCATCAGTGGACAAAGAGAAAGAAATTGAAGAAGTCATTGCGATGGAAGTAGAAAGAGAGTTATCAAACAACATCGCAGATTGGAGAAAAGAAATTCATGAATACCTCGCAACAGGAGAAATATCCAGGAACAGACTAGAAGCACATAAATTAAAGAGTCGTGCAACAAACTATGAGTTGCGAGAAGGAATTTTATACAGAAAATCTTTCAACGGACCACCTCTCAGGTGCTTAACTCGCGAAGAAGGAGAAAAGATATTGAAGATGTTACATGGAGGAGAAGCTGGAAATCATAGTGGGGGAATATCTCTAGCATATAGAGCAAAGATACAAGGATATTACTGGCCTTATATGCATACAAACGCAAAATTGTTCGTACGAAGATGCAAGGAATGCCAACGACATGGTAAAACAATTCATGCACCAGGGGCTACATTAACTTCTTCAACAAGCTGCTGGACTTTTGGTAAATGGGGGTTGGATATTGTTGGACCATTTATACCTGGATCTGGACAAAGGCGATACTTGATAGTTGCAACAGATTATTTCACGAAGCTCATGATAAAAGCAAGACAGCATATTCGTGATAAAGATGTTTTTACGTTTATATTTGAGAACCTCATTTGCAGGTACGGGGTTCCAGCACAACTAGTATCTGATAATAGAAAACAATTTGAGGGGCAGAATATAGAGATGTTACTCAGTGCTTTTAGAATAAAATATGGGAAGTCAACCCCGTTATATCCACAAGCTAATGGACAAGCTGAAGCAACAAATAAAACAATCGCAGATACAATCAAAAAGAAATTAGAAGGACATCTCAAAGGGTGGTGCGAGCAAGTACCTAGCGCAGTTTGGGCATACAATACAACTAGAAGAGAAGCAACTGGAATGTCTCCTTATTGTCTAACATATGGAGTAGAAGCAGTATTACCCACGAGGTTGTAATTCCGACAACAAAGAAAGAAGCTTGGGAAAGAAATTTAAGTGCGAGAGTAATATTAAGAGAATTGGATGATTTGGAAGAAAAAAGAGAAAAGGTGTTGCACCATATGAGGATTTATCAGGAACGATTAGCTCGAGAATACAACAAGAGAGTCATTGAACGTGAATATAAACCAGGTGATTTGGTCATGCGAGAAACACCTCGATATCAAAAAGAAAATGGAGGGAAATTAGCACCAAAATGGGATGGACCATATGTTATTAAAGAAGTTGTAGAAAGCGGGGCTTATCGGCTGATAGATCCAGAAGGGAGATACATGGGTTTGAGGCTTGGTAGACCTTGGAACAGACTATATTTGAAAAGGTATTATCCATAAAACTCATGAAAATTTTTACGAATATTGTTTGCTCGCAGGAAATTGGGAAAAGTTACGAATTTTCAAAAATTATATTCCGATTAAAATTTCATTAATTTGCGAATAAAAGACCGCAATCTGTGATCAGCCTCCAAAAAAGAAAGAGAGACGCAGAAAATTTTATACAGGCAAACCTTTGTGGCGTACACCCTAGTTCGCGAAGCTATAATTCGTAAGAGGCAAAGTCCTAAAGTACGTCATTTAAGGGGGTACCTATAACGTGTCTAAGGGTAACCGGAACACCACCAAGGGCCCTTAGTACATGGTAAAATTTTTGGGGGTACAACCCAATAATGGGGTACCTATCCGGGTTAGACACCTTGGATTCTCACCTAATCTAACGACATTACGCAATATAAAATGCGGTGTAAGAAGATTTAGGCTGGGCGACTAAGGCATACTGTCTTTCCCAAGAAGTGCAGAAAACGATCAAGGCGCCGAGGTACACGGTTGAGTCAAGAGTGCCGGGTGAGGTTGAACCACATCTGCCATTTTTGACAAGTCTTGGCAAATGATGCACTTTGCCCAAAGATACCCCATAGGGTGCAACCTCGTAACTATAAGCCCTATAGGCAAAAAGGATAAGAGGTTGCGATCAAAAAACTGTTGTTGGCGAAAACCGGATGGGAAGAGCTAACCTTGTATGGTCGATGTACGCTTCCTTGAAGGGGCAATCAGGGGGAAGATAAAGGGCAGCACCCTCCATTAGGGAGCTGATACGTGCTATAATACGCAAATGTCACGAGGCTTCTTGTTTGCGAAAACATAAAGGCTTGTCATATTTGTGCAACAAATGAAGTTCTGCAAGCCTTCTAAAAAAAAAAAAAAAAAAAAAAAAGGGGAGAAAGAAAGAAAGAAAAGAATAAAGAACTCGCAGAACATAATAAAGTTAAGATGAGATCAATGGGTCGCTACATGAAAGTGTAGAGACGTCCTGCGATTTTATCGCAAGACGGCAATGTCATGGGGCTTTATGTTCGCAAGAATATTTAGGCCTGTCATATTGTCGCAACAATTCCTGAAGAGGCTAAAATACTATACAAAGAAGTTAAGATGAGATCAATGGGTTTTTGCATGAAAGTGTAAGAACGTCCTGCGATTTCATCGCAAGACGATAATGTCACGAGGTTGTATGTTCGCAAGAATGTTCAGACTTGTCATATTATCGCAAATAATTAATACAAAAGAGGTGGCAAAATAAGACCTTTACTTAGGAAGGCATGATAAGACCACAGAAATTAATGAAATTTATTGCATCAATATCACTGAAGAAATTATACAAGAATATACATTATGAAGATCTGAAAAGAAGACAACTTCGTCAATATCATTGAAGAAATTTTACAAGAATATACATCAAGAAATTTTGAAGAGAAGACAGCTCTGTCAATATCATTGAAGAATTTTTACAAGAATTCCTATCAAAAAAGACAACATCATTGAAGAATTTTAATGAAGACTTAACAAAATATGCGATTTTGATAACAATCAAATACAGATAAGTTCATATTCGTAAAAGTTTACGAGAATTACATACTTCTTATACTTCTCCATATATTAAATATTTCACAAAAAGATTGAATACTTCTTATAATTCTTCAAGAATATCTCATATTTATTATACTTCTTTAATGGATATTTCATTTGGTGAAAGTTAAATAATCATTATACTTCGTCATATGTTACATAATTATTCAAAGATCGAATACTTCTTATATTTCTTCATTTGATGAATTGAATCCTTCTAATACTCTTTATATCTCTTCATTTGGTGGATCGAGTACTTCTAATACGTAAAAGGGAATTGAGTATTTCTAATAATTCATTTGGTAAATTGAATACTTCTAATACTTCTTATATCTCTTCATTTGATGGATTTGGTACTTCTAATACTTCTACAAAGGTTGAAACTTCGTAAGATAAACTGAGGCAGATATTTTAATACTTCAAACAATGTTTAATCATTTAAAGAGAAATAATAGGGGGAAAAGGATATACTAAGCTTTATCTGTGAGTTATATATTATTTCTCTTCATATGATCAAATGGGGCAAATTTAGTCAAAGAAAGGTTAAATTATCTTCGCAAAATATCAAAAAGAAAGGATAAATCATCTTCGTAAATATCAGATGTACTTCTCAAAAAATAGAATTGTTCGCAAAAAGGAAACCAACAGTAACTAAGGGAAGGAATTCAGAAGAAAGAGAGACAGGAGAGTCAATGATAAATTGAACAAGGAATATTATCATGCTTCATCAACACTCTGTGATGGATATTTAAGATCAGAAGGGTCATTAGCAGCCTTCGACTTTTGCGAGATATCATCCTTGGAAGAATACGCAGCAGGAACATCTCCTTGAGGAATGGATTCTTTCTCATCATCAAGATCTTCATCATCACTCTCATAATCAAAATCACTATCAGGCTAACGAGAAAATTCATCGTCAAATATCTTCAGAGGAGTAATCTTTACAGGAGGCAAGCCTCTTGATAAGAGAATGTTATTCGCAAAGACTTGAGCTTTCAGATGACTTTCACGAAGTATAGCCTTTTGATGATTGGTATCTTCGATATCTTTGGAATAAGCAAGATAGTTGAATCTCCAAGTAGCACGGTCACGAGAGTTGATTAAGCGAGTAGAAAGCAAAGCATTCTTCTTACGAAGCTCAGAACAGGAGGCTTCTAATCCAGCTTTTGCGTTACGAAGGTGGTTCTCAGATTCTGCAAATAAAACAAAGTTCAAATAATAAAATTTGCGAGTATAACGAAATTTAAAGATATACCAGAGGCAGTCAAATTTTAATGACTACCTTCTCTTTGCGAAGTAAGAGATTGAGTTAAAGATAGACAACAGTTCTTCATCTGATTCATCGCATTATCAAAACCATCACCAACTAATCCTTTAAGTCGAGATTGAAGCTTTTGATCTTTAGAAAGGAGAAAATTTTTATCCTTCGCAAGTTTGGTATTAAGACTTTTTAATGACGAGTAATCTTCTTCAAGTTGATTCTTCTTAGCACACAAGACTATATTCTTATTAATAAGGGAATTCTTCTCAATAACAAAAGCATTTCTTTCAGCATCAGAAGACTTCTTTAATTCCTCAAGTTCACCTTTCAACAAAGAAAGAAGATTTTCTTGATCGCAACATTTATTCTGAAGAGTCTTTAATTCTTGCGAAGAAACAATCATTGTATTCAAAAACGAACATTTCTCTTCTGATAAGGTTTTGTTCTCTTCTAATAAGGTTTCTATTCTCAAATTAGCTTTGGTTAAGGAAGAAAAAAGTTGAGATATGTCATCATTCAAAAAATTTCGATCATATATTAATTGAGTATTCTCTTGAAAAAGAGCATCAGAGTTGTCAAGAGCACACGAGTAAAGATTAGATAAATGGGAGAATTGGTTTGAGAGGCTTTCATGCTTGGTTCGATATTCTGTTGCATCTGATTCATGGTGAAGTACCAATCTTCTACATTTCTGATGGATTCTATAAAGGGGAATGGGTTTTAATGGATGTTTCAAGCATATGAAGAATATAAGTAAATAAAAGAGAAAATATGAAGATAGTAATCATACCTTTCAATTCATCATTTCTTTTGCGAAGAATCGCACAGTCCAGAGAATTATTCTGAAAATGATGATTTTCTTTACGAAGATCCTCGCATTCTGCTTGAGAAGCTTTCAAAGATTGGCGAAGCAATTCAATTTCTTTTTCCAAGGATTGACGTGAAGAAGAAATGTCTGGATTGACGAAATTATTCAGAACTTCGCAAAATTCATATTGCGAACGAACATTAGTAGATTTCGCAGTATTGGTCAAAACCTCAGATAACATTCGGAAAGTTGAATAAATTCCATCTCGAATTTCTTGGGGAAGAGGAGAATAATTTGAAGGAATAAGAGCAAGCTGCAAATTTTCTGGAGAAATAGCACTCAAAGGATTTGGGGGCAAGACATGTTTTTCTAAAGAAGAAGTTGAAGAAATATTTTGCGAGGGTTGTTTTTCAAAAGAAGAAGTTGAAGAAATATTTTGAGAGGGTTGGTCTTGAAGAAGTGTTGATAAATTGACATTGATAGGAGATTGAAAAGCAGGTAATGGAGTAGAGGCAGGAGTATGTGAAGAAGCATTTTCACGAGGAGGAGAGGAAAATTCCTTATCAACTTCAGGAAGGAAATCATCAATCGGAATTAATGGTGTGGGTTTAGTTATTCGAGATCTCTTACTTGGATTTGGTTTTTTCGTCAACCTGCGAATCAAAATGTAGATTAAAAACTGAGGCAACAATATATTGTTCAGGAAAGAAGGCAGAGTATTTTAACTACCTTTTGATTCTCGGATTTTCTTCTTCGTGGATTAAGGCTTGGATTCTTTAGTTGAGATTTCATCTGAGAAGTTATTTTGCTGAAATAAACCAAAATCAGATAACAAATTGTACAGAAATTAAAGAGGAGAACAAATGAAATACGCAGAGATAGAAGGAAATTACCTTGGAGAACTCATGAAGATACAGTAGAAGAAAACATTGCAGAGAAAATAGTGATAAAGAGTATGAGTAGAAGATAGAATTGCGGAAATAAGAAAAAGAAAAGGAAGAGAATATAAAGGAGTTATATAAGGGAATAACTAAAAAAGAACGGTTACAAAAGACGTGTCAAAATTTTAAAAGACTAAGTAACGGTTATGTTCTCACGATCATTTCTTCTTCGTAGAATTGACATGAGAAGAGGCAAGATGTAGGTACTGAATATCACAAGATAATAGTTCACGAGTATCAGGAGAAAAGAATTATAAAATGATGCGATGATAGAAGAAGCGCGGAGAAATATGAAGTTTTGCGAGGGTGAAATAATTTTGCGAGTATAAGTTGCGATACTTCGTAACTCATGAACAGCTGTATAAATTTTACTATAAATAGGAGTTTAAATGTAAAATTCGAGGGGTTCTTTTAGTGAGTGTTAGAAAATATTTGAGGAAAGAGAATAGAGAAAGTTGTAATTATTCTAATTCCATTTAGATACTTCTTTGTGATCAATTGAGAACATTAATAAGAAAATTGTTATTCATCATCAAGAACTTCTTGAGTTTTTACTAATTCTATTGAGGGTGTAGTTGTAGGTTATTCTGTAACTAAAAATCCATATACTCATGCCCTCGCATAGACATATTAGCAATTAATAGAAAGTGAATTGGGAGATGCAGAAATGGAATGAGGAAGTTACAGAGTGGATGGATAGAAAAACAGAACTGCACATATCCCTTAAAACTTTTTCAATGAGAAGGCCAACCGTTGGTACATCCTATCTATTAGTAACGAATCTTAGAGATCAGTATTTGAAGATCTCTGGGAAGTTAATACCTACGCAAAGCATGCAAAGACCTATAGAAAGCAACCCCATCCAATTGGACATGCAACAACGACAACAGCCATTTGGCAGAAATATGGAAATTGGTTTTCTAAATCGGGTTACCCGTCCCACGGATTCGAAAGTAATATCCGATCCAGATATTCTAGTTACCAACAATTCAAAGAATAGACCTTCAAATATAACCAAAAGCACAAAATACCCCGTTGGCTCTGAAGGCACCCTCAAAGGCTCTAAAGGCATATACAAAGGATGGATTCTTCACAAGCTAGAGTAAAAGGTATGCAAGTGCACACGCAACAGGTATGATTTTATCTTTATCCTACACCAGGTAAACCTCAGACTCACTTCACCCTTTGTTACTTTCACACTGCAGTCCAAGATTATAAGAATCTTAAAGTACAACCCTTTCACCAAATTTCTCAATATAACACCTAGGTTGATTAACCTTAAGATTAATACTTCACATCAAAACCGACACATCATCTATCTATATCTCTCACCCACTAAAAATTCAATAGGAATACTATGTTGAACTCAAGTACAATACAATGCTTAAGTCTCTATCCATATCTAAAGTAATCTTTCAACATTCACAAGACCTATACTGATTACAATTTGACCAAAGCTAAAGCCTTACAAATCTTAAACTTACTTTTTGAAATCCTTGTGTTTTGCTTTTTCAATTTGTACTTGTATTTTGGACTTGGTCTTGGTGTTGTTAATTTTTGCAGGAGAGGCCCCTTAAGATTTCTAGTAGTCCAAAGCAACATCACTCTCAGCTCTCAATGGTTGTCTCTTAGCTGTAACCCTTGGTCTCATCTTTGGTCTCCACCTTACTGCACTATCAGTGATGGGTACCTCCATCCACATTATCATCAAATTCAACAAAAAAAAAACAATCTGTACTATCTGCAACCTGCCATTTCTCAATTCAAAATTCAAATTAAAGATGCCCTGCACAGCATAACCTCAACCCATTTATGAATATTCTACACCCACACTCATACTCAGAACAACATAACCTCTTCACCAACTTCACTTCTTTCCATGATTGGCTTAACAACTAGTTTCTTGCTGACAATGAATAAGCTAGTATAGTGAATCGACTAGAGATTTGACACTACAAAGACAATAACCTTCTCTTCCACAAGGGATAAAGCCTCAAATGAATAATTTTCTTATTAGGTTCAGACAGAAACAATCATTCACCATAAATATCTTCTCTACTCTCTATTAGTGATCCAACGACCAATGCTCGTTGATCCCCTAACCTAATCTGTTTATTCCCTCTAAGGACAATTAATCCCTTTACAATTTAAGAAACAGGACACGGGAAGGTAAAGTAGTAACGACTAGAGAAGAGTTAAGCCCAAATATTTGAAGCACATAGGTACATAACAATGCCCACCCCTTTTAAGTGTCTTTTTCCTCAAGGACAAAGTGTGGAGATTGAGCTTTAATGTGACTAGTATCTTCCTACGTCGCATCCTCTGGAGGTGCACTCACCCATTGGATTAACACCTGAGGCACAGAGTGTCCATCTTTAAGTGTAAAGCGAGTATCGAGAACTGCTGTAGGTTCTACCAAGATAGCTCCGTTCTGATCCACTAGTGGAATTTTTGGGGAAGGTGTGTAGTGTTGACCAATTTTTTGTTTGAGCTGAGACACATGAAACACTGGGTGTATGCGTGACCAAATTAGAAGCTTCAGCTTGTAGGCAACAACACCGATCTTCTACATAATCTCAAATGGTCCAAAATATTTAGAAGATAGTTTGAAATTCTTACGTATATCGACAGACGTTTGCCGATAAGGTTGCAATTTGAGAAAGACCATATCACCCACAGAAAAGTTTCTGTCAGTTCTGTGCTTGTCGGCGAAAAACTTCATCCTTGTTTGTTCCTTTAATAAGTCTTCGCGGAGTAGTTGTAACATGTGATCTCTGTCTTGTAAGTAGTCTTGAACAGCTTTCACAGAGGTGGTGGAATGTAGAGGGAATGCTAAATGTGGTGGTTGATAGACATACAAGGCTTGAAATGGTGTCATTCGCAAACTTGTGCGGTAATTAGTATTAAACCACCATTCGGCTAAGGACAACCAATTGGACCAGAGCCTAGGAGTCGTACCTGTCATGCACCTGAGATATTGCTCCAAACAAGCATTTGTACGTTCCGTCTGTCCGTAGGTCTGTGGATGGTACGAGGTACTGAGATGTAAGGAAGTACCCAAGGCTTTGAACAACTCTTGCCAAAACTGGCTGATAAATATCTTGTCTCTATCCGAGACAATAGACGATGGTAAGCCATGAAGCTTAAATATGTGATGGAGAAATTCTTTCGCCACACATATAGCCGTGAATGGATGAGCTAAAGCTATAAAATGACTGTATTTTGTTAGTCGATCAACCACGACAAAAATCACTGATTTCTTGTTGGACAATGGCAGTCCTTCTATGAAGTCCATGGCTATGTGTTTCCAAGCCGACTATGGAATTGGAAGAGGCTGAAGGAGACCCGCAGTGTGTGTATTTTCTCCTTTGTTGCATTGGAAAACTTGGCAGTGAGCTACAAATTGTAGTATGTCAGTCTTCATCTTAGGCCAATAGAAATAGGCTTTAGCTTTATTATATGTGCCTAACATTCCGGAGTGCCCACCAACAATGGAGCAATGAACAAATTGAGTTATATGATCCATTACCAGATTACTAGAACCAATATATAGTATGTGTTTGTACCTGAGTATCCCAGCAGTGTACGAGTAAGCCTTGTGAGAAGGTTGGATTAGCAGCTGAGCAATCAGTTGTTGTGCTAAGGGGTCTTCACTGTAGCTATGAATGATGTCTTGTGCCCACTGAGGTTGTGATAATGATAAGGCCAGGCATTCAGCAGGAGAGTGAGGAATTCTTGTCAGTGCATCTGCAGCCTTATTATCAAGGCCTTTCTTGTAGCGAATGATGTAACCTAGTCCAAGCAGCTTCATCAGCCACTTTTGCTGCAGAACTGAAGTAACTCGTTGTTCCATAAGAAATTTCGAACTCTGGTGGTCCGTATTGATGATGAATTGGATGTGGGACAGATAGTGTTTCCACTTTTGGACCGCCATGACAATGGCCAATAGTTCCTTTTCATAAGTGGACAAAGAAATTGCTTTAGGACCTAACCCTTTACTGTAGAAGGCAATGGGTTTACCTTGTTGCATTAAGACAGCTCCAATGCCCTTGGAACATGTGTCAGTTTCTAGGACAAAAGTCTGGGAAAAATCAGGTAATGCCAGAACAGGTGCAGAGAGCATAGCTTGTTTAAGTGAAGTAAATGCTTGAAATGCCTCATGAGACCAATGAAAGGATTATTTATTCAACACATCAGTCAATGGCTTGCTGATAGTTCCGTAAGACTTGATGAATCTTCTGTAGTAACCCGTTAACCCGAGAAAGATGCGTAACTGCTTCAATGTAGTGGGTTGTGGCCAGTTCTCCATTGCTGCAAGTTTGTCTGGGTCTGCTGCAACACCTTCCGAAGTAATATGATGGCCCAAGTAAGCTAACTGAGTTTGAGCAAAGCAACATTTGTCCCAATTAGCAAACAGAGAGTGTTGTCTTAACAAGGACAAGGTCTGAGATAAATGCAAGACATGCTCTTCTAATGAATCACTATAAATAAGTATGTCATCAAAGAAAACGATGATGAACTTTCGAAGAAAAGCTTGAAAAATATGATTCATGAGGGCTTGGAAGGTCGCTGGGGAGTTGGTTAAGCCGAAGGGCATAACTCTAAATTCATAATGGCCGTGATGTGTACGAAAGTCTGTCTTAAAAATATCAGATAAATGCATGTGTATTTGATGGTAGCCTGACTTAAGATCAATTCTAGAAAAAAAATTCTTCCCATTTAACTCATCAAGTAGTTCATCAATTAAGGGAATAGGAAACTTATCTTTTCTAGTAGCGTTATTCAGTCGTCGATAGTCGACACAAAATCGCCATGAGCCATCCTTCTTTTTGACTAATAAAATGGGGGCAACGAATGGACTATTGTTGTGCTGGATAATTCCAGTGTCTAACATTTCCTGCAAAAGCTTTTCCACCACCGCTTTCTGTACATAGGGGCATCTATACGGCCTTTGGGAAGTAGGTGTTGTGTTTGGATTAAGAGGAATACGGTGATCCAATGATCTTGCAGGTGGTAAAGATTTTGGATCCGTAAACACATCTTGATAATCTTCTAATACTGAAGTAATAGCAGAAGGAGTGGAAGCAACAGGAATTTCTTTGAGAGAAAAAAACTGCTCAATTAATGTTGGTGTCTTGCTTTTAAGAAACTTGAGAAATGAAGACCCACTAATCATGATGGAAGAAGGTGTAGATGAACACCCTTGTAATGTAATCTGCTATCCCTGAAGGAAGAATGATAGACGAAGGTCAGGTAGATTAAAAATCACATCACCCAGCTGTTTTAACCAATCAACTCTGAGAACCATATCGCACCCTCCTAAGGGAAGAACTCTGATGTCAGCACAAAAATCATAATTCTGCATGGACCACGACAATTGAGGACATACACCTGAGCTCGATGTAGTGTCACCATTATCCACAGTGACAAGCATATGACCCGTAGGTTGAATGTGGAGATGCAGCTGCTCAACTAGTCTTGCATATACAAAGCTGTGTGTGCTTCCCGTGTCCACCAGTACAAAAATATCTTTGTGATTTAGCCTGCCTGGAACTCGTATAGTGTTTTGCGCCACTAAGCCAGTTTGGGCATGAAGGGAGATCTCCATAGGGGACTCTGTAGAGGGAGTAGGTGAGCTAGTATCCTCTTCAGTCTCCTCTACCGAGAGGGAAGATTCTTCAGCAGATGCAACTAGCATGAACAATTGCCGAGTCTTGCACATGTGTCCCTGTTTATACATTTCATCGCAATTATAACATAATCCTTTATCCCTTCTTACCTTCATCTGAGCCGGTGTCAATCTTCTTATATGGGGAATAGGCGGGTTGGCTCTAGTAGGTGTTAGGGGGTGTGTGACAAAGGGTTTATAGGGAGAGAATGAGGCAGCAGGTATGGTTGTCAAAGGTCACATGGGTGGTCTAGAAGTGGAGGGGAGGGAGGAAAAATTATTGGAAGGTGTAAATGGTTTAGGGTGTCGATAACGTTTACTCTGAAGTTATACAGAAGCCTGTTGCATTCTAGCAAGGTAAAAGGCATCAGTGTCACTGGAAGGTTTGAACATTTGTACCGGATTACGGATCTCCTCCTTAAGATCACTGATGAAACTCAATGTATAATAATCCTCAGAGAGGTGTTTATGCTTAGCTTTCATAACAGCTTTGAGAGAGTCATAACGTTCAAAATACTCCTCAACCGTGGAAGTTTGAGATAATTTATTAAAGCTACCCACATAATTATCATAAGCAACATCTTCAAATCTAATACATCATGAACAAATTTATCCCAATTAAGAATTGTGTGACCCTCTTGGTAATCTAAGAACCATGAATCAGCTTTGCCATCAAAGTGAATGGAAGCTAAATCAACACATTTTAAATTATCCACCGAATTGAGCTGAAAGAATCGTTCGCATTTCCTAATCCATCCTCGAGGATTGGTACCATCAAAACGGGGAAAATCGATTTTAGGATGACGAATAAGGTTACCTGAAGTGAGACGAATAATTGGTTGTTGAGTCTCTGGTACGTTCGACTCCGATGATTCTGTAGTGGGAGGAATACCTAAGTGCTTACATTGAACTGCAAATTGAACCCCCATAGTGTATTTAAGTGAACTAATTTCAGAATTCAGACCCTGAAGTTTATTTTCCAATACTGATATACAATCGGAATGTTGCTGTTGAATAACAGCAACCTGTTTTACTGTCGATGGTTGATCGCCTCCCCCTGTCATAATTCAGGTACAGATGATCAAGAGTCTGATACCAAATGTAGTGAATCGACTAGAGATTTGACACTACAAAGACAATAACCTTCTCTTCCACAAGGGATAGAGCCTAAAATGAATAATTTTCTTATTAGGTTCAGACAGAAACAATCATTCACCATAAATATCTTCTCTACTCTCTATTGGTGATCCAACGACCAATGCTCATTGATCCCCTAACCTAATCTGTTTATTCCCTCCAAGGACAATTAAGCCCTTTACAATTTAAGAAACAGGCCACAGAAAGGTAAAGCAGCAACGACTAGAGAAGAGTTAAGCCCAAA
This sequence comes from Papaver bracteatum, assembly GCA_023529315.1. Classification (NCBI taxonomy): domain Eukaryota; kingdom Viridiplantae; phylum Streptophyta; class Magnoliopsida; order Ranunculales; family Papaveraceae; genus Papaver; species Papaver bracteatum. The sequence goes on along the minus strand of JAJJWX010002758.1, from coordinate 1,268,646 downwards.
GATTTGAAGCCCTTAGGTACATAACAGCTAGATGGAACCAATGAAATATAAACCCATAACGGGGTAAGATTGACGGATAATAAAAGAAACAGACAGTCATATAAACCCATATAATTCATGAGAAATCGAGTGAGGTGGAGCAAAATTGGACAAGATAGACAAATAATGGGTGTAATTGACAAAGGTCGAAGGACACTCAGTTAAAATGATGAATAATTGTTGAAACCAATGGAATCCGATAGAAGTTTGAGTTAGGTCGTCCGAAATTAAATAAGGCTGACGGATAACAAGCAAAATTAAGTAAAGTCGATGAAATTTTGGTTGGGGTTGATATATAACCATATTTCATGAAATCCATGAGAAATCCATCTTCTTGTTCGGATGAACTGGGAACGAAATATAACAGAATTCAACATCACGGGTTCAAAGATTAGTAGAGTTAGACCTGAATTTCTCGTTCGGATGAACTGGAGATGAAATATATGAGAATTGAACATCACAGGTTCAAAGATTACTAAAGTTAGGCCTAAGTTTCTCGTTCGGATGACCCGGGGACGAAATATATCAGAATTGAACATCACAGGTTCAAAGATTACTAGAGTTAGACCTGAGTTTCTCGTTCGGATGAACTGGGTACGAAATATATCTGGATTGAACATCACAGGTTCAAAGAATACTAGAGTTAGACCTGAGTTTCTCGTTCGGATGAACTGGGGACGGAATATATCAGGATTGAACATCAGAGGTTCAAAGATTACTAGAGTTAGACCTGAGTTTCTCGTTCGGATGAACTGGGACGAAATATATCAGAGTTGGACATCACATGTTCAAATATTACTAGAGTTAGACTTGAGTTTCTCGTTCGGATGATCTGAAGACGGAATATATCAGAATTGAACATCACAGATTCAAAAATTATTATTTTACCCTTACTGAAAAATACGTTCAATACATATTATAGATGCTATGAAAATGACCAAACTAACTTATCAGATATAAGTAAAGTAACATTTCAAACAGTGAAAATCACCAGACTACCCTTATCGAAAATAAGTAAAGTAAACATTACAATTACATACTGTGAAAATGACCATTTTATCCTTACTGGAAATAAGTGCAATAAATGTTATGGAGACTATGAAAATGACCTGACTACCCTTATCAGAAATAGGTAAAGTGAATATTACAAGATGAGAAAATGGCCATACTACCTTTAGTGGAAATTAGTGCAAAGATTAATATAGTTAGACCTGATTTTCTCGTTCGGATGAACATGGGACGAAATATATCAGAATTGAACATCACAGGTTCAAAGATTACTAGAGTTAGACCTTAGTTTCTCGTTCGGATGAACTGGGAATATATCAGGATTAAACATCACAGGTTCAAAGATTACTAGAGTTAGACCTGAGTTTCTCGTTCGGATGAACTGGGGACGGAATATATCATGATTGAACATCACAGGTTCAAATATTACTAGAGTTAGACCTGAGTTTCTCGTTCGGATGATATGGGACGAAATACATCCGAGTTGGACATCACATGTTCAAATATTACTAGAGTTAGACCTGAGTTTCTCATTCGGATGATCTGGGGACGGAATATATCAGGATTGAACATCACATGTTCAAATATTACTATTTTACCCTTACTAAAAAATACATTCAATACATATTATGGAGACTGTGAAAATGACCAGACTAGCTTATCAGAAATAAGTAAAGTAATATTACAAATAATGAAAATGACCATATTACCCATACTGAAAATCGTTTCACCAGCCCTCTTTCAATTCTTTTTGCCTTTCAGGAGTCTTTCCTCTATGTGCCCACTGAAAATTCAATATTCACAAATTTGCAAACCAGCTTATTAAAACTTAGAATGTGATAAAATGATGGAATCCGGGAGAAATCAAGTTAGACTGACCGACACTGGTGAAGATTGAAGGATAATAAGATAAACATACAATCATATAAACCCATATAATTCATGAGAAATCGAGTGAGATGGAGCTAAATTGAACAAGATTGACAAATAGCGGGTGTAATTGACAAAGGTCGAAGGACACTCAGTTAAAATGATGAATAATTGTTGAAACCAATGGAATCCGATAGTAGTTTGAGTTAGGTCGTCCAAAATTAAATAAGGCTGACGAATAACAAGCAAAATTAAGTAAAGTCGATGAAATTTCGGTTAGGTTGATATATAACCATAATTTCATGAAATCCATGAGAAATCCAACTTCTCGTTCGGATGAACTGCGGACGAAATATAACATAATTCTACATCACAGGTTCAAAGATTACTAGAGTTAGACCTAAGTTTCTCGTTCGGATGAACTGGGGACGAAATATATCAGAATTGAACATCAGAGGTTCAAAGATTATTAGAGTTAGACCTGAGTTTCTCGTTCGGATGAACATGGGACAGAATATATCAGGATTGAACATCACAGGTTCAAAGATTACTATTTTACCCTTATTAAAAATACGTTCAATACATATTAAGGAGATTGTGAAAATGACCAGACTACCCTTATCAGAAATAAGAAAAGTAATATTACTGACTATGAAAATGACCATATTACTGTGAAAATGACATGACTACCCTCATCAGAAATAGGTAAGTAAATATTACCTATTGTGAAAATGACCATACTACCCTTAATGGAAATTAGTGCAAAGATTACTAGGGTTAGACCTGAGTTTCTCGTTCGGATGAACTGGGGACGGAATATATTAGGATTGAACATCACAGGTTCAAAGATTACTAGAGTTAGACCTGGGTTTCACGTTCGGATGAACTGGGGACGGAATATATCAGGATCGAACATCACAGGTTCAAAGATTACTAGAGTTGGACCTGAGTTTCTTGTTCGGATGAACTGGGACGAAATATATCAGAGTTGGACATCACATGTTCAAATATTACTAGAGTTAGACCTGAGTTTCTCGTTCGGATGAACTGAAGATGGAATATATCAAAATTGAACATCGCTCGATGCCGTGACGACTAGCACTTTAATTTTAACTTCAGTTTCCCTTTCTAACCTGGTAGATGACCATAATTATGCCATTATTTTAGCTTCAATATTTGAAGACATCAAAACCAAATGAACAGCAATTCAAAATCAGAATTAAGAAGATGGTGTTTGAAGGTGGATACGGAATGAAAGGTAACAAGTGGAACCAACATTATGATTTATAGGTAATTGTCGTTTTTAAATTTCAGTGCATTAAGGCTTGTTACGGGAAACCATTGCTATCTTGGTGCAGCTGGGTTCGGTGTAGTAGCTAGAAACCATTTAAGTCAGGTGATTGGAGTTTTATCTAGAGGTATAAGATTTGAATACTACAGATTCTGCTAGGGAGGATTTAGTTACATTGGATGTGATTAGTTGCAAAAATGTAATCTTTTCTGAGTGTTGGGTCTGAGGAATTGGGCTTTTTATTGGGTTTTTATTTTTAGAGCCGTGTTAACCTTTATCAATGTGATTGAATTTTTTTTTTTTTTTTTTGCGGTTTGGTTTTAATTCTTAGCCATTTGAAGCTAACATTTTGGAATATGCTTATCTTACCAAGTTTTACATGGCTAACAAAAATAAGCACGTTCCGAAATATAAAAACCTTACAATTTAGGGGTCATAATTTCAATGGCTAATCCGTTAATTCTGAACGGCTCATTTTCATAGAAGAAATATATATGTTTCAGAATGTCATTTTTGGTCCGCATGTATAACTTGTTAAAACGAACATATCCCTAAATTATTTGTTTCAAATTCTCCACAATTTGGTTTTTAATCACAAAAATTACGTTAAGAATTACATCGATAGTGTAAGAATAAATGTGTGAGGGGTTCACTCCTCTTTCAAGGATAGTGAGCATAACGGGTTAAGGATCGTTTAAGATCCTTTTTGTCCTATATGGATTGGTACGAGTCGTGCTAATAAGAGCCTATACCTACAAAGAGGAAAACTTAACGTGCACATCAATTATTATGAAAGTAGATGTGATTAGCTAATTTGCACATGAAGATACAAAGTGATAGGCTTAGTTTGCACATTAAACATCAAACACACATGTAAAATTGTAATGTAAGTGTGTATAACGTTTCTCTTTCTGCCCTTTCTATTTTTTAACCCTGAAATGATGAACATGGGATCTCCGACTCTCCGAGTTCCAACTTACCATCATCCTTTATAGCATTTTAAGGCACCGATGGAGGAGGCTTACATAATCATCCCTTATGAATGCTCAGGATAAGATGTGAAGGTCTTTGATTCTCTCTCTAAAATTCCGTCAAATCCTAGACGTAGTACGAAACTAGAAAAACCCAAAAGTTTGACATCGCCAAAATTTTACCCCCTATGTCAAGTTTCTATTGGCTTACTTTTAAAGCGGACAACCTATTTTTTTCTCGGGTGGGGTAGGGTGAGCAAGAAATCTATGGTAGATATGGATGACACATAGGGGTGTAAAATGGTGAAGTAGTAGTACTACCACCATGTATTGAGTTTGACATCTCAGGGGCCCCACTCACTCTAAAGCTGCTCCTAGGAAACAGAAATCGAAAAAAAAGAGAGGCAGAAAATAAAACAAAAATGTTTAACCCACCGAAACTTTATACCACGAGATGCACCGTGAAGTAGTGTGTGAGTGATGGGATTGGGCCCACTCTTCCCCACTCCCTATCCCAATGCAGAGAGGGTGATATTTTTTCCATTAGATCCCTCTCAGTGCACACACGGTACTCAAAACACGGTGTGTGTCATCTCTAACAAGAAAATGTCTTTTCCACATAAGAGAAAACATATCCAGGCCTTTGATCATTACCCTCTTCATCCCATTACCAATCCCGATGCTAGAGTCATTTCCCTCTCTATCGCTCAGATTGTGCCATGTCGTGTTCGAAGATTGGACAAACTCCCATTTTCCCAGTTGTAGCAAGGTCGTTTTCGGAAAAATCTTCCTTGGTTCGAAACTTCAGTTCTCTTTCTTCTCCAAGCATTGCAAAACCATCAGTTCAATTTCTCCCTCCATCACTTCCATTACCGACCACCATTGAGCATAACCAACCTATCAGTCACCCTATGCAATCAAACAACCTTCTAATCTCTATCTATCTCCATCTTAGCTTCTCTCTTATCAAAAATAGTAACCCTAGAAGCTAGGATTGAGAGAGATATAATTAGGGTTATCATCAATAGCTAAAGTGAACATCAAATCAAAAGTTGCAGGTCTGAATTGCATAAGGGGTTTGTCGGGAAAACGAGTACCGAGTGAGTGGTGGCTTTTTAATTATCAAAGTTTAGTATTTGAGAAGAAATCGTGTATAAATAGGGATCAGAATTGCATGAAAAAATCATGCCCCGGATTAGCCGGTGCACCAAGCTGTAGTAGTTTACGGGGCTAAGAGCTGAAATGCCCAAATTTGGGGGTGTCATTAGTGGAAATGCCCCGAAATTTGAAAAAAAAGTTAAAATGCCCCGTTCCGCTAAGTTTTCCGTTAGCTGCTGTTAAATGGTCAATTTGCATAACATGTGAAGTCGCACGTGTGGGAAAAAGACAGCTTTATCCCCAAATTCAAGATTAAATCTGATGGCGCCGTGTAGTTTAATGAACGGACAGATATTTGAAAAGGGATCATGTGACAAATCCGTGTGAGCTCTCATTTACTGAAATGACCTTCCTATATCAGTTAATGACCCCATGAACCGTGCTCTGAGAGTGTGACATGTGGCATATTTTCATAATGGACGGCCACAGACGTGTTTGTTTTACTCAAAAGGACATTATTATCTTATAAAGATTCCCAACGTTTCCCATGAATATTAATATGCATAAAAAAAGAATATAACATGCTCTCATTACACTTGAAAAATATATATTTACTATTTTTGGAAATTTTCTTCAACCTAATTAACTGATTTTATTAATTATTAAAGTTTCGCTATAGAGTATATCTCAGAACCACAAATAAATATTCTTATATGGAGGTTACTCTTATATGCATTGGAAACACAAAAACATATCTAGAAAAATATAAACTCAACTTTTAAGTTTACAAACATAATAAAATACTACTCTCTCCGTTACTTTTTAATAGGCCAGTTTCCATAAATAAATATTTCAAAAAAATAGGCTGCTTTCCTAATTGGGAAAGTGAAATGTTATTTTAATTTTCTGGGACCACTTTTCTTTTAACTTCTTTTGATGACAAGTGTTATGTGGCCTATTTCAATTACTTCTTTGGTGACAAGTGTCATGGGGACCATCTCACTTCACTTCTTTTATTGACAAGTGTCTAGAAGACCACTTTCAATAATTGGTTCTCTTAATTTCCTTAAATTTCTCAAAAAACAAAACTGGCCTATTAAAAAGTAACGGGGGAAGTAGAAGTTATGCATCATTAAAAAACAAAAAAATAGGTGGAAGGAACCAAAAAAAGATTTATCTTTTTTTGCTGAGAAACACACACTTAACAATACTTAAAAAGATCATTACAAATTTCTACTAAAATTATTATTATTGTTGATAAATTATTTTTTTCACTAAAAAATAGTAGTTTTATTTAAATAATTCCAAGAATGACTATTATTAATATTATATTTATTTTAAATAATAATTTAAATAAAGTTTTCACTTCAAAAATCACATTTATATTATAAATAATATGATATGATATTATATTATATTATATTTAAAATTAACATTATATTAATTAATTAATATTAATAATATACTACATTAATATTATCATATATTAATATTATACAATATTATATTAATATGCTAATATATTTAATTAATATTATATTTAAAATTAATTTAAATAATCTTATGTTTATATGAATAATATTATATTTACTTAATTACTAATATCGCATTTATTATTTTACTAGTATTTTATGTAGTTATTTATTAAAATATACATTATTAATGATAATTAAATTAAAAATAATTTTAAAATAATTAAAAATAATTTTTTAAAGAAATTCAGTGATTCATGAATAAATTTACCAGCAAATAATATATTAATAAATAAATATTTGAAGAAATAAACATTTGTAAAAGGAGAATGACGTAATTATTAATTTCATTAATATCATGCCAAACACATAAATTTCGAAGGATGTAATTCAATTTCTAGGGAGTTTGAATTCTAGGTAGTTCCAACTACCTAGAATTCAAACTCCTTCCATGCCAAACGCAGCCTTAAGGAATTTTCTCCCATAACATTGTTCAGAAACTGAGGAGGAGAATTCCAAATAGCTTTTAAACTACTTTCAAAAAAAAAAAAGATTTTAAACTTAAAGTCGTAGCTCTACGAGCAAGCCTATCTACAATCTTATTCTTAATACGCTTTACATACCCTAATTTAAAGCATAAACACGCAGAAAATAAAATCTGAAAATCTTCCAAGAGATCGAGGCACCTCCAATCAATTTCACCCTTTTCTCCATTCACAAAGGTCTCTAATAGAAGGCAGTCACTTAGAAAAAGGACCTTACAAAGACTCATCTCCTCCACCCAGGAAGAAGCCAAAATTAACGCCATTGCCTCAGCTGCAAAGGCACTTGTAGTCAGTCCAAAGTCCGCTCTGCACCTTTTTATTCTTCCTGCATTGTCACAAAGTAAGATACCAATTCCCATGTTAAATTTTTTGTAAGACCCATCTATGAACATCACATAATCAATCTCCCGAAGAGCAAACTTATTAACAGAAGCATCATCCCTGAAAAGAGGAGAGGGAGCTATTATATAGGTATTAAAAGACCTCTTAATATCAATAATAGTTCTGTCATGAGACACCTTCTCATTTCTAAAAACAACATTACACCGTAACTTCCAGATTGACCAGAGCACTATTGCACCAGTTCTTGGCCAATTCACAACAGTGGGAGAGCTACCCAAATCATTCTCAAACCAAGATATAAATATATCATCAATCCACTCAACAACATAATTAACTAAATGTTGGAAAGAAAGGGCAAACCAAATATGAGACGCAGTAGGGCATTGGATGAAAAGATGCATAACAGTTTCCACTTCAATTCGACACAAAGGGCAACAGTCATCAATCGCTGGGTTATTGAACTTTAGAACTGAATTAACAGGAAACATATGAGCAAAAAACTTCCACATAAAGAATTTTACTTTAGGTAAACAATCCAAAGTCCAAACCTTTTTCCAAAAAGAAGCATCATCAGTAGAATAAGATTCCTTCATATAAGTTTTATAAGTTGATTTAACCGTAAACTTTCCATTCAAATTATGGGCCCACATAATATCATCTTTTTTTGTAACATTTATCCTTAATGATCTAATATTTTTAACATCTTCATACGAAAAAAGAGAAGAAAGAAGACCCAGGTTCCAATCATTAGCTTGCCTATCTATAAGATCACTAACATAAATATAATTCACATAGTTAAGTTTGAAGAAGTAAGGGAGAAGAGCTACTAGGCAATCAATTATTCTCCCAGATTTTAGTGTTGCTACCATCATTAACCTTGTACACCAAATTAGCTCTAAGGAAGACCAAACTATTTACTATACCTTTCCAGATCCAAGAGGAAGTATTTGCCGCCTTATCAATCTCTAATAAATCTGATTTGGAAAATACTTGTTTTTAAGGAAAATAGCAATCAATTGATCAGGGTTTTTACAAATTCTCCATCCTATCTTTGCAATCAGAACTCTATTTGTAGCATAAGAATTTCTGATACCAAGACCACCATTCAGTTTAGATTTCCCAATGTCCCCCCATGAACAAAAATAAACCCCTCCTTTAGAATTCTTATTAGATCATCAGAAAGCACGCTGAATGGAGTCAATTTTGGTCTTAATTTTTTTAGGAAAAGGAAAACAAGACATATGGTAAACTGCTAAACTAGAGAGAACATGTTTAGTAATCACAGTCCTGCCAGTCCCATTTAGATTGGATCTTTTAGTATTACTTAACCTATCATAGAATTTTTGAATAAGAAAATGGAAGGTTTTAGTTTTATCTCTTTTAAAAAACAGAGGAGTACCAAGGTACTTCTCAGAATTACTTAGGAATTTGATCCCTAAAGCTTTGGAGAGCATTTTAATATGTTTATGATGCATTTTATTACTGGTGAAAAAACCCGATTTTTCTAGATTAATCGCTTGGCAGAAGATTTAGCAAAACTGTTAATAATCTTCATAAGATTCCCAGCATAGGTTAGAGAAGCTTTTGAAAAAAACATGCAATCGTCTGCAAAGAATAAATGAGAAATAGGAGGACTATCCTTTTTCAACTTGAAGCCTTGAATAACTTTGACTTCCTCAACTTTCATCAGAAGCTGCGAAAGAACTTCCATACAAATGATGAAAATATAGGGAGAAAAACAGTCTCCCTGTCTAATACCTTTAGTAGGAAAGAATACATCACCAGGAGAGCCATTCACCAATATAGAATAGGAAACAATACTTATGCATTGGAAAATCATTTGACACCAGTCATCTGAAAAACCAAGTTTCTTAAAAACAGCCAAAATGAAAGACCACTCAAGACGATCAAAAGCTTTCGATAAATCCAATTTAATAGCCATAAAGCCATCTTTGTTATTTTTACTTTTTCTGGTTTTAGAGGAATGAAGAATTTCATGACTAATGATGATATTATCATGAATTTGACGATTGGATATAAAAGCCGACTGAAGGAGAAATTAAGGAGTATAAGAGAGGATTTAAGCGATTATTAATAATTTTCGAGATAATTTATCGAGGTTATTCATTTATCCCTTTACCCAAGTCAAGGAACAAAAAAATGATTTATTTGTCGAGGTTAATCGTTGTAAGTGCAAACTTGTTTTTTCACCTATGTTCCAGGTGAAGAATTGTATTTCCACCTTCTTTCGACCATTATAAGGGTTAACAATCTTTGGAACAAACATGGGCGGATGTATGCACACACAGGATTCCCCTGACTGTATCCAGGAGTCAGTCGAACATCTTTTTTTCGAAGGTAGTAAATGATCTCGGATTCCTAATGAACCATGAAAAAAAACACGGCAAAAACCGCAACTCTCATACAACTTAACATGGTGGGGGCCCAAAGGGGGACGCGGTGGGGCCCAAATGTGTTTTTTTCCCGAAATATTCTTACATAGTTACATACGGGAGAGCTTGGATCATTGAAGCGTGATCCATAACCCTGGAAACATTTTAAATTTTTTTCAGAAAACCCTGACCTTTGCCTGATTAAGAAACATCATAAAAGCAGTAATTCTTTGTCTGAAAACCCTGACCTTCATTGAGAGTTTTTGTTTACTGATATAGGTGAGGGAAGGTAATAAGACTCATCATAAAAGCAGTAATTCTTTTCCGAGTTTCTTAACGAACCGTCTAAATAAACAATGGAAAAACCGCCAAGACACAAGAAAAGTGGGCCCGGCCCACCTGAAGCTAACAGGGGGTCATATTTTTGGGTATTCATGTGTCTACACGGTTTATAGGGAGTTGATTTGGAAGGTTTGTAAAGAAATTTTGTTTCGCTAAATCGTCTCATACCGTTAGGTATGGGTCCCATAATCCGTTCTACTTTTTTTTTTAATTTCGACGTACAGCTGCTAGTTGTACCTAAGTTCCACAATGGTCACTTTGTTTTAAAATTTTAAAAGACCAAATGCTTTTAACAGACATAGATTTAAAGGTACATACTGGAAATTGGGGTATGGTGTATCCTACCTTCAATCCAATTCCTCTCGAAAGAAAAATCTGATTGATCACTTTCAATAATTGAGATTTTTATTTTGGCGATCACCTTTTTCTTCCTTGAACCTGGAAAAAGAAATTCGGAATCAGCAGCAGAATCAGCAATGATGTCAAGATTTCCACAAATCCCATGGTTTCAAATTCTTGTAAGGGTTCCAGCAAAAACAACCTTTGTGTGCAAGTGTGTCTGCAAATTGATGCGAGACATTATTTCTGCAAATGATTTTGCCGAATTTCATACAAAGCATGCGATCCAGAAAAGCAATCTGAAATTCCTTCATTTTGCTTTGGAACTAAATAAGTTAATTTCTTCTGGATTTTCGGTAGAAAGTACAGTTTTCTCAGCAAGTCATGATAAAATATTGGAATCGACAAGTGTATCGGAGTATACTGTTGTATCGGATGTCCCTTATAAATTTTCAGATTCATATGTTACTTTGTTGAGTTCATCCAAAGTTCTGGTTTACCTGTCGTATCATAAAGTCCCTTTTCAATTTTTCATCTATCTTTGGAACCCCGCTACGACAGAGTACATCAAATTGCCCGAATCACAAGCACTAAATGAATACAGCCAATTGAATATCAAAATTCATAATTTTGGTAACGATTGCAAGACCGACAGTTTCAAGCTTGTAATTGGTGTAGGCATTCGCACCCCAGGTGATGGTTCATCATTTCACATATTCAGTCTACGTGAAAAATTATGGATCACTCAAACCATCTCTTTTTATATCCATCCTTCCCAAGGTGAGGTGTTTGTTAACGGTGCTTTCCATTGGGTATGTGATATGAGAGGGTTTGCCTCTCAGTTAATATTATTGTGGGATATCAATTTAGAGGTATTCAAAGAACTAGAATTACCAAAAATAAACTGGGGTCAGAGCCGTGTCTTGTTGGATATAGGAATCATGGATATGTGCCTTTGTGCACTTGTGCATGTTCCTAAGACTCAAATTGAAGTATGGGTGATGCAAGAATATGGAGCTGGGAAATCATGGTGTCTAAATTATATCATTACCCATGATACCATAGTAAATCATCCTAGTTTTAGAGGTATGGATGCCTACTCTTACCCTATGAAGATGGCGTGTACTTTTAAAAATGGTGAAATTTTATTCTGGGTACCCGGGCAGAGTCTTTTATATGATTCCAAGTATCAAATAGTTCGAGATTTAAGTGCCGGTAGCTGTTATTTGTTAACTCGAGGGCTGAGTTTTTATTTGGAAACCTTAGTTTCCCTAGGCTCTGATACTTATGTTGTGGATCGGAGCAAATCAGTGAGCATCACCCCGAAGAAGCGTAATAAGCAACATGGCATATATCAATAAAATAAAACTAAACTTAAGGCACAACATGACAACAGAAAGAGTAAATTAAGTTAATTTGCTGAGGGAAGATTGCCCTAGTTTTCTCACTGGTAATTATGTATGTATGTGTTCATTTATTATTGTGTTCACTAGTAGTAGAAAATATATTCCAATAAATGCACGTATTGTGAAAGTTGGCGTCCCCCTTTCTTCCTTCCCATGGCAAGTTGTTGAGATTATTAGTCTTAATCCCACATTGTCTGGGCAACCTTAGGGTCTCTCCACTCATTTCCAATTGGTTTTGAGTTGGATGCCTGTATTCTAAAATGGTATCAGAGCAGACTATTTGCGACGAGTCATTTGACCGCACCTTTACTCCGCGTCACCCGATTTAATTGTTTCCACGTGTTAGACCCGACGAGGCTACACGTGAGGGGGCGTGTTGAGATTATTAATCTTATTGCGGTTAATAATCCCTTATCTTATTGTCAATTGGTTTTGAGATGCCCGTATTCTAACACAAGTCTTTGTGAAATAAATCTGATGAGAATAAAAAAGAAGGTGGAGACTGGAGAGGAAAGATCTCCAGAAATTCTTATCTCATTCCATTCCAGCGGCTCGACCAGTAATCAATGACGAAAACTCAAAAATCTATGGTTTCCTTAGAGAACACCATTTATCCCAAGCGGGAAAGGTTAGTGCCCTCGTATCAGTATTCATGAATAGCACACCATTTAACCTTTTTTTTTAATGCCTCAGAATTTTTAGACTGTGGATTTTAACAACACCTGGATCTTAAATACAGGCACGCACATTTTACACACGCACCGCACGGCTATTTTTCTACTCTAGCTAATTTGAGTTTATGGGTATACATAAAATTTAATGCAGTAGTTCCATCTAACATCTCGGTTACCTCTATGTGAGTTTAGAGATTTTGAGATACTTTCTGAATGCTTTTTAAGGAATTAGGGTGATTCATTGAGACAGTAAAACATATATGAATTTCAACTTACACACATGAGACAAATAATATATTGTATTTATTTGAATCTCTAGAAAACGTTTTGGGTTTTGGAAGACAACAATTTTTTTTCTTCATTTTTTATGAATTTAATTTTAGCTTATTTGAGTAGAGCAAATTATCCTTTTTTTATAAAGGATTTTCTCTTAATGGAGAAGAAGAAGTTTTCAAATAGTGGATGCAGAATCAAAACACCATCCCTCCAATTACATCAATTACTTCTAGGATCAACAATTATGTATTTTTGTTATATTACAATTCTTATGTTCATATAATATTTTACTTTTGTACTTTTATGTTGTATCCATATGATGTACTTGAATTAGCCTGTTCATGGCTTCCAATTAATATAATCTAAAGAGGTATGCTTTTTTTTTCCTTCAAATTTTTTTATATTTAAGCAAAAATGATGGATAAAACAAAATCTTACAAAGTTAAAAATTACATACTAGGCAAGCGAGCGACAAGATGTGCCGCTAGCCCTTTTTGAATAGCAAAGTCTTCCAATTTTATATTTTTTTTTTAAATGAGAAATAACAAAGTCTCTAAAAACCATAAATCATTGTTTTCAAATTCCAAATCCAATAGCAGAGAATCACGAAGTTTTGACACTTATTAATTGAAAATCTGGATCAAATTTAGTTTTTACACGTCCATTGTGGACGCTCTAATTGATAGAAATCTTGGTGAAGTCCACATGTGCAACTTCCACGTGCGGAAAAAAGTTGGAAAAATGTTCACTGTGTAACAAAGGTGATGATCATGAAGCCATTGATTGTCCTTGGTTATACTCCAGAAGCAAAAACTCAACTTGTAATGGAACTCGAAAACTTTTTTGAGTAAAAGTTGTCTTTTTGTCGCATGTGGCAAGTCACACATGTGGATTTAACCGAGATGTCTAACAATGGGGCATTTTCCCAACTTTTTTTTAACGTTGGGGCAGATCCCCAAGATTGCAGTCCATATTAGGGCATTTCCTAATTTTCCCATTATATTTTATCATGATAATAAAATCTCATTGGTTTTTATTTATTTTGAACTTAATAATCCTTAGAATCAAACCTCCTTTTTTTTTTTACAATTCAGCTATGCTGAATATGCAAAAATAAAAATATCTGTTATGGAGTCCCAACTTAGGAGTTTCGCACCAATAAAGTCTTCGAGAAATGGCGTATTTAAGTTGCAAAATTATATTTTCACCTCTAAAATAATTATACTCCATCTCGCAGTTCAAATGGAAAAATCAATGAGATAATACAATCATACATAACAAAATACGTGAAACGAATTATTCACTCGTAATAGCGGTACCTGAACAGAATCCTCTCCGTCAAGAAAAGCTTCAACCCAAGGAGTGGTGAATAGAGAGTTTAGCTCCTTTAACACTTATGTAAAATGCAGGTCGCCCAACCCCTATTAATCGCCGGGAGCGATTGTCGGTCAATTAATCATTTCCGGTCAAAGTTTCGGATCCAACATCTTTACCGATAAAAAATACATAATGGGTTAGATACGGAACAAAAGTGATACGCTTACCGCGCCTAAATCCCGCAATGCATCCCGATTGAAATCCAACCGCTTTTTGTAGCGTTCTAAACATTGGGATAACATCCGTGTGATGTGGGTCCCTAACTTCTCTCTCTTGAGGGATTAATCGTCGGGAGAGATTATCGGTCAATTAACGAAAATGATTTGTATCTCGGGAGAAAATCACGGGAGAATCATCGTGTGAGAGAGAGGGAATGGGACCCACTTTACCCATTCGCTATCCTTACGGGATTTTCCCCGGTGAAATGGGCGGGAAAGTAGCATCACTCGTCAATTAATCATTTGCGGTCAGAGAAAGGAGAGGGAAAGCGACATGGCACTCATCCGCAACAGCTTCGACCACCCCGACTCCCGATGCCTTCTACCGCCTATTCTCAAGTAGGGGTTGGTAGAATCCCCTGAGGATGAGACCCCCCAAATTGGTGTACCATCCATTGCACCCTTGGATTTGGAGGGGGTTGGATTTTTTACAGAAATTCTTGGTGAACCGAGCAAAAAAACTACATAAAAACAACACTCTCACATCCAAACCTTTTGACTGGGTCCCATGGCATTCATCCGGGACCCACTACTCCCTGATGGGTTCATCGCAGCCCTTCGTAGGGTATATTGTTTTGGTGGAGTTCAAAATATCGGTTCGCTAAGAAATATTGGGTTTTTAAATCCAAATGAGATCCACAAAACAACATCTAATGGTCACAATTCACTGGCCCACTTGGTACACCATTAGACTTTTCGCTTTTTTTCTTTTCGGATCAGAACAGATTAATCTAGGCCTATATGGTGCTACCAAACTGAGGAGAGTGGAAGGGGTTTGAGGATTCCCAAAAATTAAGTGCGAACAAGCATGGAAGAAAAAGCATGACAGAAACTGGGTGAAAAGCACTGAAGAGGGGGAAAGGAAAGGAAATGTCTTTTCTGGAATCTGACATTTTCGGTTCGCACATCCAGATGGGCGTAATAAATGAACACATGTTAGGAATGGGTCATATCATATACAGACTGTAAAACATAGAGTAGAGGATATCTACTAACCTCTAGACTCTAGAGTGGACAGACACCAAAGTTATGCTACGTTCACGCCCATTTTGACCGGGGAAAATCCCGTGAGGGCCGAGGGGTAGAGGATACTCAGATTAAGGACTCTCAACATTTGAATTGGGATATATCTAGACAACCACAACCACAACCACGAAGGGTTACATTATGGGGGAAGAAAGTGCGGGCAATGGACTAGCCGACCTAATTGTTATTCTATGATCTGATATAGTCAAACGATCGCAACACAAATATCGACACCACCTTTTTGTGGTGCCACCAAGAATTTTCATTCTTTTATTAGCTAGTATTTAATCGGAATGGACCATCATTAATTTACTTGACTATCACCTTGTTGGGTTTCTTAAATTGCTATTAATTGTTGATCTTCTTCCAAACTAGCGAAATTTGATCCAAACACTAGCATAAGATTCTGAAATTGGGATCAAAAATTTGGAACGGATACCAAAAAGTGGAATTAGAGAATGTCGGTATAAGGTTCTGAACATATATAAAAGTCCCTAATCAGCTGGATAAAAAAGAAATTACTATTTCTGTCTGCCTCCCGCCATGGACCATGCAAACGGTCGACTTGTTTTTAGGGAAACTGAAGTGATATTTGGTCGGCCTTCAACAAGATAAAAAATTTGATCTTCTCTCCATCACGAATATATCCAGTGGAGCTAACCCTGGAAAATTTTAATGCAATAATATTAGGGTTTTATTTTCTCCTTAACTTTTATGGAGCATGTTTTTGACCTTTTTCTGGTTTATCCCTGACAATTTGAGAATGACTTACATAAGCAGAAAAGTTAACTTTCTATGAAGAAAAATGTTTTTGCTTCCAACTTCTACTTGAGGAGAAGCATAAGTCAAGTAGATTTGTATTCGAACACGCTATAGGTAATTCTTTGTGCAAAAAACAAATATTGCAGGTGCATTCAAAATCAGTCACACTCACACTAAATAGCCAGTTTAGATATTAATCATAAGTAGCTTTTCGACTTATTTTGGCTATCAAATTTGAAAACGACTTATAGAAGTCGAAAAATTAACTTTTTGTGAAGAAAAAAATAGTTTTGCTTCTGACCTATGACTTCGACTTCCGTAAAAGCACATTTGTATCCAAATGCGCTATAAAAACATCAAAAATTCCTAATGAACCGCACGAAAAACTAAGCCAAAATTGGGCTTCTCACAAACTTTCCTATGACCCCACCCTCATGCTAATTCTCTGCCACGCGGGACCCGCCCCCATGTGAGGGGGCGGTTTTTGCATCGTTCATTTACACGATACGATAGAACGACTGTAAAAACATTGAACACAAAATATTGAAGGCTGTGTGATAGGGATGGTGGGGGTCCCACTTTCGTCCCTTTCTATCCCAATGCAGAGAATACATGGCTGGAACGGTTTGATTCCCTCACGATGCAATATTAAAGACTATTTTTGGTCAACCTTGAATCAGTCATACTAACACGAAAAGAAGACCCTAGTCACGCTTTTCTGAGTAATGCTACGTTGACCGCAGCTATGTTGACGCCCATTTACACTGGGAGAAATCCCGCGAGGGGAAATGAACGGTCAGATAGGGATCCCTGGGGGAGATTTGCAGGGGGTGAGGTTTAAGGTGGGATCTACCATTTTTTCATCTCTCACACGGTTTTTCCTGCGGTGATATTCACGGTCAACCTAGCATTGTTGATGAATTAACTTAGGGTGGGTATGGGTATTTTAGGAGGCTACCGTGAAAGCTCTTAAGAAGGGAATCCACCGGTTTATGAATCAACAAAGTAGGACCCACTGTTTTACCAAGTAGGCCCGCACAAATCCACATTTTTTAGGTTGGTCAAAAGGACGGTCTATCCAGAACCAGAACCACCAAGTTTTTTCCGAAAATGCTTCCCCTCCCCCACTCGTGGGTCCTAGATAAGATGTGTTTATTGACTCTATCCCTTTGGTGGATCTAGAATATACTATTCCCGATGCAAAAGGAAAATGTTTTCAATGTTGTTTCGGGAATGATTTTTAAACACCGAGAGAAAACCACGCAGGGTCAACACTGCCTCGTATAAGGCTAAGTCCTATGGGATAGATTGGACTGCTAGATTGGTCAAAAAATGTTACAAATCATGAAAAAAGTGGTGGAAAAAAGTTAACACTCAATCTGGCTACTTCTCTCTCCTAGCATTTGCTCGCAGTCGCACTATCGGCGAGATTGAAACGCCGAATGGTTCGGCGCTCAAAAAGTAACACAAACGCCGAATGGTTCGGCGCTATTTTTTTTTTCTATAGAAAAAGAAGAAGTGATAGAGAGAGAAAGAAAAAGAAGGAAATAAAGTTGTTGTGAACGTGGGGAAAGAGGAAGAAATAGAGAGAGAGAAGAAAAAGAGGTTTTTTTGATAAGTCAAAAATTATATTAATGAATAGTCAAATATAATAGAATTTAACAAGAAAGAGGGAAAAAAAACTCCCCACTTGCTAACTAATTAAAACGAAAATAAGTTACATTAGGGAATTCAACAGCAGTTAAGAACTCCGGTCTACCATTGTAGTGCATTCCCACTTCATTATCAAGGTAACAACCTTTCTTAGCCATCTTGTCCGCTGCAAAGTTAGCTTCCCTATAAGAGTGAACAAATCCTATAAGAGAAGAAAAAGAGGGAGAGAGGAGAGAGGAAGGGGAAGAGAGAGGAAATAATGGAGAGAGAAATATTAAATAAACAGTTTTTTTAGAAAATAAAACATGTAACGCTGTTTGGTTCGGCGTTGGACGCCGAATTGTTAGGCGTTTCGCGGCTAGATTGTCCATCCCATAGGGGTTAGGAGGTTGCCCAATCTGACGTGGATGGCCAATCTAGCAGCTAAATATCTAGCCCATAGGACTAAGCCTAAATCCAAATGCTTAAAGGAAATCTAGAGGGCCATTAGATCCCTGTTGTTGGTTTTTGGTTTTGTGTGTGTCTATGCACCACTGGTCTTATATTAACAACTCTGTTAGACGGGATAAATCTGGGCAACCCTTTTTGCAGTGAATCGATCATTTCTGTTCAAGAAAATTACTACTCCCTCCGTCCCAGTTTAGATGAAGGTGTAGGTGTTTTCACACAGATTAAGAAAAAGGGTTAATTGACACTTGGTACTTACATTTTGTCCAACATTAGGCTTTGGTCTAACTTTTGTCCAACTTAGGCTTTGGTACCTGGATTTGACGTTGACTTACGTGGACTAGGTTAAATCTAATTTTAATTAACTGACCCAAACGTAAATTAACCCTAAGAAAAAAGAAAGAGATTAAAAACGACGTTTAATTGGGGGCCATGACATTTTATTTGCACCCCAAAATTTTCAGGGGCGTATTCATCCTATTATGAAAATACTGTTTTACCCTTGACTATTTTTTTTTCCTCCAAATCACGACCCTAATTAACGACCCTTCAAAGACAACAACGACTTTAAGGGTTGTCATATACATAATAAAAACAATAACGACCTTTCCAAAGGGTCGTCAGGGTATTGATCTTTATGTGACGACTCCAAACTGTCATACATTTCCGCCATTAATGACCGTTTAGAGTCGTCACTGAAACTGTCGGACCAAAACCCACCCCCTATAGTTCTCTGGTGGACCCCAGGGGCTTGTGTGATGTCTTTTAATTCCTAGATCCTAGTGTAAATTTGGAATCTAGTGAATTGTTTAAGAATATTATTTTGGGAAATTGAACTTCTACAATATTTTATATTTGTATATGATTCCAATGCAGGGACAAATTAGGAAATTACAGGGAAAAATAGGAAAACCTTCAAGTAATATGACTTACAAAAAATATAAAACCTTCATCTATAATAGGACGGAGGGATCCTGGTCTTTTTTGGTTTTTGGAACGAGGCTTTTAGATTTACTAAAAGGGAGAATGATCCTTAATTTAACAATTTAACAATTGAATTGTCGTTGAAGAACACGCTTTAATGCTTGATTACTAGATTAGTGATTACCATGCTTTACAAAATCTAACAGCTTACACTAGAGAGATGAGAGTCTATGATGTCTTTTCAAAAACGATCAACGGCTAATATAAGAGAATATCATCATGACACTATCATGTGAAATTTTAAGGGTGTGTCAGTAAAAAAATAATATTATACAAATATCAAATCCAAGAAGAATTATGTTGCAATCAGGAAAGTTTGTTTCTGTGGGTTTTCTCTAAACCTTGTAACAAGACTACTACTTTTTAAAATTTTGGATCACATGGCATTTGCTTGGGTGTTTGATAGGTGTAGAATACACCTAATTTACTATCTAAGAGTTTATGCTTTCTTTGCTATTTTTCTAGTAAATTATGTATTTTACGCGTGTTATTGAGTTATTAGGTACTCTGGAGTCGCACGGACGAAAAGAAGGAGAAAGCACCAAAATTGGGCAAAAAGGGAAAAATTGTCATTTCATAGGGCGAGCACTATCTGGAGCCCGGTAATGGTTAAGGGGAAACTCTTCTTGGAGGTGTACTAAACGCAAACCAGCTATTGTTAAGGGGGTATCATTTGGAGTACCCCTTATCATTTAGAAGAG
The DNA here is from genome assembly GCA_023529315.1 of Papaver bracteatum. Taxonomy (NCBI): domain Eukaryota; kingdom Viridiplantae; phylum Streptophyta; class Magnoliopsida; order Ranunculales; family Papaveraceae; genus Papaver; species Papaver bracteatum. Next base: position 1,248,412 of record JAJJWX010002758.1, on the reverse strand, counting down.
GCTGTGAATATCACTGGGTGGCTGCAAATGGGGCGCAAATAGCTACACAATTATTCACAACCCTAAATAGAGAAGAGAGTTTTCTCTTTCTCAATCATTCTCACTCTCATTCTGTTCCATCTGAAATAAAAGAGGAAAAGCGACAGCAGCCATGGAGATCGAATTCAAGCAATGGAGGTCGCTTGGTTTCTGTAAATCCGAGTTCGATTGGGTAAGAGTTAAATTGAGAAGACGATGGATATACAGATTCAAGATAGATCTGCTGTGTGAATGGGGTCTGAATTTGATTCATAAGGTGGACTAGAGATTGAAGAACATGGAGATGCATTCGTCGAATGAAGAAACTCACAGAGCTATCTGTGATTGAAGGAGGAACTTAGGGGGAGAAATTGAAGACGGTAGTGTTCAAGAAAGGAAGAGATCGAGATATTATGGCGGTGAAGATGTTGATCGAATGGTCTAGGTCACTGAAATTGATGAATTAAGGGAAGGTTTTCGCTGTGGTTGATGGGTTTTCGTCGCTGCTGATTAAAGGATTGTGGTCTGAAGGATTCAAGCATAATTTGTTGTGAAGAACAGATGGATATGGGGTCTGTGCTGGTGTTGCGGTAAAAGCAAGAACTGAGTTGAATGTTGTTGCCGTTAAAACCAGCAGGAGAATGAAGCTTGAACCAAATTAGATGTATGTCTTAGGATTTTCGCAGGAAGAAGAAAAGAGTGGCCTAAAATAACGGCCGGAAATGCCCTGTAATTAGCCAAAACTCGGCCAAATCATCCCTCCGGAGAGTCAACTCGGTACCGGCGACGACCGTTTCAGACCGATCCAGAACGAGTCCGATGAGCCAATCTGACAAGCAAATCAGCCAACTCAGAAGCTGACTTTCCCTTCCTTGACCCGCTGACTAACAGTTGACTAACGTTTGACTTGTTTGACCGTTAGTTCTAACGGTGGACTGACGGAATATTCCCTTACCGGGGGAGAATTTTCAGGTGGCCGGCGGCGACAAATTCAGACCAAAAACACAGTTTTCCGGTGACCAAAAATGCAGAATTTTGGGTGGACTTCTCTCATGTGTGTGAAGACTTAGAAGTGGGAATTGGATGAAAACTTGGAAGTATTGGAGAATTGGACTAGAAATTGGACTATGGCTCAAATTGGGAAAGTGGTGTTCTTTTGGAATGAAGATTCTTTTCCTACAAAGATATGGAGAGTATTGAAGCTTATAAATAGAGGAGTTCTCTACAAATTTATACACACATCTACTTTGGAGAAGGAGTTAAAGTGCACAAGGATTGGAGGAAGGAGCAACCATCATCTTTTCAATAAGTTTTTCTTTCTTCCTTTATTATTATTATTATTATTATTGTGTGAACTCCAAAGTATGAGTAGATAATTTTCTTATTGATTGAGGATGAATTCCTAGTTCTTAACATATGGTTTGAGTTTTGTTTCAATTCTACTTTGAAGTTTTTCATATGATTATCGATTGTTTTTACTAATATTAATGTTTATGATTGATTGATAGGTTGTTTGGAGTGCACGCTAAATTAATTTGTTAATTTAATCTAAAGCTAGTGAAAGTTAGGGAATACGTAATAGTTTCTTGACTCTTTACATAAGTAGAAAACACAAGACCTTGCGGAGGTATTCCGTGGAGAAATTGTGTGTGAAAACAACGCTAGAAAGTGGACCAAGCGAACCGAGTCTAACTACTAGTACTAAACCTTAGTTCACAAATCTTAATGCGTTCGGGGAAATTACATATTGTAAGCGAACCTCAAGGTGGTTCTTTTGAATAGAATCTGATAACTAAGCGGACTTGTTACTCGGTGAAATAAGGAATTTTGGGGTTATCTAAGCGAGCCTGCTATCCTACGGTTGGTGATAATCTATGACTAATAAAAAGTGGAAAAGAACATAACTTTAATCATTGTTTTGCAGCGAAGAAGGATTCCTTGATCTATTCTCTCTTATGGAATTCAACTTACACTTTTAATTACTTTGTTTATTTCTTTTGCATTATAAGTTTTACAACCAATACCCCCCTTTTGTGACAATTTTATAACTATAATCTCTTGCTCCTCATGGGATCGACCTTGACTACCCTATATTACTCTTAAATTAGGTAGTAAAGTATTAATTAATTTGTTTTGGTTATGACACGCATACAGTGTTGGCACTCCGGCCCCAAGGTTAGACAACATTGAGTATATTCGATTGAGATTCAAGACGAGCTTATAGACTGGTAAATCAACTGTTCTGCACGGATTTGGTCAGAGGTAGAAAGTCTTGCCGTTGAGAGAAGCATCCATTTGATACAAGGATAATGTGGGTATTCTTTTTGCATTTGCTTTTCTTCCAATTAGTGTCTAAATAAAGTGCAATAAATTGTAGGTGATGGATTAGAAAGGTTTTGCATACCCTACCCCCTGGTTTAACAGAGTTCATTTATTTCCCTTCCACCCATAATGCCAGAGACGTAAAGGCTACCCACACTATGTTCTCCGCCCGGACCTATCTCACACATAAACCAGATCTAAAACCCTACAAGATTCCAGCATATACTTTATCTGGATTTATAGGTTGCCTGGTTTGTTAACATCAGAGTTCTCATTTTAGGTGTTGATATAATCTTCCAGTTCAATTTGATTTATATTTATATTTTAGATTAGTTTTTTCTAATCGGGCGCCCCGCGGTTTCTGTACTCCTGTAATCTTAATTCTAACCTTGTTTTTGGTTTTTCACTAAAATAAATAATTGTTTTTGGTTTAGTTTGATGGGGAGAAAAAGCGGCAGAGGAGGTGTCGAAGAAACAAAAGTTGAAAGCTCCCAAAAGAAGAAAACAAGAAAGAGAGAAGTTGTTAAGCGGAGGAAAAAAGAAAAATTCGATGGAAGAGCACCACGTAAAGAACCAGAAACAGGTAATATTTTGTTAAAATGATAAAATGTCACATAGTGAAGAAAGATTATTCCACTCTTTTAATCCACTCAATATGATTTGTTCCTTAAGAAATTAGGGAGAGTACAGAAATCTGCCTATGGTTAAGCAAAGATTTACTAGGGGAAGCAAGTATGTAGAACCATAGACAGAAATATTCCTATGGTTAGGCCCACCTGTATTCAGAATTTTAGTTTCATCAACTGGCTAGTGGTATTGACTTAATAAATATTATGGTGGTATCAACTTAAGAAAACATTATGCACACTTGTAATATTTCATTTACAAAGGCGTGCAAAAATTATATTCCACCATCAAGTGTAAAACCCAAATGAAATTTTGTTCTATAAAAATTCTTGACAAACAGTGGTTGAACTACACAGACTCCACAAATTGGATGAGCCCCAACCTTTCCAAAAATTCCCCTGCCAGTGTGAATTTACTCTACATGAAAAAAGTAACAGTGACATAGTTTACTCTGAGAATTATTTATGGATTTTGGACTTATTTGATCCCTTTTCTTGTCTAATCCCCAACTTTTTTCCCCCATGATGTGGTGTCCATATAAACTCTTGATCTTCCAATGGTGAATCCTTGGGGAAGCAATGGACCACAACGTTTGCAACACATCATGGGGGATAACAATGAATCCTTGGGGAAGCATTTTCAGAACTTAGCATTTTCCTTGCTGTTGTTGATATTTAATTTTTTATATGTAAACATTGGAAGAGAATCATGATATGAAAACGAGCAGACAGTGGGCATTTAGTGAAGGCTTGGGTCTCTTGCACGATCTGTTTGCTGGAACGGAGGAGAAGAGGTTGGTTCTGAAAGATAAACAGCGGGATTTATTAAAAACTACTACATTTTGGAATTTAATACAAGTGTTCATCGACAACCAAATAACTAAAGATGAGTTGGAAAAGCCACTCTTGAAATTCTGAAAAGGTTGACTGACTCGTACAACAACTCAGAAGATGGGCAAGGAGGATTCCTAGTATGTGAAGGAGAAATATATAAATCAACTCCTGAAGAAATGGCTCTTATTTTTAGAATGCAAATATTAGGGAATGGTAAACAGGACTTGATGGAGACACGTACAGTGTGCCCAAGAAATCATGACCTGTGCAAGAAGTATTTTGGTGGAGATAAAGCCCGAGAAATATCTAACGTTCAAGTTAAAGAAGTGATTCTAAGGGCAATGGAAAATGAAGTGGAAGAACTAGTTAGGCTTTTGGTGCTTTACTTGTGTTGTACAGTTTTCTTTACGAAAATTGTAGGATCTAAGATGCCTTGCCGCTACTTAGTCTTGGTAGAAAGCGTATACGTTATAAATAACATCAGCTGGCCTCATCTTATTCACGCAATCATGATGGATGAAATTAAGAAATCAAATGGTGATTATACCAATATAAGTGGATGCACTTTTTATCTTTTGGTGAGATAAAGATTCTCTTGTTCATTAAAATTATTTGAAATTCAGTATTAACATTTGTACGCTTGCTTGTTTTTCAGTATTGCTATGCCGAGCGAAGTAATAAATTAATTCAAACAAGAGATAGCCACAAAACAAGCTTCCCAAGATTTTCCAGATGGAGTACAAAGACAATATCAATTACTATCCAAACTTTTAATAGTTCTTCCTTCAGATATATCAAGGTAAATTTAGGTTTCATTTGTTTTTAGGCTTTTTTTCAATAAAGATGGGGACTATTATTTCTCCCTCACCCGATATATATATCTTACTGTAGTCCTATTTACCGCTATATTATTATTTCTTGTAGCCAAATTTTGGTTCTCAAGTCGAAAATGAATTGGAAAAGACCCTTGTAACTAAAGTCTACGTGGTGTCCCAAGTGGAAAACTTGAATAAGAGAATCAGAGAACTTCAAGCAGAAGTAAGTCATCAAAGAAAAAAACAACAGGTAATCAAAGTTAAGCTTTGTGAAATCCAGAAGTGGTTAACTGAAGATCCAGAAAAGATAGAAGTTGTCAGGAAGATTTTAGAAGATCTATTGAAGCAGGACAAAGAACAGCCACTAAGAAAACAAGAACAAAATGATAGTGATCCTGAAAGTGAACAGGAAACTACCAGTACATCTGGATCAAACAGTGCATATTATCCTACCTTAGGACAACCAACACAGCGAAATAATGAAACACATCAGCAGCAGGAGGATACACAAGATGACACACACCTGCAGAAGGAAAATAACCCGAAAGAGAAACAAAACAGTGAGTCTAATTGCACAAAGGATGTTCACTTTAGAAAAACAACACAACTAAGTAACGAAAAAAACCTGTTGCAGGAGAATAAACAAAAACAGGAAGAAGAGGAAAAAAAAAGCCAAGATCTGTTTGCCAAAGAGTTGGGTAGAGCAAAGGAAACGGAAGAGAAGGAACTCAAGAATCGTGAAATGTAGGAAAGGCGAACAAAGGAAGAAGAACGAGAAAGGGTGGATTTATTAGCCAAAGAGTTGTCTATAGAAAATGAGAAGGAACAGAACATTGTGAGATGAAGGAAAGACGAAAAAGGGAAGAGGAACGAGAAAAGCAGGATCTGTTAGCCAAAGAGTTGGCTAGAGAAAATGAAAAGGAAGAGAATGAACAAAAAGATCGTGAAATGATGGAAAAACGAGAAAAAAAAAGAGGAACGAGAAAAGCAGGATCAGTTATCCAAAGAGTTAGCTAGAAAAAAGGAAAAGGAAGTGAAGGAACAAAAAGATCGTGAAATGATGGAAAAACTAAAAAAAGGAAGAGGAACGAGTAAAGCAGGAGTTGTTAGCCAAAGAGTTGGCTAGAAAAAAAGGAAAGGAAGAGAAGGAACAAAAAAAATCATGAAATGCAGGAAAATCGAAAAAGAGAAGAGGAGGAACGAGAAAAACAGAAAAAGGAAGTTGAGGCCGAAAAAGAACGAATTCGGGTGGAAGTTAGTTACCTAATCAATGAAAGGTTACTGGGGTGTAAAGTTTTCACCACATTACTTCATCTATTTCAAATCAACGTTCCACCATACGCTTCAAAACAAGAGGTCAGTCACTGCCAAAATACTATTAGATATATCGACCTACCGTTACCATAGTCCTATGTTTTGCTTTCAATGATTTTTTTAATATTTTACTCGAATGTGAAGTAATGATTTTTGCATGCAGCTACTAAGTATATCAAAAAAAGAATTGTTGAAGCTTCATCCGGATAAAATCATTCACCTTCCACTCTATGAACAAGTCATAGCAGAAGAGAAAACGAAGCTTATTACTATGTGGATGACCAAGCTTAAAAATGGTGAATGTGATGCTTTAAGGAACCGTAATGTTGGAAGTAGGGAAGCATGTGATAACTTTTGGAAATAAACAACAACAGGTCATCCAGCTAAATCAATGGATTCTCTGGAATTTGCTTCTAATGTTGTCATAGTCGATCTATAATTTATCTAGGTACATTCAGCATTTTTGATCAGAATTCTAGAATTATTTTACAATTATAATCCACTTGCTATACTAATAATGTAAAAGCCACTTGATATGTAACTGTCTTTATTAAGGCAAGGATTTCTAATTCCAATCAATTTGATTATAGAATCCATCTAATGTCTTAAGGTGTTGGTGTCCTACTTTTTTAAAAAAAAATATCCGTGTCCACTCACTGTGGTGTCCACTCACCGTGTCCATGTCAATGCAACCCAGGACAAGGGTAACCTAATGTTTTCGTAGTGCATGAAATATTTATCACTGCTCAATCAACAAAGGATCCATTTTTTCAGTTAAGAAGACACCTAAAGTTGTGACTCAGGTAAAAGATAGGATTGATACCTGGAGATGAAAGATTAAAATAAAAACTATACAAGCGATAGACTTACGCGTTTTATCCCACAGTTTATCCAGAGTGCAAATCCATCAGCCAATTTCAGCGTTTTCAGTGGGTTTCCTTTTCTCTCTCTTGTGGGATTTGCTGCGGGAGATTATGTCGGGTAAGTTGATGTTTTTGTCTTTAATTTTTTCCTAAAAACTACGGGTAAGTTGATATTTTTGTCTTTAATTTTTTCCTAGAAAAAGTAGTTGTTCTTATTATTATTTTTTTTTCTAAGAAAATGTATATTAGTAAACTAGCGGTGGTATTCACAGCTCACAACATCTGAACCCTACATTTCTCTAATGGTGTACCCTTTTTTCTAATGGTAGGTCATGGCTGAATTAGGACCACTACATGTGCAACACCTAGCATTTGAGTGGTTATTAGTGTGGTGAAGAGTGCTTGGAATAACATTTCCAGTAAACTAATGTTCTTTACAATCTTTCTTTAAGAAATACAGTATAAATAGATTAAAGTTGCACCTAAAATAAGAAAAAAACAAATATAAAAATCATATAATGTAATTACCAAAGGAGATTGAAATTGAACCACACAAGGAAAAATGTAACTGAGATAACCCAACACTATCCATATAAATTTGATTTTTGTTTGAAGGAGAGCAAAAACCTTGGGAAATCAAAACTTCTAAAATTCATTTTCTACATTCAAATCTTTAACCATAGAATAGAAATCAAACGGATAAATGCAAATAACTAAAAAAAAAAAAAAGAATCCAATAAAAACCAATGAATTAAACCGCGTAAAGCAATATACGCCAATGAATCAAACTTCGCAAAAACTAAATTTATTTTAACTTAGAACTATAAATGTATCCACTGCTTGGCATGCTTAAGTTATTATAGTTAGTCAATGTACGAGTGGTATAAAGGACACGTTCCAGCCGTTCCCATGGACACCAAAGTTTTCATTCGAAGGGAGAACAACCTAAACAACAAAAGAAGTTAAAATATGGATCAAATTTTAAGCATGTAAAACAATGACAAATTTTGATTTTTATACCGCGAACAACATAAGCTTCTCAACAAGAATAAGAAAACAAAAGAGATTTATATGTAAATAAAAGATAATGGTGTTCAAATGTTTTGGGTACCTGAGATTCTGGGTTGCTCGCAAAATAAACTCATCTTGAAGACAAATATTCTTGGTTTTACCACTTGATTGGTTTTCAGAATCCAATACTCTATAGAAGAAGTTCATACAAGGTTCTGAACTATCAAATGATCACGCCTTACGCTTCCCCAAAAAAGGGGTTTAAAGTCCTTCCTGTGATTACATGGCGTCCTCAACGAGCTCTGAATCTGGAAAAGAATGAGAGCTTTGGGGGGAATATGTAGTAGTCGCGAGGATCTTGACTCTTGTTTTTTCGAAATCATCATATAGGCCACAGATATCTGTGGTTTTATTGTCTTGGACTCTTGGTTGTCTTTGGAAAATCTTGACCTTGGGTTTGGGTTAAGTTGGAGAGGTTGAGTTAATATGTAGGTTGTCAGGGTGCAGGATATTCTAGGGAAAAGTATAAAGGTGGACCAAATGTTAGCTCCATGCCTACGGCTACAATCACTAACTATTATTATTTCTTGCACGGTCATTACTGGCCAGTTTAAATTATTAGGGAAAAGTCTAAAGGTGGACCAAAAATGGTGTACCAATGAAATCCAACCATTCAAATCAGTTTTGCAGACCCCACTCATATCTTTAAACCCTGCCCATTATAGATCTCAGCCGTCCAAGGGATTGGTACACCATTTTGGTCCTCCCTTAGACATGTCAGTATTCTAGTCTGAGAAAATAGAAATTTTGATTCTACACCTGTAGTTCACTAACTCTCCGTGCCGAGGGCTTTCCCTAGAGCCCCAAATGTATATTGCAAGATCTAATCTATTTTTTGTTGCCCCAAACCTTGTTAGTAAGTTCGCGATCCGTCCGTATCGGCCATATAGCCAGAACTCCGTGATAGGTGTAGAATACACTGTATTTACTATCTAGTAGTTTATGCTTTCTTTGCTAGTTTTCTAGTAAATTATGTATTTTACGTGTGTTTTTGAGTTATTAGGTACTCGGGAGTCATACGGAGGAAAAGAAGAAGAAGTCACTCAAATATGAGCAAAAAGGGTAAAATTGTCATTTCACGGGGCAAACACTATCTGGAGCACAGTCAAGGTTACGGGATAACTCAATTGGAGGAGCACTAAAGACAGTCCAGTTAACTGTTGAGGGGCAACCTAACTGGATAGCCCTTATCCAAATAAGACTGCTTGTTATAAGACATCCAAATGGGTGGTCTGTATCCATGGTCTATGCCAAAACCAGAACTCGGACCCAAACCCGGATCCGGATGTTATAATCACAACCCTAGAATCGATTCTCCATCATTGTTTTCTACTGAACCAAAAAGAACAGCAGCTGTGACTGCCGGAGATCGAGAAATCAAGAGAGAAAAGCATGGAATTGAGAGACGAAATCACATCGAGATAGAGGAGATGGATTCTGTAAGGTGGTCAAGAAAATGTGAGAGAAGAAACCTATAGCCGCTTCTGTTGTTGAGAAGTAATTTGCTGCAATCAATTTAGAGAGGTTAGGGTTTTCGATGGAAGTGGCGCTGTTGTTGGATGGGTTCGAGTTGGGAATACAGGACAAAGGAAGAATGGTTTCGTCTGTTATTGGTTTCAACAAGAGAGGAATCGAGCTCGTTATGATACACAGGTGATGAGAATTGTTGGCTGTTGTCGAATCAAGGTGGTTGTTAATGGTCTGGTAGATGGGTTTTAAACAGCAGATGCAGATGATGATTCTCGTCGTTTAGAATCAGATGTTGCTCAAGCCGCTGTTGCCGTAAATTCATATGTTGAAGAACAAGAAGCATCAGATGGGGTTCAAATCGAGAAGAGTAATTGAGAATCAGATATGGGTATTTTCTGGAATTAGAATTAGGGTTTAAGTCTGTGAATATTATGGGCTTTCGCTGTGTGATTTGACGGAGTTGGATGAATTCTGAAGTTAGGGTTTTAATGGCGAATGACAGAAATGGGTGGTTGCTGATGGGTTCGAATTTGTGTGCTATTTGAGCAGTTGATGATTGTGGTTAAGGTATGGGAATGAATGGCTTGGTGGAACTGGTGATATGTGATGTGCAGTGGATTAAAGCTATAGAGTGGGTAGTTTGGGAAGCTCAGATGAAGCTCTAGTGTAAGTGGATATGGTGCAGCTGGTGGAGATTCAAATGCAGTTGTGCACATGAGTTAGGTGGTGCTATGAATGAATTGTATGCAAGTGGAAACTGCAGTTGATTCAATGATGGAATGAGATTGCACAGGTGAAGTAGTGGTAGTATTAGAATAAAATGGAAACAATGGCAAGTGGTAGAGCTAACTGGTGTTGATCTGGGAATAAGATTGAATGGAATTGCAGGCATGAAGCTACAGGTACTGTGGAGTTGCAGTTGTGGTTAGATGGTTGGATGTTGCTGTTAATTTGGAGAATGAAGAAGTCCAGGGTTAGGTGGTACTATTGTAACTCAGTTCAAGAAGCAGAACTGGATTCTAAGTTCAACAGAGAAATGGGTTTTCAGAGGCAGAATGGGTTTTGAGATGCTGTAAATTTCCGGCCTATGAGGATGAATTTGAAGACTCGGATAAAATGGGTATGATGCACAGTGAGTGATGATGAATGTATAGGTTTACAGGTGGTTCGGTGGAGTTATGCAGCTCTTTGTTCTATGTTGGTGGTGCATAATTGAGGTTAAGGGTTTATAATGATGATCTTTGGATAGCTGGGGATGATGAATTAAAGTTGTGTGCAATTGGCGCTGGATAGTTGGTATTCTCGACACCAACTGAGATGGTAAAGGTGGTATATGGCAATGAATGGGTGAAGCTATGTTGGTAGACTGTGATTGAATGTTGAATGAAGTCTTTAGATGTTGCTGCAATGGGCCAGAATTTGAATTACAACTGACATGTGCAGAAGGAGATGATGTTGTTGAATTGGTGCAGCTGGTTATGGAGATGAATGGAAAGTTGGCACTGCAATGGACTGAAGTACAGGGAAGGTTGCAGTGAACAGCCATAATGGCTGGGTGGCATAGAAGGCACGTCCAAGATGACCGTGCATAGCACTTGGCAGGAGTAAGATAGCCAACCAAAACCAGTCAGCCGAGTTAGCTAGCTGATCAAGTTATGACTCTGTGACTGACTCGGAGCTTGACCCAGTTGACTAACTAAGACCGTTAGTTTGACCTAACTGTAACAGAATCTTGGATGGAATATACCTTGACCGGAGGAGAATTTTCAGGTGGCCGGCGGTGACGGATTCCGGCCTATTTCTGGCCAAAAACCCAGTTTTCCGGCGAGCAAAAGTTGCAAAATTTTGTGTAGATTTCTCTCATGGGATGTGAAGACTTGGGTTTGGAATTGAATGAAGAATTCGGCTTGGATTTGGAAAGAGGAGGTGGAAGATTTGAGAAAGGCTTGGATTTGTAAATTGAGCTACAAAAGGAAAGGGATTCTATTCCTTAGAAGATATGGAGAACATTGAAGCCTATAAATAGAGAAGAACTTCTACACTTCCACACATCTTTTGCACACTTTTACACACACAATACTTTTCTCTTTGTGTGAACTCTTTAATATGAGTAACTAATTTGATTGAGGATGAATTCCTAGTTCTTAACATGGTTTGAGTTTTGTTTCAATTCTACTTTGAAGTTTTCACATGATTATCGTTTGTTTTTACTAATAGGAATGTTTATACATTCATGATTGATTGATAGATTGTTTAGGTGCGCAACTAAATTGATTTGTTAATTTGATCTATAGCTAGTGAAAGTTAGGGGATAAGTAATCGTTTCTTGACTCTTTACATAAGTAGCAAACACGAGACCTTGCGGAGGGATTCCGTGGAGCAATTGTGTGTAAAAACAACGTTAGCAAGTGGACCTTGATCTAAGAGTTTAACTACTAATATCAACCTAATAAATTCATAAATCTTAATGCGTTTAACTAAATTACATCTTGAGTGATCTACTACTAGGTGGTTTGGTGAATAGAATCCGGTAGTCGAGAACTTCCGTATCCGGTGATATAAGGGATTTTGGGGTTAGCACTGATCTAGCTGCTATACCTACGGTTGGTGATAATTTGTGACTAATAAGAAGTGGAAAAGAACATAACTTTAATCATTGTTTTGCAGCGAAGAAGGATTCCTTGATCTAATCTCTCTTATTGATTTCCTTTTAATTGCTTTGTTTATTTTATTTACTTTCTCAAATTCTTAATCAATACCCCCCTTTGTGTGACAAATTTACAACTAGAATCTCGTGCTCCTCGTGGGATCGACCTTGACTACCCTATATTACTTGTTAATTAGGTAGGAAAGTATTAATTAATTTTTTGTGGTTACGACACGCATACAAATTTTGGCGCCGTTGCCGGGGAGCATCAGATGATTTTAGTTGTTTTCTTTTTACTTTTTGCTTTATTCTTGCTTTGTTGGATTCTTTATCGTAACTAACTTAGTTTTTGAATTGTTTTTCAGGTACCGGTTTTCCATGTATGGTGGACAAGAGCAAGCATATTTCAACAATCAATACGGTTTTCAACCTCAACATCATGGCAACTTCCAACCATCCTTAGGATACAATCAAAATCAATCTTTTGGCTATGATAAAAATCCTACGGAATCTTATGGATATTGTCATGCATATCAACAACCTTATGATGGGTATGTAAGTGGACAATTACAAGGATTGACGGATAATTATGCTTCTAATACATTGTTTTCTAGTAATGTGCAGACGGAGAGTTGGGAATATACTCCTCTTCATCGTGTTTTTCCTTCACTTTTTAAGGATATAAAATCTAGAAACTCTATACACGGTGGTAAGCGTGTTAATGTCCGTAAACTTGCACAAAAGTTATACAAATTGGAAGATGATGGAGACTCGGAAGATCTTGTCGCAGAAATTAGTAGGACCATTCATATGGAACTTAAACGACGTCGGGATAAAGGCTATGAAACCGATGAAGATTCTTATTATGGTGATTCCGATAATGAAGATGATTGTGTTGAAAAGGACCAACCTTTGGAAACTTTTGATGACGCTAGTGTAGTTTACTCGAGCCTTGATCTTAATAATGATCAATCACCTATTCAAAAGGTAGAGCTTGAGGAAGATGCATTTAGTGCTTGGAAAAAATTCCTTAGGGAAAATTATGAGTCCGCAGAAGTGTATGAAAGTTGCAACAATGAGGAAGTTATTCCAACTCCGGATCATAATAACGATCCATCACCTATTCAAAAGGAGGATATTGTGTGTGACTTGCCTATTGTTGTAAACGGTATAACACCCTCACAAGAAGATCTTACAATTTACACCGAAGAAGATTTTATGAGAGAAGAATGGCCCGATTCCGATGATGAAGATGTTGAAGAGGTGATGCTCGATAATGAAACCGAATCGATTGAATTTTTGGAAGACCCAATTGAACTTTCCGATGATTATGATGATGCCGAGACTTTAGTTAAGGTAGAAAATGATGAAGAATGGTTGCAAGGTTTGATAGAGTACCATGATATGCAAGAGGTAACTAATTCACTCGAATTTTTTAAGAATGAGGAGGATACCGTAATACAAGAAATTGTGCAAGGTTTGTCTAACCCTTTGCATATTGATTCTTCTCCTTTACCTCTTATTGGTTTGAATGTATGTGCTTCGAAAGTATTTTTGAATGACTTTGTTTCTCGATATCCGCCATTGGAAACACTTGATGCTAACACTATGCAGGTTTGCCAAGAGGAATACATAGAAATTCCAAAATTCTATGTTCTTTATACACTTCCGAGTGTGGACAAGAATAAGTGTGGGGGAAATTTCTATCGAGCAATAACTTTACTATTATTTTCTTTTGCTAATATTTTTATGAAGCTATTGTTTGCAAAACAGGTACTATGGGAGGATCCCCAAATTTTCTGATTATTAGTATATGGGGAGTGAATCTTACAAGAGCCATGTCGGGCCGTCGACTTTAAAACAAGCGCTAAGTGGGAGGCAACCCACCGGTTTTGTATCTCTTATCCTTTTGCTTTTGCTTTTTATTTTGTTTTTATTTTATTTTTTTTTCGTTTGTTTATTTTTCTTGTTCCATATCATATTAGGATTTCCCACCTTGACTTTGCTAGGAGGATTCAATTACATTGAGGACAATGTAAGGTTTAAGTGTGGGGGAGTGGCTAAGCATATATTTTTGCATAAAAAAAAATTGCATAAAACTTCAACTTTTAGAGATTTTAGAGTCACTAGCATACTTCTAGGTATGATTACATAGAGAATTCTGACCGGCATAATTGAACTTGGAAGTGTTAGGGAACTACGTTCGGATTTCTTGCTTGTTAGAGTGTTAAATAATGGATTTAATCATGCCGGTGATGCAAATTTGGTGCAGGGAGAAGTGCGTTATTAGAGTTGCAGATCAATCATTAGTGGAGACTACCTATTTTCATATCATGTGAGGCACCGACCAGAATTTTTTCCATATGACTAAAAAGCTTTCTTTTGAGTGTGTGTCATCGTACGTTGATTCCGGGTAGAATGGTGAGCTACCCAATTTCACACCAATTTCAGCACTATTTTGATCTCTTGAGTGCTAATCTTTGTCAATCATGAGGGTGACGTCTATAGATGAAAGCCTCCTTCTTGTAGTTCGATTTGCAGTTAGCAGCATTATCTCTCTCGACAACAACGGGTCCATAGAAACACCAACATCAACAACAAGGGAGCGACATCAAAATCTACAAGGAAAGTTGAAAAGGTTTGAGGTTTACAAGCAACAGAACAAGAAAAAGAGCAAATTTTTATATCCAAGTAAAGCAACATACAATGAGCATATTTTACATACATGTTGAAGACTTAAAATGCAAAGAGGTAATTCTATATCCAAGTATTAAGACTTATTTACAAGAGCGAAGAAAAGCAAAAGGTGAAAATTATTGAAGGTTATGATTTCGTGACGATACAAGTTTTGAAGAATCAACCGGTAAAGTACTTTTCCACGTCCATGGTTTATTTTATTTTTCACTTTTGATTTGTATTGTGTTTCTCTTGTCTAAAAAAATGAAAGAAAATTAAAATAAAAAAAAATGAAAAAGAAAAGAAAAGAAAAGGAAAATATATATATGAGAAAAGAGAAATATCTATTATTGTTTTGTTTTGAATAAGCCGTGGGGAAGGAAAATCTATAAGAAAGTTTCAAGCGACAAGGAGTTAAGGAAAAATGTTACAAATTGTTAAGGATCTATGAATCTAAAGAGTTTATCACCAATAGTTGAAGCCGAAGACCAAGAAGATGAAGACAAGGAGCGGAAGATGTTTCTATTGGATTCCATGAGAGTGGTGTTATCATAATTGGCAATCGGATGTGAAGGTAAGTAAGTAATCTCATCCTCGATATAAGTGGTTGATTTCCTTTCTTAGAGATCGTTAGAAAAATGGTTTTTTCAAAATGTTAAAAGATGTGGGTTTTTCAAAATTTCGGAAGTTATCCTTCCTACCATTCAACGTGTTGCAGGAATTCTCTCTTTATTCCTACCTGCACACATGTGAGACCCATAAAAAAGCCGTCTTTTTGAGTGCAATTATCATAAAATCCTATTTTGGTGAGGCAGAAGTCGAGGCGAAATGCTTATTGATCGTTTCTCAAACACGTGTTCTCTCATTATGGTGTGGTTATTTCTCACTCAACATTTAAGAATGAGAATATGTTCTTTAGTATTTCTAACTTCTTATTACTAGCATGCAGAAACTCTATGTCCTCATAGCTCTTAGGATGCTTGGGACGCTGGAACGCTTTGAAAGTTGTGAGTTTTGGTTTGATTTGCTCGAGGACTAGCAAAGTCTAAGTGTGGGGGAATTTGATAGGTGTAGAATACACCGTATTTACTATCTAGTAGTTTATGCTTTCTTTGCTATTTTTCTAGTAAATTATGTATTTTACGTGTGTTTTTGAGTTATTAGGTACTCGGGAGTCATACGGAGGAAAAGAAGAAGAAGTCACTCAAATATGAGCAAAAAGGGTAAAATTGTCATTTCACGGGGAAAACACTATCTGGAGCACAGTCAAGGTTACGGGACAACTTAATTGGAGGAGCACTAAAGACAGTCTAGTTAACTGTTGAGGGGCAACCTAACTGGATAGCCCTTATCCAAAGAAGACTGCTTGTTATAAGACATCCAAATGGGTGGTCTGTATCCATGGTCTATGCCAAAACCTAAACCCGGAACCAAACCCGGATGTTATAATCCCAACCCTAGAATCGATTCTCCATCATTGTTTGCTACTGAACCAAAAATAACAGCAGCTGTGACTGCCGGAGATCGAGAAATCAAGGAAGAAAAGCATGGAATAGAGAGACGAAATCACATCGATATAGAGGAGATGGATTCTGTGAGGTGGTCAAGAAAATGTGAGAGAAGAAACTTATAGCCGCTGCTGTTGTTGAGAAGCAATTTGCTGCAATCAATTTAGAGAGGTTAGGGTTTTCGATGGAAGTGGTGCTGTTGTTGGATGGGTTCGAATTGGGAATACATGACAAAGGAAGAATGGTTTCGTCTGTTATTGGTTTCAACAAGAGAGGAATCGAGCTCGTTATGATACAATTGATGAGAATTGTTGGTCTGTTGTCGAATCAAGGTGGTTGTTAATGGTCTGGTAGATGGGTTTTAAACAGCAGATGCAGATGATGATTCTCGTCGTTTAGAATCGGATGTTTCTCAAGCCGCTGTTGCCGTAAATTCAGATGTTGAAAAACAATAAGCATCAGATGGGGTTCAAATCGAGAAGAGTAATTGAGAATCAGATATGGGTATTTTCTGGAATTAGAATTAGATTTTAAGTCTGTGAAGATTATGGGCTTTTGCTGTGCGATTTGACGGAGTTGTATGAATTCTGAAGTTAGGGTTTTAATGGCGAATGACAGAAATAGGTGGTTGCTGATGGGTTCGAATTTGTGTGCTATTTGAGCAGTTGATGATTGTGGTTAAGGCATGGGAATAAATGGCTTGGTGGAACTGGTGATATGTGATTTGCAGTGGATTAAAGTCTGCAGAGTGGGTAGTTTGGGAAGCTCGGATGAAGCTCTAGTGTAAGTGGATATGGTGCGGTGGTGGAGATTCAAATGCAGTTGTGCACATGAGTCAGGTGGTGCTATGAATGAATTGTATGCAAGTGGAAACTGCAGTTGGTTCAATGATGGAATGAGATTGCACAGGTGAAGTAGTGGTGGTATTGGACTAAAATGGAAACAATGGCAAGTGGTAGAGCTAACTGGTGTTGATCTGGGAAGAAGATTGAATGGAATTGCAGGCATGAAGCTACAGGTACTGTGGAGTTGCAGTTGTGGTTAGATGGTTGGATGTTGCTGTTAATTTGGAGAATAAAGAAGTCCAGGGTTAGGTGGTACTATTGTAACTCAGTTCAAGAAGCAGAACTGGATTCTAAGTTCAACAGAGAAATGGGTTTTCAGAGGCAGAATGGGTTTTGAGATGCTGTAAATTTCCGGCCTATGAGGATGAATTTGAAGACTCGGATAAAATAGGTATGATGCACAGTGAGTGATGATGAATGTATAGGTTTACATGGTTCTGGTGGAGTTATGCAGCTGCTGTTCTATGTTGGTGGTGCAGAATTGAGGTTAAGGGTTTATAATGATGATGCTGGATAGCTGGGGATGATGAATTAAAACTGTGTGCAATTGGCGCTGGCTAGTTGGTATTCTCGACACCAACTGAGATGGTAAAGGTGGTATATGGCAATGAATGGGTGAACCTATGTTGGTAGACCTTGATTGAATGTTGAATGAAGTCTTTAGATGTTGCTGCAATGGGCCAGAATTTGAATTACAACTGATATGGGAAGAAGGAGATGATGTTGTTGAATTGGTGCAGCTGGTTATGGAGATGAATGGCAAGTTGGCACTGCAATGGACTGAAGTACAGGGAAGGTTGCAGTGAACAGCCATAATGGATGGGTGGCAGAGAAGGCACGGCCAAGATGACCGTGCATAGCACTTGGCAAGAGTAAGATAGCCAACCAAAACCAGTCAGCCGAGTTATCTAGCTGACTGGGTTATGACTCTGTGACTGACTCGGAGCTTGACCCAGTTGACTAACTAAGACCGTTAGTTTGACCTAACTGTAACAGAATCTTGGACGGAATATACCTTGACCGGAGGAGAATTTTCAGGTGGCCGGAGGTGACGGATTCCGGCCTATTTCTGGCCAAAAACCCAGTTTTTCGGCGAGCAAAAGTTGCAGAATTTTGTGTGGATTTCTCTCATGGGATGTGAAGACTTGGGTTTGGAATTAAATGAAGAATTCAGCTTGGATTTGGAAAGAGGAGGTGGAAGATTTGAGAAAGGCTTGGATTTGGAAATTGAGCTACAAAAGGAAAGGGATTCTATTCCTTAGAAGATATGGAGAACATTGAAGCCTATAAATAGAGAAGAACTTCTACACTTCCACACATCTTTTGCATATCTTTTGCACACTTTTACACACACAATACTTTTCTCTTTGTGTGAACTCTTTAATATGAGTAACTAATTTGATTGAGGATGAATTCCTAGTTCTTAACATGGTTTGAGTTTTGTTTCAATTCTACTTTGAAGTTTTCACATGATTATCGTTTGTTTTTACTAATAGGAATGTTTATACATTCATGATTGATTGATAGATTGTTTAGGTGCGCAACTAAATTGATTTTTTAATTTGATCTATAGCTAGTGAAAGTTAGGGGATAAGTAATCGTTTCTTGACTCTTTACATAAGTAGCAAACACGAGACCTTGCGGAGGGATTCCGTGGAGCAATTGTGTGTAAAAACAACGTTAGCAAGTGGACCTTGATCTAAGAGTTTAACTACTAATATCAACCTAATAAATTCATAAATCTTAATGCGTTTAACTAAATTACATCTTGAGTGATCTACTACTAGGTGGTTTGGTGAATAGAATCCGGTAGTCGAGAACTTCCGTATCCGGTGATATAAGGGATTTTGGGGTTAGCACTGATCTAGTTGCTATACCTACGGTTGGTGATAATTTGTGACTAATAAGAAGTGGAAAAGAACATAACTTTAATCATTGTTTTGCAGCGAAGAAGGATTCCTTGATCTAATCTCTCTTATTGATTTCCTTTTAATTGCTTTGTTTATTTTATTTACTTTCTCAAATTCTTAATCAATACCCCCCTTTGTGTGACAAATTTACAACTAGAATCTCGTGCTCCTCGTGGGATCGACCTTGACTACCCTATATTACTTGTTAATTAGGTAGTAAAGTATTAATTAATTTGTTGTGGTTACGACACGCATACACTCCGACCCAAATTCGCGAATTTCCTATAATACTTTGCCCATTTAAAAATTATTTAACCTATTTTATTGATGAAATGACCTTTAAAAAAGAAGGAGGGTCATATGAATAAAAATTTTAAATGATGTTAAAATTAGACATAAACTCTATTCATTATTGAGGGTATAATTGTTAAATCAACTTCAATATATCATATCTCACAAACCATACGTAGGAATTTGACAAATTTTATATATTTAGAAAGGTTTTTGAAAGACCAATCCAACGAGCATAAATTTTAAAAGTCACTATACACAAAATTATATATGGTGAAAATTGTATTTTGCACCACATTTCACGTGATCAATTGTTTGTGCACTATATTTTAATGTACAAAAGATATAACACAAGTGTGACAAAGGAGATAAAATTGATGATGACGTGCCCTCACCAGATTATTGTACGACAGTTGGGAGTACGAGATCTGGTTACACAGCGAAACCAATGCATCATTTCTCCTTAAAAAAATTATATCCACGAAGTATTAGGTTTACGATTACATAATCACTATGATAAATATTATATCCACAACCAACGAGGGGTGTAATTAGTTTATTTTGAAACATCCACTCACTTTAAGTAGTTTATGTCACTCTAAATGTATACTATATACGATATTCCAATCAAGACAAGAAGTGTCTTTTACAGAATGATGAGGTGAGCCCTCACCAGATAATTGTGCGACCGTTGAGAGATTAGGGTGCAGTTACAAAGAGAAACCAATGGAATAAACATTGTAAGAAATATGGTTCCTTCCCCCACTGCTTTCCCCCGCCTATGTGCCAAGCATCTGTTGGTTAAATCCAATAATAATGGGACCCCCTGCTAATCTCAATCCAGGGATTAAGGGCTAATAACGATGACATGTAATGGGGGAAAGGAGTGGGGGAAGTGTAATATACGGACACAAGCGAAGAATAATTTTCTCATATTTATTAACAGCATACGTACGTGTATAATTCGTTTTAGAGATATGTATTCGGCGTACGAAATTCGGCATATATTAACCTGTTAAAAAAGTATTTTTAATATAATATTTCCTAAAATACTACAGTTTAATACTTGAGATGAACTATACATATGATATGTGCATCACAATCAGCAAATAACATGAACGTTGATGGTATTGGAATCAAATTAGTGTATGTAAAATTTTAAAAGTCAAATATATACTTAAATAATGATTATTTAGTGATTCGATAATTGGTAAATACGCGTATAATTCGTTTTAAGCTGGAAATTCGCGAATCTAAGTCGAAGTTCCAGTTATACGATCGATACGTACGGATTCGCTCGATACGAACGGATTCGCTAATTATACGAGTATTATTCGCGAACTTACTAACTAGGAGACCGCCCCCTAAAACTCCCCCAAAACCGCCTAGACTCTGGTGGTGGGCCCAACTCCCCTTTAATGGGACCCCTTGTTAATTCCCTGACCGTAGGTCCCACCATATCCTCTCACATGACGTGTTTGGGGGAGTTTTGGGGATGGTTTGTTAAGAATCATTGAGAAGTATTTTTGTCTCGCGTATTTGGCGAGAAATATATTTTTTTTACCCGCATAAACTGCATTGTTTTATTACTATTATTTGAGGGAATATTCCATTTTTCACTTGTGATGAGTGGAAGTTGGTTTTTTCACATCAGTGTTAAAGTGCAAAACACAATTTTTGGATTTTTAATAGTAACTTGTTTTTTGCACTTTTATTGCCGTGAAGAATTATTATTCTCACATGCTTCTTCCCCGGGAAAATGGGGAATATGTCCCGTCTTCACTTATCTATTTGTTCTTTTTTCTAATAAACTATGGATATTCCCGGATAGAGAAACTAACCGTTAAATGACTAATTCCCCACATGTGTGGGCTTACGCGTGCGCATAAATGACATTATTGAAATCCGCAAACAGTTCGGTGAAAATTGGACCTATAGAATGACAGTTTCCGTTCTGGAAAAGGTTACAAGCATGACAAATGGAAGTGGGATAAATTTGGGAAAATCAATCCAGACTCTACATCTAAAGTTGGATGGCTAAATTTTTTGACCCGTTTCCAAACCCAGCCCACTACCTATCCTAGACAGCTAATATCTGATGTCTGTTTCTCCTCCTGGTAAACTTACCGCCCCTAGAACTCTAAGAGTTTAGAGTTTAGGTTGTCAACTCTCAACTGTACTACTCTCTAATCAGTTAGACTAGACGAGAAGAAACCCAAGCAAGATACTTATTGGATTTTATTCCGGTAAATAAATAAATTATTTCCCTTGTTTTGAAATGTGGGTCCACTGAAATTGTCCTGGGGAAGATAAGACGTCTGCCCCATAGGGGTTTTCCACATAGTGGTGTATGTAAATGGGGTATAAAACCGGGGTCCATGTAGCAGCTTCGGGTTTTCCAAGATTTGCTAAAGATTATACGGGTGCCACTGAAAAGACAAGGGACAGACATACCCTGTGTACCACACGTAAACGACTGAAATATGACTAGAGACTGACAACCAATATAGGGGTATTAAGCAGAGGGTATGTATCTTGAAATCAAGTACCCTAGGTTTTCACATTATATTAAGCATTCATCTGGAAACATATCAGAAGCATTAAGAGTTCATAGAAATCATTGGAACATATCAGAGACATTAGGAGATATAGTAATTCAAAAATCAGAGAGTTGTTCAAGAATGGATTCTTCTACTCCTACTCAAAAAATAAAAATAGATGAGATTTATTCATCAGAAGAAAACACATGTGAGAGCGATAGTGAGAGTGAAATGCCACGTTATGAAGAAGAAGCATATCAAAAACTACAAAATGGTTTAGTTATTGTAGCAGAAAGTAATTTTATGTATAAATGTCCTTATTATGTAGGTAAAAAAAACAAAAACTTACGCATATGATCATTTAGTTCAACATGCTAAGTATTCTGGTAATATGAGATCTTCCCTTAAATTTCGAGAAAAATCCAATCATAGGGCTCTAGCTCGCTATTTGGAGAACAAATCTGATAAGGAGTTTTCCAGGGATATTGGTTCATCATCTACTGTGGTGGGTGAGAAGAAATTTGTATACCCATGGAAAGTTGTTGTTGTGAGTAAGGTCGTAGATATTAGTAATAAGGCGATTAAGGAGCAGTTGGCTGGGTTTAAGCCTATGAAGGTACGTACTATATGGGGCCCTGAGAAAACCCCTACTGGTCAGGCGATTGTGGATTTTACGAAATATCGATTGGGTTTTACTCATGCAATGTCTTTAGAGAGTGAGTATAATTGCAACCAATTTGGAGAAAAACATTATGCTTTGGATAACCTTGGTGGTTTGGTAAAGGAAGGTCTGTATGCGTGGGTCGCTAAGGAGAACGATTACTATTATGAATGTCTTGTAGGAAAAAACTTGAGGAATAGTGGTAGTGCTTTAAAAACTATTGAGGATATTGAAGATGATAATGAAAGGCCACACAATCAGAAAGTGTCACAGTTAAATGATTTGATCAAAAAGAAAAATGATGAATGGTCAGGTTATGGTATGGAAGACCAGCCTCACTCTCAAGAACTTGATGAGCTGAATATAGCGAAGGATATCTACGTCGAAAGTACATTTTAGATTTAGAATTGACCTTGCTGTGAATGTCTGCAAGACTTATGTGTGTTACTGGTTATGTAGATGTCCGTTAGAATATTTAAAAGCTATGTTTTATTGTTTTCACTAGCTTATGCTTGAGCATCACTATAAGGATGGAAACATCACTGATGATCATTTTGTCTGGAAAAGTAGCTTATTTTGTTTGCCTAACTGATGCATGGGTGGTGGTCTAACTGAGGTATGGGTGGTTGTTCCTTCCTCTCTTTTTTTGGAACAAAATTTTGTTTGGTAATGTTGTGGGGAGAGCCTTCCCCAGGTTTGGTAATATTATGTTGGTGTGTACTATATACTTTAATATTATGTGTATTCCGAGGGAAATGACTATTTTTTTCAGTTGTGGTGTTATGGGTGGTTTTTTTTTCACATCAGTGTTTCAAGTGCAAATCTCCATTTTCACCGATTTTATGATAACTCTCGGCTTTCCATCACTCTATTTCGAGAAAAAGATAGTTTTCAATGGATTTTTTGAGTAAATTTGAATATTTGTGCCCGTGCTATGCGAATTTCCATTATTATTATCAAATAAGTCCTGATGTACACAATCAGCGATATGGATTTATACGCATACTAATATTTTCTCATACAAATAAATTATAAAAATAAAATAAGACAATGCCTTTTCGATACATGCATTGATATTTCCATAAATTCTGGGACTCCTCAACGTAAATTCTGCCTTTGATTATGTTGATCCATCATGTACAACCAGAACAACCAATGTGGTGTGAGAAATCCATCATGAAATGGTAAGGATTTGTACCCATAGATTTGTAAAATCTTTAGAATTGATATATTGTTCAGTACATCTTACAGATACAGGGGAGATATACGAAAATGTTTCCCATCCCCCACAATTATGCACCAAAAAATTTACACCCCTATGTGTCAAAGTTTTATTAGTTCAATTTTAAAGCGGACCCCTATATTTCTCAGGTGGGGTAGGGTGAGGATGAATAACGCGAAAAGTATCAACAGACCGAGGAAAATCTTTATAACGACACACTTAGACAGACTTGGGCAATTCAAGTTAGTACGACTTGACTTGACTGAACCCTATATTTCTAATAGGATTGATGCCTGCTTGACTGCTTCCCCTGGTCTATGCTAGGGTTTCTTCTCTTTGGTTGAATCGAAGTCGTAGTCTTCCCCCTGATCTTCAGAAAATACATTTGCTTTTATCTTTTTTTTTCTTCGATTTTCGCTAGTCCATACCCTACGCTGACCCTATAAATGAGCGTTGCTTCCTAGGAGAAGGGCAGCCTAGTATGTAACGAGAATGATTTAGCCACCGAAGAAGAGGATCATAGGTAGAGTGCATCGTGTGAGGGGGTTATGGGGCCCACCTCTTCCCTTTCCTAAGATGCATTGGGTCCGTGCAATCCCTATCGGTGCTTAATATATTTTAGGAAAACTCTAAAACTAGGACAACTAACATGGTCCAATACTGGGACAATAAATCCAGGCCTTTGATCATTCCCCTCTTCCCCCCATTACCAATCCCGATGCTAGAGTCATTTCCCTCTCCGCCGCTCAAATTGTGCCACGTCGTTTTTCAGTGGGTATAGCAAAACTCTGTAACCTATCTACTGATACAAGTACTTAATACAACTTAATATTTTCAATTGAAGGGCTCATCTCGACTTGGGACGGTCGTCCTAATTAGAGTCGCATCTTAAGTTGAGACACTCAGTTCATCTTAAGACGCGATGGACAAACCCTTTTATTTGAGGGTTTGTACGTCCATTTTACTTTTTTGTCCGTCCTACTGTGGGTATAAAATGTCTTGTTTGCACCCCATTGGATTTGCTCTTACACTGATGAATATTTTCTCCTTTATGGTGAAATACACTTTTTGCACTCTGTGTAGATGCAATATCTTGTTTGCACCTGCTATGAATGAAATTCGCAAGGGCTACACCTAGTTAGCATAATATCTTTCTATTGATTGAGAGTTGAGACCAAGCACCAGCCATGGAAGTGAATATCTTTCTATTGTTTGAGACCAAGCATCCACCGTGGAATAACTATGGCTCTTGCAGGAGGCACATAAGGAAGTTCCTATGAGAAAATGATGGTCGGTGAGTTCTGAGCTTTGGGGCATGTATTTTGAGCTTGAACTTGGTTGCACTGATGCTGACCCGATGTCCCCAGTTCTTGTTCTTTCTCCTTGATCTATATACAACAAGGAATAACTTCATGATCAAAAACATTCCTATCTAGAATATGAAAGATATTAAAGTTGACATAAAGTTACTTTTAAGATATTAAAGTTGACATAAAGATATTCAAACACCCTAGACCAAGCATCCACACTATATTTGAATCCAACTAATGCTACCCCTTTATTTTATTAGAGATAGTAAATTACCTTCTCCCCTAGAACGGTATTCTGCTCTTTTAAATCTTTTTCCTGTCATTTATAACAACAATGTATATGCATGAGAAATCTTTCACCTTTGATTAGTCAAACGTATATAAAGCATGTTTTTCTGTATGTGAGAGGAACGGAGAGGATAATACCTTTCTCTGAAGCTCATAAATGGATTCATACAAGAACTGGTTCTGTATAAAAAAAAATAAGAAAAAAAATCGTATAAATAACTCAATACATAGATAAAATTTAGTTACCGAGTAATGTTTATTTGTATATACCTTTCTTGATTAATGTTCTTCAAGGAAGTATCAAGTTGGTGCTCCAAATTTTGTAGCTCTTTCACACTGAAGGATTCCAAATCTTCTCCCATCATATGCTTGTTGGATTAACCCAATTCTCATGTTAATATATTAATGACCCCTTTACAGTACTTTCGTACAAGTTTGTGTAATCTGTTTCCCCCACCCTCACCCTCACCCCCCACCTCCCCAAAACAAAAGTAAATCCTTAGTTATTTGAGTGTCATATTTCTCCGTTTTTTATTTTTTATCGAGTTTCAAACTTAAATTGCAATCTAATTACAAAATGCCCATGTTTATTCCATTCAAAGGCGCTACAATTGGGATTTGTATACAAAGAGACATGCATCTCTACTGAACTTAGACATTTTAGATGATATGAAGATGATTCGGCTGCCACATGGTAAGTATAGTGTTTCATATTACATATTAATATACAGACCTAATAAATAAATACGTACCTTTGGTTTCTTTGCAGAACTTCAACTTTGTCCTTAACTGAGGTATATTATGAGGACTAGTTGTGTTATAATAAGAAACACCAATCAAGTTACAAGCTATATCTAGTGCTCTGAATTATTTATCACTGAATTAACTAACTTCACTATGCATGTTAGACCTTAAGGCATATGAAGAACCCTAACTATGGAGTCACAGTGATGGATCAGTGCTAAAGAAAATTAGATTAAAAAGGAGCAAAGGAGATGCATGGAGGACATGCTTAAAATAGTTAGACATGCATCCAGTATGATAATTTCCTATTAATCCACCATTAATTAAGGCTATCAAAGAAATAATATTCCATGTTGTTGTTATTTTTTCTCAAACAACTCGTTTACTAAAACATACAAATGAGAGGAAAAATATATATGAAATCAGCGAATTTCCAACTCAATCAAAGATGTTTAACTAACTTGAACTTCTCCCTCCTTACGCATCATAGAGGCTGAGGTGATTTTTCCTGACATATTGTGGGTACCAATGTATATGGGTGAATTTATTTATACCTTACACAAAATTGAGATATGTCGAGCTAATCAGTTCAATCTGATCAGTAGGCCGCTAATAAGGCTTATCGATTAGATATTTTTCTTCTGAAGGAATGGCTTATTGATCTTAGATTGAACTGAGCTTCATCTATAACAATTTGTATGTCGACATATCTTGTCATGATCTTCAAACTAGAGGTTTTCAATGTGTACATATGCAATACTCACGTACCCGTAATTCTTGATCAGTTGCAACAAGCTCTTCCGCAACACAACATTATCTTTCATATTGTTCAAGGATGGCGTCCATACTGCGTTAGTGCACCAAAATTTAAGAGGTTAAATGAAAATAAGCAGTCGTATATAAACACGGAAGCTTAGATGGTGGTGCGAAATAATATTGACCCTTAGTTTACATGAATATGGACCATAATTTTGTTAAAAGTTTATTCCAACTAATCCGGTTATAAACAAGGAAAAACAATTGCTATTAGTTTCGCTCTGAGCGCTCTCTACTAAACATCATAAATTTTACTTTGCATTTTTTATGCAAAAAAAAACATTTTCTCACCAAAAATAATAATAGTCATGATAGTAATTAATGTTCGCTAACCTGTTGATGCTTTCATGGCCTTAATAAAGGTTACATATGAGATATTACAAGATTAACCAAAACATGCAATTTAGTTGAAGACATTGATAAGATTCCAAATTTCAATTTCATTATAGATTTATAGGTATGCATCTCATAAAGTTCAATATTTGCTATGTAAGTGATGCATCAGTGCGTGCACCCCACACAGTGCCAAGTTTTATGAATGCTAAACTAATATAAGTATAACTTGCCGGCAGTAATTTTGGAATTAACATAGAGCAATGATACACACACAGAAGGTGTGTAGCGCAATTCGCACCGCAAAGAGATCCAAGGGCTGTTAGGCATCCCTGGGGGAGATTAGCAGGGGGTGGGGCCAAAGGTCGGGATCATATTTTTTTTCCTCTCTCACACGGTGCAGCCGAGGGATTCCCACCGCGGTACACCAAACACTTTCAATAAATATATAGAAATAACCTATTCGATCTCCAGTGACATATTGGCTACCTCTTTGGGGTTACACTAAAGACTAAACTGAAGCGATATTATGTTGAACCCACTGTAACACATCAGATTTATTGCATGAGGCACAGCTACAACAACTCTTATAAAAAAACAGCCAAAAAAAAGTGTTTACTAATCTAGAAATAGAGGTGATTCTTTTAGTAAACCAAAATAGTTGTATTTTTTTTTAACAACTAAACTTTTGTTGGAAATATCTTCCTTCATTTTTCTTGTTATTCAATGGATAGTTGCACCTTATTGTTCTTGTTATTCAATTGGAAAATATCAACAGAAACCAATTAAGGGTAGTAGGGTGGGGTGAAAAATCTTTAAATATTGTCTTACTAATATAGTAAATGAATAAGTCTCCAAACATAAAAGTTAAAAGTTAACAATATAAACACTCTATTAAAGACTCTATTAGAGACTCATCTTCTTTAATAGAGTCATCTTCTTTTGGTTTTGTGATGATCAACTTAAAAGTTAAAACCCCGTGTGGTATAATCTTTATATCGTTTAACTGATTAATTATTTATAAAAAATTTCACTACATAATTTAAATTATCACATTAGATCATGAACAAACCATAACATAACAGTACTACTTTTCTCTACCTATTAAAATTGCATACTTGGGATAAATAGGATAGATCGAGGAAATAAGTAGATAGAGTACCGAGTACGTACCAAGCATCAGTAGGGTATTCAAATAGTTCTCCTTTGGGTGAAAAAACAATCAGAGCAACTTCAGCATCACATAAAACAGAAATTTAATTAGCTTTCTTAATTAAACTAGGCTTTCTCTTTGAGAAACTAACTTGTCTATTGTTCTTGTTTTCTATCCTCTTCAGCTGTACTTTACCTCTTTTCCCCATTCTCTCTTATTTTTATTTGATTCTTATAAAGGTAGGACTTGGGAGGAAATGAAAAAACAAGGTTAAGAAAAAAAATCCTAGTATATCATTGTCGTTACTAAAAAGAAGAACGCAAAGAAACCCGAGTATGATAACAATCCAATATCACAACAATAGCGAGAATGGAAGTTGAGAAGAAGCTTGAAACAAAATATAATAACATTTAACAAACATATTCTAGGTTTTTCCTTTTTCTCCACCTTCCTCCTCAATTTTTTGGAAAATATCCTTTTTGCATGATGCATAATTGTAAGGGTCTGTTTAGCACGCCAGTTTTAGACATTGTGTATATACTATATATATGTACCACGAGGGAAACAACCCCTTTTAAGCTTTTGCCATGTGCCCTATGTGTGGTTTCTGTCACACCAGTGTTTCAGTTGCAAAACTATATTTTCACCTACTTTATATTGAATAAATTTTGTGTATAGAATTACTTTTCTAACATGTATATGGAGTGAAACGTTATGTTTTCACCTCCACTAATTCCCTTAAGGGTAATTAAACTACTTTTGATGATACCCAGGGAAGTATAATAGTAAATGTTTTATTAATTTATTATTATTATTATATATTTTTATAATTATTGGATAAAGAGTATTACATTAACTAGTTGGTAGCCTAACAAGTTAAGCTCCAACGACATACCACTATATTAATTAAACAGGTTGTTGTGCTAGCCTACCAGCGAGGCTCATGGGTATTAACCAATCCAAGGGAGTCGAAGTGGATGGGGTCCATGGGGGGATAAGGGCTGAGATTTTATGATTATTACCTTATTATATGTGAGGGTCAAATACATTTGGCATCAGTGGAAGTTATTCTTTTCACGTCAGTACTCACTTGAAAATTTGCGTTTTCACCGAAGTGTTAACTTGTATCTTGCACTTCTAGTGCGAGGGAAGAATTCTATTTCTCACATGTATTTTAGATAAAACACTGGACTGGACTAGGAATCGGACCTATAGAATTAGACAGGAAAAATGTAGAATCATAGAACGTAAATCTCTAATGTCCGCCTTTCCCTAGTTACATCGCTCATTAACCCTAGTTAAATCTCTGATCATAGATCGTAAATCTCTCATTAACTCCTTCTAACTCTAGAGTTTAGTTGGTGTATAGTGTATACCCTCGAGACGAGAAGAGACGTCTTCTTTTCTTTCCAGTCTCCCTCCACTCCTGCTTACAAATCCATCTGAAATGACGTTTGCTTATCAATCAACCATTTTTTAATAACTAGTCTCGATTCTCAAACCTATCTACTTCAGGAGTAGACTTCAGATGGGTTTTTTACTTTGCTCGAAAATGCTCACATGCTGAGGAAAATTGAACCTCTATGTCCTATAGAGTTTCAGAAAGTCTAGACTCTAGAGTTTACACCAACTCTGAAGCATTTATGTAATTCGACCTGTCTAAGGGAGGACCAATATGGTGTACCAATCCCTTGGACGGATGAGATCTATAATGGGCAGGGTTTAAAGATATGAGTGGGGTCTGTAAAACTGATTTGAATGGCTGGATTTCATTGGTACACCATTTTTGGTCCACCTTTAGACTTTTCCCTAATAATTTAAACTGGCCAGTAATGACCGTGCAAGAAATAATAATGGATAGTGATTGTATCCGTACATATGGAGCTAACATAGGGTAGATAGGAACGAGAGACAGAGAGAACAAAAAAAAGGAAAACATTTCCCGAAGAGCTAACTTCTTTTTTGATAAATAGTACGAGTAACCTAGTAGGGTCAGTGATTTCAGTCGTAGCTGCTGAGTTTAGTGGTTATTTTCGCGTCTCATTACCTCTCGTTAGGTATCTAGAGTTTAGCTGGTCTATACTCTCTAGACAAGACGATAACGGGACGAGACCAAACGAGACATATTCTTTTCCATCATGTCTCACTCTACCACATGCTTACTGGTCCATAATTAAGAAAAGACGTTTTTTTACTCTCTAGTCTCGAATATATATTTGTATTTGTGTTGAGTATTTAAGTGGGACCCTTTAGATATAAAAATACGGAAATGATCGACACACCGAAGAAGAGCATCGAGCATCTATACCGTGTGAGAGGATGATGGGGCCCACAGACACCATTTCCAAATCTCGATGCTAAGCGTGCAAGGTTAGGTCCGTGTGATTCCTTTAAAAAAATGTTTAACCCACCGAAACTTTACAGCACGAGCTGCACCGTGAAGTAGCGTGTGAGTGATGGGGTGGGGCCCACTCTTCCCCACTCCATATCCCAATGCAGAGAGGGTGACATTTCTGCCATTGGATCCCTCTCGGTGCACAAACTGTACTCAAAACACGGTGTGTGTATCATCTCTGATTTCTTTCGGGGCAAAACGAAGTACTAGCAAGTTCCAAAAAAATATGCAATGAAAAAAATGCAAGAATATACTATTAGAAAAGTGAAAAAGTAGGAGAGAAGGAGATATATATGTTGGGGAGACTTGCAAAATCCGATCCGCTATGTGCAAAATGAAACCTGCACGTGCAATGAAAACACTAATGCGGAAATAACACAACTACCAAACTACGCAATATAGAAGCAATCACACAACACCGGCAATTACGTAGAAAAATCCTTCCAAGGTGAAGGGTAAAAAACCATGGGAAAATCTTCCACTATAACAACAATGGGTTACACACAATTCTCCCAATTTGGGGATAACAACAACTTCAAGGTGCATATAGGACTTGGAAAAAGATGTAAGAATATACTATTAGAAAAGTGAAAAAGTAAGAGAGAATGAGATATATATGTTGGGGGAGACTTGCAAAATCCGAGCCGCTATGTGCAAAACGAAACCTGCACGTGCAATGAAAACACTAATGCGGAAATAACACAACTACCGAACTAGGCAATATAAAAGCAATCATACAACACCGGCAATTACGTGGAAAAACCCTTCCAATGTGAAGGGTAAAAAAACCACGGGAAAATATTCCACTATAACAACAATGGGTTACACACAATTCTCCGAATTTGTGGATAACGACAACTTCAAGGTGCATATAGCACTAGGATATCTATTTGCCTAATTACACTCACCCCCAAGGATGGATCAATAATTCATTCACCAATAAGATGAGATTCACTATCAATTTGACAATAACAAGAGTAAGATTACTTACTACTAGAGTTTGAGCAAACCCTAGATTTTTCCCCTTTGAAGAGATGTGGAAATTGATGGAACAATCTTCACCACAATGAACCAAACGGATCTTTGACAAGAACCCTTTCTTCTTCTCTTCAAGATAACTTCAATCTCACCAAAAAATGGTGGCTTAACCTTTCTCCCTCACTCACTCTCTTTCTCTGCTGCCGTTTACTCTTTTCTTCATGACATGTGAAGAAGATAAACTCGTGAAGAATAATAACATCTCCTAGAGACTTGTTATCAGTGACGGAAGTGGGGGGTGGCTTACCTAGGATGCAGCAGCAGCACCCCACCACCACCACCAAAACCAGCAAAATCTTATTATCCTATAGTAAATTGTTTCTAAAAAATAGAAAAGCCCAGGTAAAAATTTGGATAACCCTAACGGAAATTTGATGGAACTTGGACGAAAAAATAACGACATATCTCCCTATAGCATATGTGTAGTTTATTGTTAATCACATTATGGCAGACTAAGGACATGTTTCTCAAGTTCCATTTGTTTCGTATACGTAGATTGTGCTTATCTAACTAATTATTTATCCTGGTAAACACATTTTCTCAACTGACTAGTTTTTATGTGTATGTCTCCGGAGCTTATTGTCATTGTTTTAATGTAATTATAAAAATCTTAAAATGCACCATAGTTATAGTTATGGGGACATAAAAAACATGATGACTTATTATGATTTTATGCACAAATTTGAAATACTTTATGATTAAATAATACTTTCAATATTTTTGCAAACCAAAAGCTAACTTACAGAGCCCGAAAAAATTTGGTCGGCCTTCGGCCGCTAAGTAAAATAAAAATTTGTCCCTCGCCTCAATGTTAGCTATAGGTGAACATATTTGATTCAAAGAAAACACAGCGTGTTTCGCACCCTGATCACTTTGCGCATCCTAATTATTATGAATCTCACAGCCCATCATATGCTGTAAAGAAATCATTGTATTGAAAGTTTATAACCAACAATCAATGAATCAATGAAATGGAGGGAAGGTGGGGTTCCAACTAGTAGTTATGGAGATGAAATTAATTGATTAGAATGAAACCCTAATTTGTGATTTCATATCATCATCATATTCTACATTTTTCACGTCATTCCGAATGAAAAATACACTTTTCATTGGTTCTTTTGGAATGAAAAGTTAATTTTTCACCATAGTTTTGAGTGAAATATATTTTTTTCACCTCAATTTTCAGGGAAAGTTGATGTTTTCACTTGTGTAATTGTGTTCCGAGTGAAAACTTTCATCACAATCTTTCCTTGGCATGAAAAGAGAAAAATAAAATTTTCACCATTTTTTTTTTATGTTTCGTTTGGAAACTTTGACTTACCTAAAGTTACCATGAGAGATAAACAAGCAATTTTAGGAAAATAATAACTTTAGAGCAACCACAACGGGCGAGTATAACTAAAAATTTGGTCCAAATACAAGACGCAGTGGGACATACTATCGACTAAAATCTGGACCAAGACTAAATACCAGACTATATTTGGTCGGGGACCAAGACCAAAACCAAATATAATCGATGTTCGTTTGTCACCGGGCGGGTGTATAATCTACGCTTCACATGAAGCGCGTATAGTCTTCATCCCACGAAGAGGCATGCATATAAACTACGCCCCAATGGAGCGTTGCTGAAATGTATGCCCGATTGGGTGGTGCTGAAGTTTATGCCAGGCATCAGGCATTGATATATATAGACAACGCCCCACTGAGGCGAACGTATAGCTAACGCCCCATTGAGGCGAACGTATAGTGAACGCCTGGCATCAGGAGAATGTATAGTTAATGCCCCACTCATTGGCATGGTTATGGTTATCGGTCTCTCTCGTAGATGCCAGCCATGATGATCTTACTTCATTTTTATTAGTTCAGCTAACAAGTTTGTTCCTTCATTTTTATTGGTTGTTGAAAGAATCCAATACCAAACATCCATGAAACAAGTGTGTTCCTTATTTTTGTATTCCCTTCCGTGCAAAATTGCACATCATTAATAGGCCAGGTTTCACTATCTTCTATTGCAGCTAGCAACCAACATTTTTGGCAGTAGTTTAGTGAAAGAAAAAAGAGAAAAAAGAAAAAAAACTAGCAACTAGGCTGAGCGCACTTTATATCAACGCCTCATTCAGGCGTTGGCGTTGATTATACGCACGCCCCTTCACCCAGCGTAAACTTTATGAACGCCCCACACCCAGCGTAATCTTTACTACCGCCCCACAACGGGCGTAAACTATATCAACGCCCGAA
Organism: Papaver bracteatum; assembly: GCA_023529315.1. Classification (NCBI taxonomy): domain Eukaryota; kingdom Viridiplantae; phylum Streptophyta; class Magnoliopsida; order Ranunculales; family Papaveraceae; genus Papaver; species Papaver bracteatum. The sequence continues at coordinate 1,214,464 of JAJJWX010002758.1, read as the reverse complement.
CGAGACGAACTTTATACCTATGTTTCATAGCCAAACGAAGCCAAAATCGTCCGCTCGACTAAGTATACTCGCCCACCGTAGCGTCACAAAACGGACTAAACTCAAATTTGGTCTTTTTTTTGGTCTTTGATATTTAGCTATACTCGTACCACGGCAGTTGCTCTTAGCCAGTATAAAATTTGAATTTTGGTGATAATTATGTTTTTTTCAAAACGGTACTTGTGAAAATTGGTATTATCACTGATTTGTGATGATTGGAATTTTCAAAGAGCTAGTTATGATGATTTTTGCAAAATCTAATTTTGTGAATATTACGATCATCAACATAGATTTCCACATTCAAATATTATGGTAAACAGAGAATATTAGAATTGAGTTTTTTTAGGAATTATTATAACAAAAAAGATTAATTTAGGGATAAAGATATTGTACCCGTTTTTATTTTAAAAAAAAGAAAGAAGTTATTTTGGGAATTCTTTTTGGAATTTTACGGGTAGAAAACGTTATTTTAGGATTAACATTAATTCTTAGATTAACCAGAAAGGAGTTTACTAAACGAGTTATTTTAGGAAGAGGAAAAGGTAAAGTCGTGACAAAAAAGGTGGAGTAATTTTAGGAATTGATTTAAAGAAAAATTTAGGTGGAGTTATTATAGGAAATTGCTTATAAAATCACGTTTTTTAGTTTTAAAAAAAAAAAACTGTTGGAGAAACTATAAAATAGTCCCACATAGCTAACTCCTTAGCCTAGATCTTAATATATAAAGTGTGGAGCCACTCCACTCATTTCCAATTGGTTTTGAGTTGGAAGCCCACACACTTCAAACATGGTATCAGAGCCAAGATCAATCGAATCTGATCTTAGAAATCAATTTCTAAAAAATCAAAACCCAATCAATCAAATAAATCAGCAAAAATAAATTTCTTAAAATCTAGATCTAGAAAAGAAAAAACCCAATTTTTTCAATCAAACTTACATCAAATCAATGGCAAGTAAAAGCAACTCAAATCTCTACATTCAACAACCATCAATCCCCATTTTTCATGGAGAAAATTATGATTTTTGGTCTATCAAGATGAAGACTTTATTTATGTCTCAAGATGTATGGGAAATTGTTCAAAACGGGTATGATAAAATTGAAGATACATCAACCCTGGAACAAGCACAAAAGGATACACTCAAGGAGAGTAGGAAGAAGAATGCTAAAGCATCCATGTACATGTTGGGTGCAAATGATAAATTGGTTTTTTAGTTTTTCACTCCATAATTAACATCCATGATTATTACAAATGATAATGTCTTAAGATTGTTGGGTGCAATAATCAAAAACAAGGAAAAATCAAATAAGCAAAAGTTATTGATACCTAGCTCCTTTATAATGAAGTGATAGATTTGCCCAGATCTCCGCAACAGCAAAAAGGCAAAACTTTGAAAACTGAGTGAGTCACGTGTTCAACACGTTGCCCTTAAGACATTAGCGCCCGGATACACTCAAGAGTGATGCTATATCCCTCACAGGACGGATATCTCCAGGATAAAACACCCTAATACACCTACTACTAGCATATGTAGTAGATGCTCAACTTGAGCTTGGCAACTCCGAAAAAACCTTTAAGGAAAATCGTGAACGCATAAGAAAACATATAAAATATATTCCCTTGAGGAACCCTCTAAAATATAGAGCAACCCCTTTCCCATTCATTTTACAAAAGTAGTGAATTTGTTTATATAATGAAACAAAACAACTTAAGAAGAGGCCCGATGTGGGACTAAAAAGCTTATATAGTCTCTTAAATTGACTAAAAAGTGGAAACTCCACAGTGTGGGACTAATAAGTTTTTTCATTCACAAAAGAAAACAATAAATTATAATTTTATTAAAACCTTAAAAATCATTTTTTAGTAATTGTTTTTTAACAATACATTCAACAAGGAGTTGGAGACGCTATTCTACCAAGAGTAAAATTCATTTTCCTAAAGCTAAAGAAGCTTGGGATATTCTACAAAAGGAGTTTGGTGGAAACCAGAAGGTGAGAGAGTTGAAAGTTCAATCATATAGAAGAGACTTTGAAAATCTACATATGAAAGAAAATGAAAAATTAAATGAGTTTTCTTCTAGAGTTATTGAAATTGTGAATCAAATATTGATGTATGGATTGTTAGTTAATCTGCTGTGCAAACTATATTCTTCACATGAACTAGAATGTTAGTTCATATGATGTTTCCTTTCTTCACTTGAACTAGAATTTTAGTTCATGTGATGATTCTGTTTTGCACCTGAAGTAGTGTAACCTTATCTCTAATATTAGGTCTTATCTAAACCTAGTATATAAAGAAAGAGATAAGGAAAGAGATAATGAACTTATCAAAAAATATCTAATAGAAAGATAGTGAGAAGAACTAAGAGGTCCCACTTCTCCATTAAAACAAAATCATCTCAAACCCTTATTATAATCATCTTAACCTTTCCAACATTTCTTAAAAATACCAAACACATTAGATTTTTGCCTCATGAAGTACACCCAAGTCATTCGAGTAAAGTCATCAATGAATAAAATGAAGTATCTATTACCTCCATGAGTTGGTGTCTTCATTGGTCCACACATATCGATATGTACCAATCCAAGGATTTCTTTTGCACGCCATGCTACTACTGTTGGAAAGGTTAGGGTGATTATAATAAGTGTTTGGGATGATTTTGTTTTAATGGAGAATTGGGAACTCTTAGTTCTTCTCACTCTCTTTCTATTAGATATTTTTGGATAAGTTACATTCTCTTTCTTTATATACTGGGTTTAGATAAGACCTAATATTAGAGATAAGGTTACACTACTTCAGGTGCAAAACAGAAACATCACATGAACTAACATTCTAGTACAAGTGAAGAAAGGAAACATCACATGATCTAACATTCTAGTTCATGTGAAGAATATAGTTTGCATAGCACATTAACTAACAAAAACGAATTATTATAATTTAGGTGAAAGGTTATTTTTATAGTGTTACAACTAATTATGGATTACTCGTATATAGATATAGAATCTTATTGGTGGGTTTTAGTGGGTATTGGGGTACAAATGATTTTCCCGATTATTAATCGTGAAAACTACTACGAGACCCATTTTTTGTTTTTCTTATGCTGAGAAACCCACCGTCCAAAAAGTCCAGCGGCACACCCATTTTTTCAGAAAAAATTAGTCACTCACCCGTATTTTCCAAAATTATACTTTCATTCATATTTTGTCTTCGTCTTAATTTGTTTTCTCATTTCTCCTCCTCCTCCACGGCGCATCTCTGAATTTTCTCAGTTCTTCGATTCAGCCTCACAATGGTAAATCCCATACCATCACAGATTTCTCAAATCATGATCTTCTCATCTTTCTAATTTGATTCACTGATTGATTTCTCATTCTTCTGTGTATTTGTTTTTGATTTTTTTGGTTTAGCCTTTCAAACGATATGTTGAGATCGGGCGTGTTGCTCTAGTTATAACTATGGAGAAGACTATGGAAAGCTTGTTATCATCATTGATGTTATTGATCAAAACAGAGTAAGTAAAACAAGATGATTCAGTTGTATGTACGAGTATTAGAGGGTTTTTTTTTTTTTAAGATCTGTATGGCATTTTTGTTAATCTATTGGGTTTTGTTGAAATGGATAAAATAAGATGATGCACCTGCTGATATGGTTGGGTCACAAATGAATTTCAAGAGATTGTCTTTGACTGATATTAAAACCGATAACACCTTCGGTCGGAGGAAATGGAGAGAATGGGGGTTAGTAAAATCAAATTACCTGTAAGTAATCCATCCGAGGATCAAATCAATAGTCACTGAAGTGATGGGGGTGTTGTGGTATTGGAAATATTGGGGATTTGTTTGTCATCTTCCTCACTCTTTCAACTGTACTTTTAAAGTTGCGGAGAGGATCTTAAGTTGAAGAGAAAGTTGAAGAAGAGGCTCCTCGCGATACGCACGAGGAGGAGGATGGATGCTTAATAAACAAAACCCTGCTACTACAGAGCTAGTGCTATTGAAGTTAATTGTTGTTTATTTTGTGTGTTTGTTTTCCATGATTTTGTTACTTTGTATGAGTATGCCTCCTGCCTGCTGCCCTTTATTAAAAGGAAAGTAATGGCGTGAAATTGTGATGATATGTTGCCATTCATTTGGTCATGAGAGATGACGATGCTGATAGAACGGTGGGTTATGGATGCGGTGTTTGGGGAAATAGAGGATAAACAGATAAAATAAGTTTTTGGATTTGTAAGAACCGAAAATAGTAGAAGAAAAAAAGTACATTTGATGGTAGCCGTGAACGGTGGGTGACTAAAGGTACTGTTATCGTTTATATGTTTTCTTTGGGGGAAAATGAGCCCACCTGATCATATTCTTCCTGGTTCCATTCATATTTTATTCATATTCTTCTTGGTGCCATTCATTGTTGGATATCTCTGACCTAAACATAATTGCATAACCTATTATGCATCTACAAAATTTGTTGCATAACTTGTAATGCAGTCCAGAAAACGGTTGCATAACACGTTATGCAGCAACTTTTTTGTCACTATTAAAACCAACAAAAACAAAGACTGCATAACTTGTCATGCACCTACAATAATATCTGTATAACATGTTATGCAGTCGCGAAAATGGATGCATAACCTGTTATGCATTCGAAAATACGGCTGCATAATGCATTATGCATCCAAAAAATGTTGCACAATCTTTTATGCATCGAGAAAATAGATGCATAATGCATTATGCATCCATTTTTTTATGTAAGCACTAATACAATGGCTACATAACTTGTTATAGATGCATAACAAATACATAACTTGTTATGCAGTCGAAAAAATGTTTGCATAATTCGTTATGCATGTGCATAATGTGTTATGCATCTTTTTTGGAGGCTGCATAATGAATATGCAGTCATTTTTCGAAAATTTTCCCTAAGACGATGATCACCTCCGATTTTTTCGTGAAAAACAAAAATTCGATATTGTTGTTTGTACTCGTTGCGTAGCTTTCTTTAAAAGATTTACAACGATATAAAATTTGTAAAATTTCAAGGCACGTATTTTTAGATATGTTATATCCAAGTTGCGTTTCCAATTATACCCCTGAAAAATTAGGATACATAACGAGTTATCCCTGAAAAAACAGTATGCATAACACGTCATGCAGATGCATAAACCGTCATGTGGACGGGTTTTAATAATTTCGGATAATTATGGGTGTCACAGAAATATTTATGGGTGTCACGGTATCCAAAATTAATTGTGGGCATAACAATGAGAATACTATTTATTTTGGGTCCCCCCCTAATTTCTACTTGGTGCAACTAATTAAACTGATGCAAGGACCGCTTCATTTCTACTTGATCAGAGCTCACATGATGAGTAATTAGTGCAAAACGTCAGACAAAACTTGACATACACTTCCTTAAATGTATTAATATGGGTAGAATTGGAAAAATTTAACTCTCTGATAGTTCTTAATCTACGTGAATAACTCTACAACATCAAGTAAAATGGAACGGATGGAGTACTATATTAACAGTGAAATGTTTTGTGCCAAGTTCCTTTATCACTTTTTTCTGTGTGAAAAGTTATTTTTGCACTCCTTTTTCACCCTTTCTGGAATGTCGTTTACTGAGTTATATACTCTTATTGCCTTGTCCGTGTTTCTGAATATGCTGAGTTATGCTTTTGGATATTTGCAGGTCCATCTGGGATTGTCAGATTGCCACTAGAACTTTGATCTACTTTAGTTCTGAATGAAGTCGGGGTAACAAGCCTGCATGTGTGCAACCTTCTTTCTTCACCCTTTATTAAGTGAAAAGTTATTCTTGCACCCTTTAACCTATGATCCTTTCCAGAGCAAAGTTCGTTTAACACTCTTTTTTATGTGAAAAGTTATTTTTGCACCCTATTTTCTCCCTTTTTCTGGAATGTCAGCTTGTATTTTCATTTCCTTGTCATCACCATATTTTAACTGTCAGTTATATGCTCATATTTCCATTTCCATATTTATGAATGTGCTGAGTTATGTTCTTGTGTATTTGCAGGTCATTCTGGGATTGTGCGGCTACCACTAGACCTTTTTTAATGGTTGCAGCTTGCAGGCATACTGGTGTACAAATTTGGAACACCTTTTGCTTGGATTACAACCTTATCAGTTGCTTCATAATATTGCTTTCTTTATGGAAAACCTTTACTAGAATTAGAGCAGCAAATATTTTGAGAACTGTGAGAATGATATAACCCTGAAATTAAAGGTGATCATGGTCATCGGGTGGTTTCATTAAGAAATGCACCAAATTCAAATTTAATAAAATGCGGGGAAGTTCAATGTAAGCGGTTCATACATGTGCTTGGTTGCAAGGACTGGAAAATGATGAAACATTTAGTTGGTGTTGGGGATGTGTGATGAGTGCCTCCATTCATCTTTTATGGGCAATTAACTCATCTTTTGCGCTTTAAATTCATACTCCCTCCATTCCTTTTTAATATGGTTTACTAAAATAGATGTTTCAAAAAAATGGGCTGGTTTCCTAATTGAGAAAGTCAAATGTTACTTTAGTTTTCTAGGATCACTTTTCTCTTAACTTCTTTTGATGACAAGTGTCATGTGGACCATTTCACTTTACTTTTTTTTGCTGACAAGTGTCATGGGGACCATTTCACTTCACTTCTTTTATTGACAAGTGTCATGAGACCACTTTCAATGATTAGTTCTCTTAATTTCCTTAATTTTCTCTAAAAACAAAACCAGCCTATTAAAAAGGAACAGAGGGAGTACTATATTATCGCGAATTCTGTATTTTCATTGTTTTCAAGAATAAATACTTGTACTAATTAATTTTATATTTTTAGGTACTAAATAAAGTTGCGAAGAATATTGTTTGCACCACATCCGCAAGTGATTGTTTGCAAGACTCAAAACTAGATGTGGGCTTGAGATATTAGATTTGGAAAAGACATGGGCTTAAAAGAAAAAAAAACAAGATCCAAACCCGCTTCCAATCAAAGCCGTCGGATTCAGTTTAACTGCAGAGCATCCAACGACTCCTCCATCGGTGCATCAACTTTTGCTACTCCTGCTCAACACCCTAGCTTCATATTTTCTCCCTTAACCGAACAGAAGCCAAACACTCCCTTGTTCGCCGTTCTCATCTTCTCTTCTATCTGCAGAACCAATATTACTCTCAGTTCGCCTTCTCCCATCAATCAACTCTACTGATTATATCCACCTTTTCAGCCTCCATCAATCAACCTCCTAATCTTTATCTATCTCCATCTTAGGCTCTTAGCTTCTTCTCCAAACAACAGGCAAACCAGATCTTGTGATGTACCCAACACGGTGACTTCAAACTCTGAATTTTTGTAAGGGACATCAGATAGAATAGTATACTCCATAATACTTGTGGATGCCAATACTAAATCGTAAGTTATTGTGAAAAATGTCTTTGACACTGAAAATCTAGTATGAGTTGGGATCTTCGGTTCAACAGTACTAAAAAGAAATTTTAGGTTGTTTTTCTGGACGACATGAGTCGTGTGAAACCTAGCAAAATTAGTATGTGAAATAAAATCACGCATAAACTTGCACACACACTTGCAAACGAATGTTGTTTTTACTGGCACCTTTACAAGGATCTCAAACACTCCATTGTAAACCAAATTTTCACAGTAAAAAAGGAGAAAATAGAATTTGTTGCAAAAAGTAACCCTTCAATTAACTTGACTTACTGGCCTCTCATTTTTACCAGCAACGACCTATGGTCCAACAAATTCTATTAACTTGAGAGGCCAATGATTCAAGTAAATTGTAAGGGTACTTTTGATGTTTGGATAATTGAATCAAGGATGTATAAATGATTTACCAAAAACTATGTTGATAAAATTCGTGGCTGCTTGATTTTTCGCACCTTCACCAATCAAACGTTCAGTATCTGCAAAAGCAACATAAGATGAAGAACCGAGGGAGGAGGAGCAGCAGCATCAATTGGTATTGATTTAGGAATAACATATTCATCTGTTGGTGTATCACAAAATGACCGTGTTGAAATCATTGCTAATGATTTCCTACTCCCAACACATGAATAGGTTGTTCTCAAATCAATCCCGATTACCGCTGCTCCCCCCCCCCCCCCATTCTTTCACCCTTTTTAATGAATTGCAGATACAAGTGACGAATGGGGAAACTTTAGAAGGAAATTTTGAAGAGATGAAGTTGTTATTTAAAGGATTTTCAGTGAAGTGTCTGGGGGTTTTAGCGTGAGAGAGAGTGGTTTACTGTAAAAAGAGTTGATTTTGTTCTCAGAGAGAGACTGGGAGAGACGAAGTGGTGTTTTCAACAAAAAGGGAATAAAACGAAGAGACAGGGGAGAGTTGATACTGAACTGATTTGACTAGACCAGCGTCACCACCAACCCACTTGGGCGTTAATAACATTGGAGGGTAAATGACCCGACGATCCTCGAAACGGAAGGATTGAATTCATTGCATTAATAACGTAGTGATGTCGATCCTTGCAGTCTGCTGTAATGTTTGGGATTCCGGAAGGATTGAATTCATTGCATTAATAAGTTAGTCTCTTATAAATTCATTGCATTTAATTCGAATGAATTTAAAAAAAAAATTGACGGAATTCAAAAAATGTTTGGAGACTGCAACACGTATGTTATCTTCTCTTTCTCAATATAGTCAACACGTTTATCATTTAATCCCTTGGGTCCCACCATCCCCAATTTAAAGGTAGAGAGTAAAATTCTTTACCCTATAAAACCATTTCCAATGTGGTTTCTTCCATAACCTTGCTAAGAGCAACTGCAGTGGTGCAATCAAAACCAGTGACGGAAGTGGGGGGTGGCTTACCTAGGATGCATCCCCCCCTCCCAAAAAAAAAAACCAGCAAAATCTTTTTATCCTATAGTAAATTGTTTCAAAAAAATAGAAAATCCCATGTAAAAATTTGGATAGCCCTATACAGAAGGAAATTTGATGGAATTTGGACGAAAAAATAACTGCATATCTCCCTATAGCATATGTGTAGTTTACTGTTAATCACATTATGGCAGACTAAGGACATGTTTCTCAAGTTCCATTTGTTTCGTATACATAAATTGTGCTTGTCTAACTAATTATTTATCCTGGTAAACACATTTTTCTCAACTGACTAGTTTTTATGTGTATTGTCTCCAACTCTCTTTCTGTATTCTTCCATGGAACTTACAGTGAGTTTGGTTCAAGGAATTTGATTCCTAGTAATCCAATTATGGGGGAATGTGACCAATTCCTTGAACCAAGCGGTCCAAACCAACTCTATATAATTGAGAATTTTGATTCCTAGGAATCCAATTCATCCCAAAATAATTGATTTCCATTGCATTGGTCTAGTAGTGCAATGAAATTGGATTCCAAGGTAAAAACAAAAGAAATTGGATTACCTCAACCAAATGCTATTTTTTTTGAATTGAATATAATTCCATGGAATTCAATTCCAAGAATTGGATTACCCTGTAATTGAATTCCTATGAATCCAATTCTTCCAACCAAACGAGGTGTTATTGTCATTGTTTTAATGTAATTATAAAAAATATTAAAATGCACCATAGTTATGGCCCTTATGGGGACATAAAAAACATTTAATCAAATGTAATAATAAACGTATGTATGATGGACGCATAGAAATCAAGGTAAAAACACAATCTTCCAGTCAAAACAGATAAAGAGACTCTGAATTGAGTAGTGCTACGTTGACCTGGGCTGGGCACCGTGAAAACAACCGTGCCTCACAGCCCCGGGGGCCCCACCACAATATTTATAGGGGTGGTTTTAATGGTGGGTCCCACACCATTTTTGTTTCATCCGGTAACGTCACGGGATTTCCTCCCCCCGGTATACATAGAATTATCGCTCTGAATTCTTCAATTGAAAGTTTGAAAGTATAATCTCAAAATGTCTCAAAAAAGCTCCATCCTAACCAGTTGTGTGTAAAAAGGGTTTAGCACCCAAAAGTCAAAACGCTTATGTAAGGATCTAACATTTTCAAAATAAAAATATCCAGCAGCAATTAACAATTGGTTAAGTGCAAAACAATTACCTCACATCGGCATCCAACCACATACGCGTTAAAGTTCTCCAGCTTTTTCATATCCAAATGTTGTACTGAAATATTGAAGAAAAAAAATCAAATAAAAGAATCGGCAGAATGTAGGTGGGACAAATTTGTAAGAAAAAATGCTACACACACCGAAGGTGTATACTTCGGTGTGCATCACAAGGAGATCTAAGGGATGTTAGGGGCGCCCCGGGGTGATTAGCAGGGGGTGGGCCAAAAAGGTGGGGCCCATATCTTTTCCTCTCTCACACTCTCTCACCGCTGTGTACATCGCACGGTGCATAAAGCATTTTTGATTTGTAAGATGCTTCTCACACATCTCAAGGAGGCCACAAATATCTCAAGGGACCCACACATCTTTTATTTAATAAGTATGTATAGTACTATATTTAACTTTCTTGGAATGGTCTCGTCTCGTCTCATGTGTCACGACTCTCATTGTCTAAAGGCTGGAGTTTTTAGAAAGCGAAAAGGGTCTTGTCTCGTCTCGTCTTGTATCTTCGCCTAGGGTGTAAACTGTATACACCACTAGTAAATCTGGTAATGACCTAAAGTGAGTAGATTAACGAGATGTAACCAGGGGAAGCAGAAATTAACGATTAGATGTCTGCATTTTTACCGTGTGTTCCTATCTATCGTGCTATAGTCTTTCACGGTCTGGGACTCTCCTCTCGTCGTGTCTCATCGCCTGCTTAGTAAACACCACTAGCTGAACTCTAGAATCCAGGGTGAGTACAGTAACATGATGTAACCGAAAGCAGGACCCTATGTGTCACGACAATCTCTTATCCACCGTAGATTTCATCCTCACCATATCCCACCTGGGAATAACAGGGGGTCTATTTTAAAAGTGAGCCAATAAGACATGGACACATAGGGGTGAAATAATTTGAGGTATAAAAGTGCAAAAATTCTCGATGAACCGAGAAAAAAACAAGGGAAAAAAACGGAAATGATATGTTAACCGAGGATGGCATCCCGATTTTTAATCCCGCGTGTAATTCAGATGGGTCCCACACATGCCCCATTATAGATCCAAGTGTTGAGAGGCTTTGTGTTTATGGTTGATTTCCCTATCGGGATACTTTGTGGGATATTATCTCAGATACCCTCCCCTGCACGTCTCCCGAAGGGCGGGCCCCACTGGGGCAACCCAAAAAGGAAAAACAAAAAACAAAAATGCTTGGTGAACCGAGCAAAAAACCAACATAAAAACAACACTCTCCCAACCAAACCTTTTGACTGGGTCCCATGGCATTCAGATGGGACCCACTACTGCCCAATGGGTTCATCGCATCCCTTCATAGGGTATATTGTTTTGGTGTAGTTCAAAATATCGGTTCGCTAAGAACTACTGGAAAACAAAACAGCTCTTCTACACGTACCGTTCAAAAAACCACACAGAAACCGTAGTTTTCCCAAACTAAACCCCAAAGTACACATGTTGAACCCTTATAGGGTAATGGTGGGTCCCGACTAAATACTATGGGACCCATTAAAAAAATCATGTGAGAGTGCGGTTTATACATTGTTTTTTATGCGGTACATCAAGACTTTTTGAAAAGAAAAAAAAATATGTGAGAGGCAGTTTTGCCATTGTTTGCTTCCCTCGGTTCGTTTAGAACCAGTGAACCACTGATAAAAGTGGAGGATTTTTAGCATAAGCCTTTCTCAACAGACCGCGTAAAAAACTACGCAAGAAAACCGCCAGACATATTACGCATGGGCCCGTGCTAAAGTCCCGAGGGGTGGGGCCAGTGGGGACCACAAATTCTAAAAACCTGTGAGGAGCGGTTTTTTTCGTTGTTTTTTACGCGGTCCGTGCAGAACTACTGTTTTAGCATTTTACTGTTTCTGCCTGCATTTTTACTGTGTCTATTGGTCCAGTTCCTTGCCTCGATGGGAATCCCACACCACAAGCACAATTTTCACTCAAAATAAATGTGAGAACTAATTATTCACTCGATATAGAAGTGCAAATTACAAGTTACAATTAATAAACCCCTAATACAGGTGAAAAGCGGTTTTGCATTTGAACTCTTATGTAAAAAACAACTTTTATTTATCCTTGGAACTTTTTTTTTTTTTGCTTCCCTTTAGTCAGATCAGTCTCCGCTTCGTTTCTCTATCGCGGACTTGTAGGTAAATTTGAAAAATAATTCTTCACTTCAAATGTGTGAAACCATGAATGTGAAATATTCAAGAAGGGGTGAAAACTGAGTTTTGCACTTGAAGCATTGATGTTAAAAAAAAGGTCAAAATAAAGGTGACGAAAAGGAATTTCCCCTCAAAATACAAGAGAATCTAAATCTTTAGTAAATTCTTTTAAAGTAATTAATGTTGAGAGAGTATGTTGAGACAAGAGTCGATCTCGTGATTCAACGGCCACTTAGCCACTGATCCTTTCACTGTTTGCCGATATTTGTGCACATATTTTCTATCTATTAAATTAAAATACAACATGTTAACATACACAACTGATTCCTTAAATAGGCTACAATCACAACTTCTATTAACTCATTACATCAATTAAAGGGGCAGGATCCTGGACATGGTTATATTTTATTACCATAACATGTTGAAGCCATTTTTTCTACAAAATCCAAACGATAATGAAAACCCATATAACTATAACGAATTCCAACTCAACACAACTGTATACAGTAACTTCCTCATTCAAGTAAGACATTTTTTTTTGTTTAGAAAAAACCTTGACATTCACAATCTATCAACTTGACCAAAATAAGAGCAAAAAACTTACCCATAGTGATTTGTAGCCAGCTCAAAAACACCTAACCATGGGAAACCCAACAGAAAGCTACATGCATCTAACCTCATCCCGTAATCATATGTCACAAAGAATTATGTATACGAATTCTTGATCTCCAGAGAGAGTCCTCCCATCCATATACAAGTCTTCCAGTTTTCCATAGGACCCATAGTCCGCCAGAGAACATCAAGGGATCACTGATAACTGCATGTTAAAATCCGATCTGAGAGATGTTATCAAATGCTTGAGTCAGGGTAGCGAAGGTTCCAACAATCACCAGCACAGATGGGCAGTTAAAAGCTATTACATCTCTAAGAATATGAATGAAATCAGGCCTAAACGTACCTCTAGCGTTCCACATAAGAACACGGAGGGGCCAATACCTTTTATCGGAGTTACCAAGTTGAGTACTCGATTTGGAAAATTTGAAACTGTATTCTCGCTGGTTGAAGTTAAGGTTCCAGCTGGTTGAAAATTCCATATCCATTGCCTTTACATTTCTACCCACTTCCACAAGAGAAGGTTCATGAACAGACGAATTGTGAACCACACATAAAGGACTAGTCCCCATCCATGTTCTCTCTGAACAGAATGGAAAAACTCTACATGGACGGAGCGCCCTTAATACTAATTCATCGTATTCAGATAACATCAAATCATAAACTCTTAAAGTGGGTCATTTCTCGTATACTGCAATTCCACCTATTTCAAAACCTTCTAAACCTAGATGCACGAAGCGTACCATTTCTTCCCGATTTCTCTTATTGAGGGAATTGATCAAGCAAAAGCGTTGTATGAAATCCTTTTGGTGTCGTCTAGTTCGGCTCTCTGGATCTTCAAAGTCTGTTTCTCTTGCTCTGGCATTCCTAAATAGGTCATTCTCATCGCTGATAACCCAAGTAGATCCACCATCTTCGTCCATTTCCTGTTGTTCGACTATGTTGGCCAACAGTATTTGAAGATCTTTAGATTCTTTACAGTATTTGAAGTTAGTTACTGCCTGTAATATGATTTTGATTTATGAGTTAAAAGAGCCTTTTCCATGGTTTAAATACCCAAAAGTATATTGTAACATTACACGGTGAAAGTAAAAAGTTCAAACTTAAAAGAGTACATTTAACAAACTGAGGCTATCAGGGTAGGTGCCCCCTTTAATATGCGAGTCGGTTTTGGCTTTCAAAAAATCGGTAACTTGGTTTGTTAAGCATTCTTCTAAATTTACCGTACCAAAAAATCTGAGTGTGGAAAAAAATTGGGCTTTTTGATGAAGTACCCCTATTTTTCACATTACACTAAAAAAGTGCCCCCATTTTTTAGAAATTTGTTAAAGTACCCCGTTTTATTCAAAAGGAAAATTCCATCCGGTAAAGTGCTAGGTGGCAATTATTTTTCCAATTAAAAGTCCTATTTACCCCTGAACTACATCTCCTTTGTGGGGATGGTAAATGATCCGACAATCCTGAAAATGGTGTAACGATCTTGAACCGGGCTCGACGAACCTGAAAGCGTTGTCACGATCCTGAACCGGGCTCGACGAACATAAAAAAATGTTGTAAAAGGTCGTTTTA